>BSBK01007563.1:0-552428 GCA_027943335.1 Chamaecyparis obtusa
TATGTGTGAGAGAGAGAGACACACACACACATACATATGTTATAAATTTTTTAATATTACATGTTTCATTTAGAGTGTATCCATGTCAAGAACATTTCTTCATTATAAAAAAATGTTATTGCATTCTTGTGTTATATGATAAATTGATAAAACATTTTATACTAGTGCATACATTGTGCTTATTAGTAATATATCCTTCCCTTTTCAATATAGATGATGAACTTTCGCAACAAAAAGAAATCAAACCAATCTCCATCAAATTGAATTCCAAAGACTACAAATTCATAAAATAATTCAAGCTTCTTATGCTCTTCATAAGGATGAAATAAGTGATCCATCATTAGTAAAACATCTAGAGTAACAAATATTGAAAATAATAGACATATATTAAGATTCCAAGATCACAATCAATACTACTATGCAACACATAAAAGAAAAAAAATTATGAAATGAATTGAAACATGGAACATCATAAAACAACAATATTAATCTCATGACAACATAAATAATATTTTAATATAGAATAGATGCACTATCAAACTTATAGGTGTACACTATATGTAAGGAACACTACCCTACCATGCTTGCACATTTATCAAATAATAATGCTATTTGTGAAAGGTGTTTAAATGAGAAAGGCATACATCAATTCTCATCACTTAATAATATGGACTTAGGAAAATAACCTATTATGTTGAAAAATAGCACTCAAATAGAAGAGATCTCATTTTAAGACTAAACCCAATATTACAAATAAACCACACTCGTGGGGGATAATACAAATATAATGGTCACATGATTAACTTCCTAAAAGACATAAAAATATTGTGTGGAGAAGGAAATTTTCCACCCTCGAGATTGATAAAACCTCAAGGGATGAATCGACCCAATGCCACCTCACTTCTACTAGAACTTCAGTAAGCTAGGGTGATCAATTAATTAAAGTGGAATTAAACTTAATTGTGAATGGAAAACAACTAAAATGGAAATAAATTTATGCTATTGAAAGATAAAAATATTTACTTTACTAGAAAATGAAGATAAAACAGTCAAGTCTGGATGGCGGGCTTTGTTAACTCACTATCTTGGATGCCTACATGAGTTTAGGACTAAAGCAAAAATTCAAGACACCAGTACACTGCATGTGCATTCTATATGGATAGAGAATATGGAAATGTACCAAAAAGGTACAAGATAGAAAAGTAAATAAAAAAATAAAATCTAGACTTATTACAAGTATCAAAAAGTGTACTATGAGATAAAACAATTTTTTTAAGACAAACGAATGGAATAGGAAGTCTCACAACCCGTTGGTAGAAGAATCTCAAGAAGCTAATCCATTTCACTCTTTAGACTAGTGCACAAAATAAGTCAAGAAAAGTGTTGAGTTGTTTTTTTAAGAGGAATTCTAAAATTAGACCCCTATTTTGGTGTTTCCACCTCCATGGACAACCAAGATACAATGTCCAATAATTTGATAAATTGTAAAAAGGATAATAGAAAGAGATTAAGAGCTAATGATATGTGTAACCAAATATAGTGAAGAGGTTCCAGGGATAAGATTACTCCCCTTAGAATCCATGAAGCGGGAGATTTGTGGATTGAAGGTGAAAGCAATCTTAAATGTGAGGGAGATATTGGAACAACAATGTCAAAGGACCAAAGGACTCGCGAGGAGGCTATGAAAGGACTTTGAATAATTAGGAGACGCCAAGAAGCTATCAAGAAGTGATTCAAAGTGAACAAGAAGATCTTGGAGAGGGAAAATGAGGCCAAAATGGAGGTTCATGTAGGCCAAACAGAATCATGACATCGATGGCTAGTTAAAAGAGGTGTTAGACTACAAGAAATAATAGGTGTAACATCTTTATGACCACATTTGGTTTGTATACTTGAAGGGTGAGTGATGTTGCACTGATGTCTCTATAATGTACATGTGTCCTAAATCAAACATGCCACATGGTCTAGTGTTCAAAAAGAAGGAGATGACAAGTCAAGTGGGATGAGAAGGAGGCTTAGGTGGAAATTTGATTTTGGCTAAAGTGGAGGTACTACACAATGAAGAATTGCATTGGTTGCAATTTATAACATTATACTTTGTAAGAGTACTTTCACATAGAATTAAATAATTGGATGTCCTAATAGTCAAAGGTTACATATTAGTACAATATTACAACTCTTATGTAAATGGAACTCATATTAGAGATGCATTACAATATAAGTTCAAATATGACCTGTACTATAGTGATAGTAAAATAAATATTGATTGCATAGTACAAATCCATGAAATAATTAGAGACATTTTAGAAATGTTTCACATCATTGAAACTAACAAAGAAATATTGGTCCTAAATAATGAATCTAGCACTAAAAAAGAACAAAATAAAAATTTATCAACATATATGTCACCGTTTGTTGTTAAACTACCAAATAGACACTATGAGAAAAAAATAATTAAACAAATAAAATAATTTGAAGATCAAACTGATAATATTATTGATTGGTCTAAAATAATCTCATCTCCATTAAGTGAATATAATATTTAGGGCCTCTTTAATATGGTGTTTCTCACACTCTTTCAAAATAAAAATGCACTACAAATGAAACCATGAATTAGGGAAGTGAAAATGCATGAATATGCATCACACTTAATGAAATTTTATGACCAAAGATTCAGATTGCATCCAAGGTTTCAATATTGCATCTCTGATATTATGATGCACCCTTGTACCTAAGAATTTTCAAAATTTTCATTAATAAATATAAAATAAAGCATGCCAACTACTATTAAAAACCTTCTTCGACAACTAAACAATCTTCCATAGGTAGTTGGTTGAGCGACTTATGCATTTCAAATCTTCCATGAGAGGGACAATACCATATTTGAACAAGTGTTGTGCTGAAAAACCAAATATGATCTACCAAATAGGATCACCCACCTTATTTTTCATAGTAAGTATATCATACACGAAGTGGTTAGGTTTAAAGCTACTCACAAATGACATAATATTTACAATGCAATCAAATATAAACTGGATAGAAAATATAATTAATAATTGTCAAACCACATCCATATATCTACATCTAATTCGTAGTTTTATATGAGGTCATTGAGAAACTCCTTTGTGCAAAAGATTATTGGTATAGGGATGAATGAGAACATTGACGAACAACACATGCACATGGATTCCTTTAGCTTGAGAATGCACCAGACATGGAAAAACTTGGAAAATCATCCCACATGTCTAAAGAGAAAGAACATTCTTTGGCACATGCATGACTACTTGGAACCCTTATAATGCATCTCACAAAATAAAAAATTGTGAATGTATGAAAATGAGAATCACAATTGAGAAAGAAATGCAATATATGATCCAAACTCACAATCACAAAATGAAGTCTACCATCACAATATACCATCACAAGGACCTTAAGGGATTCCATTGTTACATGAGATTTTATTGAAGGCTTTGATATGTGGATTTCTCTTAAATAAATCATAGCCATGATTGGACGATGATGTGTGATGAAGGATTGATGCTTGATAAATGCTTGAAAGTTGTTTCTATTAATAATGATCATTCTTTTGAAAGTGATGAATTGACTATAATGTTGGTGCCCAAAATTGCTAGGAGGAAAATGAATGAATGAAAGTCTTCTTTATATGCCTCACATTGCACTTGATCAATTGTGGGGATTAAATCATAACATGACCAATTTAGAAAAAATGAGAGGTGGGACCTATAATGCACATTAATTGATGTGGTCGAAAGATAAGGTAAGGTGTATATGCATATATGAAATTAAAAAAATATTAATTTTATCTATTTAGGGTAGAAAAATTAAATAGATTATTTGAATTTATTTAATTTTAAGAGGGGTTGTTAGCTAATTAAATATTTTTGAAAATTATTTAGTTTTAAGAGGGAGATTAATCAAAAATAAAATCATTTAATCAACAATGGGATAAAATGGTAAAATCAATTAAATAAAAATATTTAATTAATTATGGATAGAAAAGATTAATGAATTAATTAAATTAACTAAAAATTATTTAATTATTAGAGGAAAATGATAATGGGTTTATTTAATAATTAAATATTTAATTTATAGAGAAAATATTAATTAAATAATTAAAAATTATTTAATTAATAAATGATTGTAGAATAATACTATGGATGACAAGATGAAAATGCATGAGTCATTTTTAGATGTCTACAAACACAATTCATTAATCTCCACTTGATGATCCATTCTTACTAAATAAAATTGAGCCCTTCACTATAGATCTCTTTGATGTCTATGAAGAGATAATTAATCATGTCCAAAGGGACACAAAATGCAATTAGGGAACATGCTGACATAAGTGGGAAGACCAATGTAAAATCTTGATATAAAGCCTCATGGAAAGATAAATTATATCTACCTTATCATTTGACAATGTGCGGAAGAAAAATATGAACCTCTAATAAATAATGATAGGCTAAACATGCACAACCCAACCCAAAAATGATTTTAATATGGAGAGATAATATAGATTGCCAACATATTATCTCACAAACATTTGTTCTCAAATACATTACCAAGTATGTGTCAAAAAAGAGAACATCTTTGAGTTATGTTAATATGACAAAAAGAACAACTACAAATAAAAAATGTGAAGACAAATCTCTTATAACATATAAAAAATTTATGACCCATATTGCAACAAAGCATGCTAAATAAGCAGAAGAAACATGTCGTATGCTCCAAAAATTATCCCTTGATATCTATAACCAACCTGTTTATATCATTGAATGTTGGTTGAAAAGTATTCCATCAACTAACAAGAATAATAATGAAAATAATCTCCTATCTAGATACTTAAATTCCTATAACCAATACCCTTCACAATTAGAAATAATGACATTACTTGAATTTGCAAGATCCTTCTCATATGCTGCATGTTGCAATGCATGTAAATGGAAAGAGGGGAAATAAAAAGTAATTTCCAATGTTTTCCTAAAGTTCTACACTATTCTAGAGTAGAAATTATAATATTTTGAAACATTTTTTTGGAGTGAATTACTCTTATACAACTTTTTAAAGACATACAAATTAACATAGGTTTGACTGAAGATACAATAATAACAAATTGGAACTAAATGAATACAAATAAAAATATTTTATGTCATATCAATCACACAAATGAAATGCCCATTAATCATGAAGAGGAAGAAGATAGCAATAATAAGATGAACATAATGAATACAATAAAAATAAATGAATGGAATTTTTGTGAGAATTTGGACTCACTAACAATGTCAATCTAGATGAATACCAAATACTTGGTAGGTATGATTTTGGTAACAATAATAAATGGGATCAACATAGCATAACCCTATATTTGAATGACATTGTAATTCAATTCATAAACATGAAGAAAATATGCATCAAGATGATTTAATACCCATTAGCTTTAATTTCCCAAACTACATACTTTCACCAAATTGAAAAATATCACTTACAATTATTACAAGCCACAACAAACATCATTCTTTTAATAGACCCCCACTGTTGGATTACAAAGAGGGGGGTGAATCAGTGATCCTTGATTCTTTGTACCTTAAAAACTTTCTTTAATTTCAACTCAGTCAGACACACTTCAAAATTAACCAATAATAGTAAATTAACTTTATCAATTAATAATAGAATTCAAAGTAAATATTTAACACATAAAACACTAGTATTTAATGTGGAATCACAATTTGGGAAAAACCACTGTGGGAATTATGACCCACTAAAAAAATACTCTTTTGAAGTATGCTATGTTAAAAGCCAATCTAGTTAAATATTATAATACACATTGTTAAATGTGACCCTGTTAGGGGATTTTCCTTAGATCTTTTAGGATCTTCACCATGTTAGGAGTGGCCTGGTTAAAGGTCTTCAAACACTCTTTTAGAATGTTGCCTCTTGTAAGGATTTACAATAAGAATGTTAGGTCCACTCGATTAAGAGATTTATCTGATACAAATGTTAATAAGTAACAACATATGAATGATCCGTAAATCTGCAACTACCCTTTTCATAATTAGATCCCTTGTGCACTCTTTGTCTTCACTTCATTCCTTCACTTTCCACTGGCTTCAACACTTCATCAATCTCATCTTTCTGGCTCAAAATTCAACCTTTTCCTTCTTCACTGCAACAGTCGGTGACTCATCAACCCTTCAAATTGCCAACCTTTTCTTCATACAATTTTATCCTTTATATAGACTTTGTTTTACCTCTTAATCTCCTTTATTACATTTTCCTTTGGTTAATCTCAACCATCAGATCATCCTCACAAACTTATTCAATGAATTTAGATCTCGGTTAAATGTTTTACCATCACCTCAAAACTTGAATTTTATTGGAACTTGTACCTTATCTTTTTTCCACTTAGATCTATACCATAGATCATCACCTTGAATTTTCCAAATCATAGATCTCTTTAACTAACTCTTCCTCATAATTATAATCTTGCAACTCATCATATCTCAACAATAAATGTCGTTATGATCCTTGTATGCTTGATGGCTAACTTATTTTCTTTCAACTGAATTTTGGTTGACTTCATTCAGTAACTGAAACCTTCTTCTCAATGTCTTGACTTTCTTTCTCTTTACAGAAACTTACTTTCCTTTTACCGAATGACTTTTTCCTACTCGGTAACCAAACTATTTTTCTTACTAACTTAACTAATCTTCTTTACTAACTTGATAAAATCACATGTTTAGTAGAAAAATTTTTTATCAACATAAACTTAACATCGTCTAATTTGTATCAGTTGCCCATTTTAGTTCTTCATCTTCTCAACATTTCATTTCTTCTTCTTCTTAACGCATTCAACTTATATCATACTCTAAATGATATGGCAACTCAATATAAATCAGAAAAATTGCTTGACATCAATGGCAAGATAATAACTGATATAATCATTCTACAATCTTGTATACCTCTAATCATAGTCTATCGTCGTCATCATCGCCACCATTTATACTAATAATCTCCCTCTTTGACATTGATGGCAACACTCACTATCAATTGATGATGGAAACACTTCATGACATACTCTCTCTAAGATTTATCTTATTCTCTCTTCTTTGATTGATCTCCTTTTGTAATCAGTTGCATAGTCTCCCTCATTAGTATATTCTCCCTCTATACATATTCTCCCTCTTTGACAATAATGCCAAAGACACGTACTCCTAAAAATTTTGTCCAGGTAGTGAATCATACCTCAAATGTACTATTTTCTCATTGCATACATAAACATCTTTTACAACTTCAAGCATCACCCAAAGAGTGAACACTAGCATTAAATCACAAAATAGATATTCTAATAAATTTGTCAATTGATGCAGTATGAATCTTGCCCTAGTGAATATTGGATAGGGGAAGAACCCCTAATTCATCTCTAAGATACTCAAAAGCATCTTTTGGTAGTGGTTTGGTAAATATATCAGCTATCTTCTCCTTTAAATTCACATACTCCAATATTGCATGCTTGTATTGAACTTGTTCTCTCAAGTAACGATACTTGATAGAAATGTGCTTTGAATTTGAATGCATCATTGGATTCTTTGATATGTTAATAGCACTAGTATTATCATAGTAAATAGTAAATGGATCAGTAATATCCTATTGCATACCTTCAAGTAGTTGTTTGATCCACACAATGTTTGAACAATTCATAGCTGTAACAGCATACTCAGCTTCAGTAGTAGACTGTGAAATACAACTTTGTTTCTTGCTTAGCCATATCACTAATCTTTCTCCCAAAAATAAAGTTCTACCACTTGTACTTTTACTATCATCAATGTTTCCAGTCCAATCAACATCAGTGTACACATTTAGATCAAAATATCCTACTTTCTTGTATAGTAGACCGAAATCTTCAGTCCCTTTTAGATATCTAAATATTCTTTTAACTGCAGACATGTGTGTTTCTTTTGGATTGGCCAAAAATCTTGCAACAATACCAATAACATGAGCAATATCAGGCCTACTGTGTACAACATCTTGTAGCTTACCAATCATTGATATGTAAAGTGTTTTATTTACTTCCTTTGTCTCATCTTCCTTTGACAATTTACAACCAGTAGCCATCAATGTACCAACAGGTTTTGACTCTTCCATACTGAATGTTTTTAGGATCTCCTTGATATATTTTGACTGTGTGATGTAGATCTCATCTCTCACTTGTTGAATTTGTAGTCCAATAAATAATTGTAGCTATCCTATCATGGACATCTCAAATTCCTTTCTCATCTCTTCAGCAAATGGTTTTCTCATTGATTCATTTCCTCCAAATATGATATCATCAATAAAAAATTCTGCAATCAAAATCTTATCAATAGTATCACATTTCAGATATAAATTGATGTTGTCACTTGTCCTTTGAAATCCAATCTTGATTAAATATGATTTTAGTCTTTCATACCATGCTCGGGGTGCTTGCTTTAAACCATATAGTGCCTTGTGTAGTTTTCATACCATGTCCTTGTTAGAATTCTCAACAAATCCTTCAGGTTGTTCAATTTATACTTCTTCTTCAATAATTCCATTAAAAAATGCAGACTTAACATCCATTTGATAAACTTTGAATCCTTTATATGTACCATAAGAAAATAAAATTCTTACACCTAATCTAGCAATAAGGGAAAATGTCTCACCATAGTCAATACCTTCTTCTTGTGCATACCCTTTGCAGACCAATCTTGCTTTATTTCTAATCAAATCTCCATTTTCATTTAATTTATTCTTGAAAATCCACTTTGTACCAATAAAATTCTTGTCCTTGGGTCTCGGTACCAGTGACCAAGTATTATTCTTTTCAATCTGATCAATATATTATTTCATTGCATTAACCCAATCTTTATTTCCAAGTGCATCCTTGACTTGTCTAAGCTCAAATTTAGAAATCAAACATGTATTATCTTTCAACTTACTTCTTATCATGACTTGTGCATGATACTCCTAAGAGTTAATTTTATTGTTATTAGCTATGAGAAATTTATTATGTTTGTCAAAGTCATTCGATAAGGAAGAGAAGATGAGTTGGTAAGATATAAAAAGCATTCAGTAAAAGGATTAAGTAATAATGAATATTGATAAATAGAAAGGAAGTATAGACACCGAGTGAGGTAGAACCGAGCACTGAGAACCAAGTTCTAACAAGCACCAAAATGAGAAGAGAAAGTGGTTATCGAGTTAAAGAAAATGTGTTAGCAAGCAAGAAAAGCCAACACAAGATGAAATCTAAGTATATTGAACCTGGACACCGATTAGAAAATAGTTTACCAATCTTGAGGAGATCGTATAATAAAAAATCAAAGATTGAAATCTAATGATTACACATGATTACAAGGTGAGATCAACCAATGATAATTAAGGGTGAAATATGCATTGGAAGTGTACCCAATGCTAGCACCATTTAAAGATGAAGATTCTAGAAGATCTAGCACCGCCTAAAGTTTGTATGTAAGAAGATCAAAGCATGAATATTATATGAAGAAGGTGACATATGTGTATGTGAAGAGAAATTGGAGATTACAAATTAGAGCAGAAGGGGAATGAACAATGAAGAAACTGAATATCTGATGACGGTTCACAAGAAAGACATGGAGACCAAGTTGATTGAAGAAGTTATTCAATCAATAGCATTGGACTAGGTACCTCTCTCTGAGTTAATAAATACATTAGAAGAAGAGATGAAATCTAATATTTCTATATTTCAAAAGATTTGTTTTGTTTCCAATTTCACAAAGGAAATAAACAAAAAAGCATGACAATGTGGAAAAAGAGCACACTGAGCTATTATGAAAGATTTCCATCGAGCCAAAAGCAATAACTGAATATTATGAGAAGCTTAAGCACTTGATGGGAGTGCAATTTGAACTGAGAAAAGAGGAGAACCAAACTAGGATGGATCTCTTATAAATCCAAACATTTTTGTTACCAAGCATTGAATCATTGCACAGACAAATTCAGAAAGCCAAAGACATTATGAGCACACCAGGTGTAAGTTCCATGGACATCATGGTTAGTCCTACTGTGAATATAAGTGAGCAGATAATAGTGTTGCAGACACTATAGGACACCTGCAAGGCATCACTGAAGGATGCACACGAGAAGTATAAAGGTATTTTTGACAAAATCCCCAAATTGGATACAAAGTAAGTAAATATTTTGGATATTTTTTGTTAAAAAGGGGGGAATATACATCTAAGTTGAAAAGGGGGGAATTACATATAAGATTTTGAATATGTTGAATAGATATACAAGGGGGAAATATATAGAAGATTATGTATATAATATGGAGATGTACCAGAATTATTACTTTAGGAGGAGTAATAAGTTTTACCAAGGAATAAAAATAGACCAGGAAAGAATTTTGTTTTACGACTTTGAAGATTTTGAAGGTTTTCAATAAACATACCAAACTAATGTCAAAGGGGGAGATTGATACTCCCTAAGAGTTAATTTTGTTGTCATTAGTTATGAGGAAGTTATTATGTTTGTCAAAGTCTTTTGGTAAGGAAGAGAAGATGAGTTGGTAAGATAGAAAAAGCATTCGGTGAAAGGATTAAGTAAACAATGAATATTGGTAAAGAGAAAGGAAGTATAGACACCGAGCGAGGCAGAACCGAGCACTAAGAACCAAGTTCTACCGAGCACAAAACTAAGAAGAGAAAGTGGTTACCGAGTTAAAGAAAATATGTTACCGAGAAGAAGAGGCCAACACAAGATGAAATCTAAGTACATTAAACCTAGACACTGATTAGAAAATAGTTTACCAATCTTGAGGAGATCGTATAACAAAACATTGGAGATTGAAATCTAATGATTACATGGTGAGATCAACCAATGATAATTAAGGATGAAATATGCATTGGAAGTGTATGCAATGCTAGCACCACTTGAAGATGAATATTCTAGAAGATCTAACACCGCCTAAATTTTGTATATATAAGAAGATTTGAGCATGAAGATCATAGGAAGAAGGTGGCATATGTGTATGTGAAGAGAAATTGGAGATTGTAGATCAGAGAAGAAGAGGGATGAACAATGAATCTACCAAATATCATAATATTGAGGAATAGATTCAAAATTGAGCTAACGAGTACTAAATTGATTAGTGTAATGGATACACATTTTGAGGTTATGAATTGATGAGCATATAGAGTTTGAATAGAATTTGTTGATGCATATTTGATAGAAATTTTTTTATTATTGATTAAGGAGTAATTAGAATTGTATAAGTCTCTTAACCGAGCATATCCTTATAGATCTTAATTGTAAATCCTTTAACCAAGTACATTCTAAGATTAGAGTTGTGAAATCTCTTAACAGAGTAGACTTAGCAGTCTTTAGAACTCTTAACCAAGTTAATACCTTTAATAGGGTAAGCTATCAAAAATAGCTAAATATTGTAGCTCTAACTAAGCAACTTTATTCTACAGTAGTGAAGTGTTTTGGGTGTCATCCCCACCATAGTTTTTATCCTCTAACAAGGATTTCTACGATACCAAAATTATTGTGTTATGTGTTGTTTATCATATGTTTTTATGTATTTTCATGTGATGCATGCAAATGATAAGTAATCAATAAATGAATGTGAAGGAAGTTCAGAAAATTTTAAAAGTGATTTGAAGTATTGATTCACCCCTCCCCACTTAGTACTTAACTTTCCACACCTGAATCCAACACTGCATTCTTGTCTCCAATAATTTTTCTTGGTGAGTGGTGTCTTCTCACATATTTTGCTAAAATACTCTCAATAGACTTCTCTTCAACATTTTCATCTCTCGGTGGAGGCTCAATTAGTTCCTCAGTTTCTTCTTGCAGCTCGGGTACGGTACCCAAAATTCCTTCATGTACATATACAAATCTTTGATAATCTTTTGGTTCCTTTTTGCTATCTTCTTCGTTTCTTTCTACAAATTCATTAATCCTCACATTTGCACTTTCCACAACTTTGTTAGTAGCCTTATTCAGACATTAACAAGCTTTGCTCTTTGTGAAGTATCCTAGGAATATACCTTCATCTCCTTTAGAATAAAACTTTCTATTCCTAGCATCTTTTAGAATGTAACACCCACGTCCAAAAATTTTTAAGTAGCTAACATTTTGTGTATGCTCATACCAGATGTTATGTCCCTTAATAAAAACTCTTACAAAGTATATGTGTTCTAAAAATTCTTACAATTAAGCATAATTTATATTAATCAAAAGATTGGTAATATTGTTAGTTTCATTTAAATTAATATCATTATTAAAATAGAAGTATTATTAAACAATTTTGCCATTTTAATAAATTAAACATTATTAATTTATAATATTTAGAGATATTATTATTAAAATATAATTGTTAATAATATATATATATATATATATATATACATATATATATATATATATATATATACATATATATATATACATATATATATATATATACATATATACATATATACATATATACATATATATATATATACATATATATATATATACATATATATATATACATATATATATATACATATATACATATATATACATATATACATATATATACATATATACATATATCTATATATATATATATATATATATATATATGTATATATATATATATATATGTATATATATATATATATACATAATATATATTATTGTTATAGGTGGCTATCAACGGTATTAGTGTACTCGCACCTTGGGTGGTGCGATTAAGTCGTAGCCTTTGGGCTGTGACCAACCGCACCCCCTAAGGGGGAAACTCTATGTGGAGGGGACGTGACTCCCCCTCCCACACTCACACACACACACACATATACTCCAATGGGTAACAACAAGAAAGCATGGAATAAAAAAATAGAACGGTGATCACAATCGATAAAAAAAGAAAAAGACTTTCAGCAAGAATTTCATTTTCTAGTATGTCAATTAATATGAATAAAATTATTTATCGATTATATATATATAATTAAGATAAACATGTATATATTATGTCAATTCTTAATTAATGCAATCTTGGGTAATTCTGGATTTCTTTTATAGATAAGTTTAAAACTATGAGTTTATAATCAACAATAATGTTTGTACATTTATATGTTCATTAAATAT
Source organism: Chamaecyparis obtusa (assembly GCA_027943335.1). Classification (NCBI taxonomy): domain Eukaryota; kingdom Viridiplantae; phylum Streptophyta; class Pinopsida; order Cupressales; family Cupressaceae; genus Chamaecyparis; species Chamaecyparis obtusa. Next base: position 13,156 of record BSBK01007563.1, read on the forward strand.
GATGATATGGATATCATATAGAATGAATCTTATATTCATTAGAGATGGATTCCTCTATCTGGAGGGGGCTAGAGGAAATTATAGTTTCCCTAGTCTTGAGATTGTATAATCTCATGTAAGCAGTATATATATTGATACCAATCATATGCATATGCATAGGCTTAGAGAGAATTTATTGATTCTAAGAGATTCTTATGGGAAGTGATCTATGGGAAGATGTGTCGATAGCTTGATTTATTAGAGTGGATCTTATATCCCTCAAGTCAAGAATCAATAATTATGTAAAGCTTGACCTAGAGGCAGCTCCTAAGAATCAAATCCCCCTTACCAACTTTGAATAGAGTAAGAGTCATGTAAATATTGTGTACTACTTTCTACTAATGTCAGTTTTATAGGGAATTACATAAGGAGAATAAGAAGGGACATTGCAGTGGTATCAGAGCATAATCTTGTGATCATGTGGAAAATAGTTCATGCAAATATATAAATGAAACAAAGGCACAAAATATATGGCTGAGAAATTAGTGAATGAACTAAGAATCTTTATGGAGCAAACTAATGATAGATTTGAGCGAACCAATCAATTAACTCTTCAAGCCATCCAAAACATGATCAATAACAATAATGGTTGACCTACTTCCCTGATAGGAAGAGATATACATTCTAATAATTCTTAGAATGAGCCCTCAACTCAAAATTCCACCATGAGACCAACTATACCATCTTTTCTTCCAAGAGAAGAGCCTATCATAGGAGAACAAGAACCATCCACCTACTCAGTAGAGGAGATTTCCCAAATGTATGTTATCTTAGAATCAAAGATACAAAGACTCCTTCCCTTTAAAGAATACTATGAAACCAAAAACTTGGCAAGCCATGGTCGAAAAAGAAATCATGGGGAAAAGAGACATTAAAGCCAAGATAGGTAAAATGTCCCTACCACACTCTAACAAGACATGAAAAGAAATAGCTCAAGCTTGGGTTCAAAAACTAGACAATTGTCTTACCCTCGGTGCAATGGCTAAAGAAAATGCCATTAAATTTGCCTTAATCCACTTGACTAGGGAGGCCCACAATTGGTGGCACCATGGCATCATCATTGATCAACCTGGGACATAAGAGTATTAACACCTATAGTGAGTTCACTAAAAAATGCATTAGTCAATTTGACCTTGAAGGGAACCAGAATGGTACTTCCAAGAATTAACCCACCTCAAACAAACATGAACGATTGAAGAATTTTCCAACAAATTTCAGAGTCTATAAGTCATGGTTCTCAACATATCTCAAAAGAGGAGGGTCTATATGTTCATTGAAGGACTCAAAGAACACATCAAGATAAGGGTGAGACCCTTTGAACCCCATACCCTCGAAGATGCCATTAGGAAGGAAAAAATGATAGAATATGATACAACTAAAGAAAAGCAAAAAGGTGTTTCCTCCAAGACACCAAATTGAGGCGAAGGTCCAAGGAGAGATCAATCAAAATGCTTCTTATGTCAATAACCATGGAGTAAGGATCACCAGTGTAAGGAAAGGGGTGAACTTATTGAGAAAGGGTTGTGCTTTAAATGCAAAGCACCATGGACTAAAGGTCACCAATGTAAAAGAGGGAAAATGAACAACATGGACTTCATTGGCAAGCAACTCGTAGAAAAAAGAAAGATACCAACCCAAGAGTTAAAAGGGTTTGAAGTAATCATGGGCAAGGAGAAATTGATCAATGTACTAGAATGGTACCCCAATTATAATTCTAGGTGAGAGAACATATAATCAAAAGGAACTTCTTTGTGATGAATTTGCAAAATGATCTCATTCTAGGAATGCCATGGATAAACTCTTTAGGGAAATTTACTATGGATAGTCCAAATCTTGAAATTTGTTTTCAGCATCAAGGGAAAGATATAATATTGAAGGGAATGCCAGATGGCTCTCCAAAAGTGGTATCATGTAATAGGAAGGAGAAAATCCTCAGACATGATCAAGGAGAGTGGATGGTCCAATGTATGGTTCTCGATAAATCATCCACTAATGAACAATAAATTCATATGGACATTCCTCCCATCCTTAGAAAATATAAAAAGGTCTTTGAAGATATTCCCCTGGGTTTACCCTCGAAAAGATGATTCAAACACTTAATCGAACTAGAGGAAGGAGCTAAACCAGTCATCACAACCCCTTACTGATAGCCCCACAAATTTAAAGAAGAATTTGAAAGAACCATTAAGGAACTTATATAAATGGGTCATATTCAACCTAGCAGCAGTCCATCTTCTTCCTCTGTAGTATTGGTAAAAAAGAAAGATGAGACCATGAGAATGTGTATAGATTACAGAGCTCTGAATAAAAAGTGTAATGTCCCTTCCATAGTCTGATTTTATATATGTTATGATTATTTTAGGATGATGAATTATACGTTAGGATATCATTGATGCTTATGATTTTACTAACCCCATACTTGCATGTGTATGGTTGATGTGTATGTTTTGTATTTTTGTTTGTCATGTCTGATGTGGTTGAGGGATGGAGTCGTAGTTACTTGCTTGCAAGATCCACACAATCGGCCAATCACCTCCATTGCTTATTTATATTTATACATGTATGTACATGCTCGTCTTTTATGTAGGTTTGTAGGTACCGGACATCGACTTCCCTAAATTGCCAGGATGAGCATGTGTTATCGCAAAATCTCAATGGTAAGAGATGGGAGATAACATACAAATCCAAATCCCAACCCAAGCCACCTAAATATTGGGCAAGTATCTATTTCTACCCATCTGAATTTATCAAGGTGACATGAATTCGTGAGCCCTTCCTTGGTGTTTGTTTGATATGGAGTTAGTTATTTTTTGTGTTTTGTGAGTCAAGTGGATTTGTTTGTGTAAATTATTTGATTTAATTAATTAAGTTAGGAGTAATTTTGAGATTTGAATATTTATATTTTATGAATGTGGAAACATTTGATATAGAGTATATTTAATTATTACGGGTAATTAAATACCTTTATTAATTAAATGATAAAATTAAAAGATTTAAATTTGAGAATTAAAGGGTTTAATTAATTATTAAATCTTAATTTAAATTAAAGGGCATAGTTGATTTATTTAATATTTAATTTATTAGTTTACATAGTTAACTATGTGCTAAAAGTAATTATTAATTAATTAAATAATTATATGCAATTTAAGTTGCACATTTGGTTTAAGTGAAATTGAAATTATAATTAAAGTTAAAGTTGAGTTCGAGATTTATTTTAAAAATGCATTATTTATTTTTAAGTTATTTTATCATGCAATTAGAGAGAGGGTGTTGAGTTCTGCTTTAGGTTTGTATGTTTTAGAAACCCTAGGAGGGATATGTTTTCTTTATGTAGGGATTTTGGGTATAATTTTCATTATGTTTATCAGGTTTTGGAGGAGCTCTCTTGGATGAATTTGAAAGAATTTTAGAAAGCTTGAATTTTGTAGGTGTTGTTAGAGATTGTTAGAAATCTTGAATTTTGAAGGGTGAATTAGATCTTTCTTGGTTTCAAATTTTTAGGCGTTGTTTGAGGTACGGTTTGAAACCTTCTTTTTGTAAAATTATTTCTTTTGAAAATATTGTTTGCTTTGTGTCTTGAATTGTTTATGTGAATGAATTTGAATTGGGTTTTTGTGTAAATCATGTTTGGTTTTGTGAAATTTTGGATTACTTGATGTTAAATTAGATCTAGTATTCAGTTTGGTGGTTTAAAAATCTAGGATGAAATTTTTTTGAAATTGTGTGAATTTTCTTAGTTAGGGTATTTATCCAGAAAAGATTGATATTTTGTTCTCAATATGTTTTGCATAAAAAATTAAATTTGAAATTGCATGTGAAATCATATTCAAAAGAAATTAGTTTTGCCTGAAACCCTAGTTTTTCGTTAAAAAAATCAATTGAGAAAATATATATGTGTTTAAAAAGAAAAAAGGATTTTTGTTATTTAAATATATTATTATTATATATTAATTTTTGGATTTAAAAATTAAACAAAAAATTATTTTATTATTTATTAATTTTTGGATTTAAATTTATTTTTTTTAAATACAAAATTTTTATTTTTTTTATTATTTATTAATTTTGAATTTAAAATTATTTTTAAAAAGTTAATTAATAAATAAATATTAATTAATTTTTTTTACATGCGGGTTTTAATATTAATGTTTTCATTTATATTTATATTTATATGTAAAAAATTAATAATATTATTTTATTATTAAATACATGATGTTTTGATATGCATTAAAATTTTAGTTTTATTACTTATTGAAGAAGTATATATGCATGAGATTTTATTTTAAATAGATAGTTATGTATGAGACATTTATATGAATGCTTTTGTAGTCAAATGGACTTTAGTCAACAAGATGATTATTTTAGTCAACTAAAATTTATAATTATATATGTTCATTTGCATGGTTATACAAACATGCAAATTTAGTTGAACTAGTTATGTTTTAAAATTAATTGGATTTTTTTAAGGGAATCATGTTTTCTTGTAAGTGTTTGAAGTTTTGATTTGAAAGATTTTTATTGGATCTTGTTATATCCTTATTGATTATTGGGGGTATTTTCCCTGTGGTTGTTTATATGTTTTTTTTGTTATGCATTATGATGAATATATCATTTCGATCGTCTTTATCCAACCTCATCCATTGGAATCCTTAGGTTTATTGTGAACATCTGGAGGGTGTGTACCATTTATGTATTTTGTGATGTGATTATAGGTTTTAAGGGAGTTTTATGTTGCCTATTTTAGGGGCATTACCAAAGACTTGGGGTTGTGTGAATGTTTATTCTTTTACTTCATGTTGTTGTATTGTTGAATTTTATGCTTTGTGGACACCTTGAGAGAGTGTTGTCATGATTTTGTGGTTTGAGAACCAATGTGTTTCAATTGTACTAAGGAGCTAATTTGAGGATTATTGTTGTTATCTTCTTGTGGATTAATTTGTGAACCTAGGTAAGTTAACTAACTGTATAGGTGGGGAGTGACTTGCAATATGCATCGGGGCCTACAAGTGGCTACTAGGATAACTTATTGCAAGTGACTTAATAAAGTGATAACATAATAAAATCTACTAGGATAGAAACATTAACAATATATCTGTGTTCCTCACCCATGCTTTGAGTGCTAGTATAGGCTAGGATGGTTTGTGAGATGATGCTTGTTGCTTGCATGGATTTGGATATAGCATTGATGGTACCTTGTCTATATGAGAGGATTACTGATACCACATAGAGTCACTAGAGCGTCGAGGTCTTGAGAGACTGCCAAGATAACTCTAGAGTTGGTTCATGCAATGAAACTTCCCTATATGCATCTTAGGTTCCTACATGTGTTGGTTGCCTCTAGTCGAGTATGTTTTACTTGGTTATCTATTGTACCTTTCAAGTTAGAAATCTTTCAGAATCCCTTTTGTAGTTTGTGTTGTATTTGTTGTTTTGGGTGTTTGATATCCGAGTGGGGTCTGTTGTTATCTCCTCAACATAGTGGGAGTGGACCATTTAGGTTTCACAAGGTCGAGTGGTAGTGATTCTTTTACCATTTGAGATTCTGACATTCATGTACCAATGTTGGATGATCCTTATAGCAATTGTACCTTCTTGTTCCTCATTGTTGGATATGTGTTATTATCTTTCTCATTCTATGTTCTTGTATCAATTATTTAGAAGATATCTTGTTGTACTTTATATTGGGTTATTGTATTATATTGGTATATGATTATTATATTACATACCCCACAACATGTGTAGTGGATGTGGATTATTATGGATACCTTATGGTACCAATTGTATTTTTGTTTTCCTTTATAGGATGTTGTACTAATCATTCATTTGTGTACATTAGAATTGTAATTATTCTTAATCTAAATATTTATTTCGATATACATAATTCTACGTCATAGGACCCTCGAGGATTGTTAATTGTACTTGAGTTGTGTATATGTACTTATTTATATCTCATGGTTGTATTGCTTCTACATCGTTATCATCATTGTTTGTAAACACTTAAGAAAAAAATTATTCTATAAACACAGTGACTTGTATTAGGTTAAATTCTCTTGGGTTCCCTGGTGGGGCATTACAAAAAGACTATAAAAAATGGATATCCCATCCCTAGAATTGATGAATTAATGGATGAATTACATGGGGTGAAATATTTTTCAAACATTGATCTAAGATCATGTTACCATCAAATTAGAATGAGAAAATAAGATACTCCCAAAATAGCTTTCAGGTGTCACTATGGACGTTTTGAATTTTTAGTCTGGCCCTTTGGAGTCATTAATGCACCAACAACTTTTCAGTCATATATGAATCATATATTCAAACATCAACTAAGGAAATTTCTACTTGTTTTCTTTGATGATATACTCATCTATAGTGAGACGTGGGAGAAACACCTCAAACACATCGAAGAAGTACTGAACATTTTAGAGTCAGAGTCATTATATGCAAAAATTTCCAAGTGTGAGTTTGGATTAGAGGAAATCATCTATTTGGGACACAAAATCAGTGAAGCAGGAGTAAGTGTGGATGAAGAAAAAATTAAGGCTATTAAAGAATGGCCAACCCCCAGAACCTTAACACAACTAAGGGGATTTATGGGACTATGCAGTTATTATAGAAGGTTTTTGAAGGGTTTTTCAAAAATTTCTTCCCCCCTCACCGATCTAACAAAAAGGGAGCTTTTACTTGGAATGATAGGGCCCAACAAGCTTTCAAATAACTTAAGGCAACAATGAGCTCCTGCCCAGTCCTGGCTATACCTGACTTCTCCATGCCCTTTGAACTTCAATGTGACACCTCTAGGAAAGGTATTGGGGTCATACTCATGTAGAAGAAGCACCCTATAGCATTCAAAATTTGTAAACTTAAAGAAGGGGAAAAACACTATTTCATTTATGATAAAGAGATTCTAGACATAATGCATGCCTTAACCAAGTTTCACCAATACCTAGTTTGTGGGAAGTTTATTGTGAAAATAGATCACAACAGTTTGTGTTTCTTCTTAAGTTAGAAGGACCTCAATGATAGGAAACATAAATGGGTAAGAAAATTCTAAGATTATGATTTTGATATAGAATATGTAAAAGGGATGAATAACAATGCCACAAATGCACTATCTAGAAGGGCACACCTCAATACCATCACTAGTATCTGTAAGAATTGGAAAGAAGGGATCATCAAGGAATATGATCAAGATTCACAAGAAAAGGAAATTCTAAAGGGTAACCCACCCAATGAAAACTATGAAGTTAGAGATAGTCTCATATTCTATAAGGAAAAAGTGTATTTGGTTCCCCAATCTGAATTCAAAAACAAAATTCTCCAAGAATTTCACGACAACCCCTTAGCAGGACATCAAGGATATTTTAAAACCTATAAACATATTAGAGAGAAGTACTCATGGAAAGATTAAAAAAAGGATGTACAAAAATATGTACAAGATTGCATGGCATTTCAACCCAACAAAGATGAACTCTCCCACCTTACTGGGTTTCTCCAATCATTGCCTATTCCTAACAAAAAATGGGAGAGCATATCTATGCACTTATCATAGGATTACCAAGAACGCAAGGGAAGGATAACATCTTTGTGGTAGTCGACATATTCAATAAATATGCACACTTATTTGCAGTCTCAACTGAGTATGAGGCATTTTAGATAGCAGATCTATTTTTCAGAGAAGTTTTTAGACTCCATGGGCTCCTACAGAATATTGTCGGTGACGGAGATAATAAATTTATTAGCCAATTTTGGCAAGAACTCTTTAAGTTAGCTGGAATAGTCTTAACCCCCAACACCAATTACCATCCTCAAACCGATGGGAAAATTGAAGTGGTAAACAAATAGCTAGAAGGCTACCTAAGGAACTATGTTACCAGACAACATATCGTGTGGATTACATGGTTACATTTAGGGGAATAATGTTGCAATACAACACACCACATGTCCATAGGGATGAGTCCCTTCCAAGCATTATATGGGTATGAGGCCACATCCTTTGGAGAATTAATCCATCAAGAGAGTATAGTATTAAAAGCACAAGATTTTATTCAGCAAAGTAGAGACATCATGAAATCCTTGAAAGATAATTTATACCAGGCTCAAAATCAACAAAATATCTATGCAGATAAGAAACACATAAAAAGAACCTTTGAAGTTGGAGATCTCGTATTTTTACGATTACAACCCTATAAACAAACTTCTATCAAGAAGAATGGAACAAAAAATTTGAAACCTTGATTTTATGGACCCTACAGGATATTAAGAAGAGTTGGGGAAGTAGCTTATGAAGTATAACTCCCCAAGGATAGTAAAACACATAATGTGTTCCACGTCTTCAGACTTAAAGAAAGTCCTTGGACAACACACATTCCCTTGTAATGAATTTCCCCCCTTAGATGAAGGGAAACTCATTATGCACCTAGAAATAATTCTTGACACATGGGAAAAGAAGCTACAAAACCATACTATCATCAAATGCCTGGTAAAATGAAAAGATCTCCCAAATGAAGATGCCACTTGGGAGAGGGAGGAGAACCTCAAATTGCTTGAGGAAAAGTAAATTGAAGATGGGGGAACTGCGATGTCCCTCAATAAAAAATCCTACAAAGTATATGTGTTCTAAAATTTCTTACAATTAAGCATAATTTGTATTAATCAAAAGATTGGTAATATTGTTAATTTAGTTTAAATTAATATCATTATTAAAATGAAATTATTATTAAACAATGTTGCCATTTTAAGAAATTAAACATTATTAATTTATAACATTTAGAGATATTATTATTAAAATATAATTGTTAGTAATAATCATTTAATAATAATATATATAATATATAATATATTATAATAATTATTTAATAATAATATATATTATATATTATAATATATACCATAATATATATTATTATTATTATGGGTGACTGTTGGCAGTGTTAGTGTAGTCGCACCTTAGGTGGTGCGATTCTATGTGGAGGGGACGTGACCCCCCCCCTCCCACATACATATATATACTCCAATGGGTAATGACACGAAAGCATGGAATAAAAAAATAGAACAATGATCACAATTGGTAAAAAAAAGAAAAAGACTTTCAACAAGAAATTTATTTTTTAGTATGTCATTAAATACAAATAAAATTATATATATATATATATATATATATATATATATATATATATATATATATATATATATATATATATATATATATAATGTGAATTCTTAATTAATACATTATTGGGTAATTCTGGATTTCTTTTATAGATAAGTTTAAAACTAAGATTTTATAATCAACAATAATGTTTGTACATTTATATGTTCATTAAAGATGATGATATGGATACCATATAGAATGAATCTTATATTCATTAGAGATGGATTCCTATATCTAGAGGGGGCTAGAGGAAATTGTTATACTTTCCCTAGTCTTGAGATTGTATTATCTCATATAGGCAGTATATCTACTGATACCAATCATATGCATATGCGTAGGCTTGGAGAGCATTTATTACTTCCAAGAGATTCTTATGGGAAATTCTCTATGGGAAGACGTTTTGATAGTCCGATTGCTTAGAGTGGATCTTATATCCCTCAAGTCAAGAATCAAGAATTATGTGAAGCCTGACCTATAGGTAGCTTCTAAGAGTCAAATATTGCTTACTAACTTTGAATAGAGTAAGAGTCATGTAAATATTGTGTAATACTTTCTACTAACGTCAATTTTGCAGGGAATTACATAAGGAGAATAAGAAGGGACATTACATCAGAGTTCATGAGGAGTTTTGTTTTTACCTTTCTTCAATTGTACTCAGTTGAGAGTGTAGACAACAGTACTAATGGCTTCTCTCCAGAATGTTTGTGCAACCTCTTTTTCAATCAATAATGTTCTAGCACAATCAACTATTGATTTGTTCCTTCTTTCAACTATCTCATTTTGTTGTGGAGTCCTCAGTGCATAAACTTGTCTTTTGATTCCATTCTCATTGCAGAAGACAATAAATTCATCAGAGATAAATTCACCTCCTCTATCTAATCTTAAACATTTCAACTGCTTACTTATTTCCTTCTCAACTCTTGCCTTATACCATTTAAACATTTGGAATGCATCAGAATTTTGTTTTAGAAACATTACCAACATCATTCTCAAGTATTCATCAACAAAATAAATGAACTAATGATCACCGTAATAGCTTTGTATTCTCATGGGACCACACAGATCAGTATGAACTAATTCCAATATACCATTAGATGAGTAAGAATTTCTTGAGAAACTTGATTTTGTCATCTTACAAATTTGTCATTCCTTACACATCACTATATCAAGTTTCCTCAATCTCAGTATGATGCAGGGGCATCCAAGGTTGAGGCAGAGGCATTCTATGTCCTCGTTGAAACTGCATGAGTGTTTGTATTTTGGTTGGTTTTACTCAGTTGTAGCCTTGACCGACAACCTTGGTCATTGAAGGAAGCTCGATCACTGAAGGAACTCGACAGTCTCTAACGCTCGGTGAAAGTGTTACTTGGTCCACATTGATGCTCGGTGATGCTTGGATTGATCGTTGATTTTACTAATGCTCGGTAGATTTGGTTTACCGATTGGAGTTCTATGTGATTTGTTGGGTCGACTTAGTGCATTTATTGTTTGTATCTTTTGTTGGATTCTCCTAAGTGGATTTGGAGGCCAACATGCTAAATTAAATGTTTGTATACATTTTGTAAGCTGACTTGTATGGCATTTAATTATTGTTAGGAGGAGTTAAGGGTTTCATCTTGCTGACTTGTGGCTGATGATTTATTATTTAAGGAATGTTTGGGTAGATGTTTAGGAAGGAGTTCAAGAGAGAGTTCTTGGTAGCAACTGTTTGGATGCGCTATTGAAGCTGAAGTTGGTGAAGTTGTAGAAAATATCTTCCATGATCTTGCAGATCAGATTCCTATCTAATAGTTTGTAATAGCAGGGCTAGTGGTTTGCACACTTCGGAACAAGGAGATTGCTTGGAGGCTTGCGAGCTCAAATTTAGATCTACCTTAGGGTTTTCATCAGCTTCTGATTGTCTTCAGAGCTGAACTAGCTGAGATTGTAGTGGATTTGTTTGGATCTTGCATAATTGTTTCTGATTGTAATTGGCCCTAACCTAGAAGGCCTTATAGTCGGGCATGTTAATGAAAATCAGAGTTAAACAATTATTTTGTCTTATTCCGTTGTGTTGTTCTATTGGCTGCAACGTTTGGACTGTCCTTAATTAGATCCACCATCCTTGACTGAGTTAGGTGGTATCAGAGCGAGAGTTGATCTTGTGGAGTGAAAGATAACCTAGCAAGGAAAATCTTGTGAAGTTGATCTTGTTGGTGAAGGATCGTATGATCTTGATTACAAATCAGTGGTGCTAAACTTGTGAAATCTTGCCCTAGTTGTTTTGCAAGATTATAGGTTGTGATCTGACTTGTATACAACTTGGAATTGTCACAAGGTGGTCGGTGAGGGTTTGTTGTAGAGGGTTTATTTTGTATATCTTTAAGGATACCTCCGACAAGATTGGACCCTAGAGTTATTATTGATCTCTATGATACTGTTGAATCTCAGATTACAGAGAAAGTGAAATCAGATTTCAGATCTGAGATGGAATTGATGAAGAATGACATGGTCACTGAGATCATGAGAGTTGTTAATGGTGTACCTCAAAATGTTGGTACTGAAGATGGCTATGAAGAAGTTGCTGAAGAATTTGAACATGTTGGATATAGTGGTGATGATCAGAGGGACAGATCTAGTGAAGACATAACTACTTAGTTACATAGATCTGAAGCTTGGTTAAGTAGTAGTTACCGAATGGAAGTCTCTAATTTCTCTAGAACTTTGAAACCTGAGAACTTGATTGACTGGATCGGTGAACTTGAAGATTTCTTTGAGCTGGAAGAAATTGAAGACCCTCTTTGAGTGACGTTGGCACAGACAAAATTGAAAGGACATGTTGCTCTTTGGTGGATGGAACTACAAAGAGAAAGAGAAGATGAAGGTGAACTGAAGATCAATCGGTGGAGTTTGATGGTGACTAAGTTGAAAGCTAAGTTCATACCGATTGACTATGAACTTTACTTGTTTAAGAAGTTGCAGAATCTAAAATAGAAGGATTTATCTCTTGAAGATTATATCGAGGAGTTCTAGAGACTTACTATTCTATCTGGACATCGAGAGCTTGGTAAGGAAAATGTAGCTCGGTATGTGAATGGTCTGAGATTCAATATTCTGGATGATCTTGGTATGCTGGAGATTGATTCTGTTGAGGATGCTTATCAGTATGCTCTAAAGGCAGAAGATAAGTTGAAGAGGAAACAACCTAGTAACTTCCGAGGGAAGGAGAAAGTTGATCACTTGGTGAAGGATAAATCGATTGATGTAGAAGATGACCCGAACCTATGGAACCGAAGAAGAGGGCAGGTAGAGTTATCTTTAAGGGTACTTGCTATAACTATGGAGAGGAAGGACAACATTCTTTTGAGTGTACATAGAAGAAGGTTAACCAATGAATTATTGTGGTGAATGAGAACTGTTACTCAAAATTGCAGCATACAATACAATAAGCATAAATAGGAAAAGGTTGCATTTGTTTGTCTAACTAACACTACCTTGCAGGTTTTGTTAGTTTACATGTCATTATTGCATTCATTCTAGATGTCATCATTGTACTCTAAGTATTGATCACTATTCTAAAAATTTCAAAAAAAAAAATCATAAAAGATCATTACATTGCGCATTCAAACTGACTGCAGTATACAAATGTCCTTCTTGTTCCATACTTCATATCAATAAGTAGAGTACACTTGTAGAATTGAAAGAAAAGATTGAAGTATGGAATAGGGGTCCCATGCATTACCTTTGTGTTGGTTTGTTGTCAGCTGGTTGTCTGCTAGGTCTTAGGTTCCAAGGTCTTCAAAGTCAAGGTCTTCATCTGCATTTAGGTATTTAGGGTTCATATCTGCATAAGAGAGAAAATGTGGTTAGATCCTGTTAGATCTAAGAAATGCATAAGAAACAAATAACATACTGTAACAATCAAGTTTTCAATACTGCATATCAATCTGGAAAACTAAATGCAATAAGGAAATGTACACTGACACTCACTGCAAGGTAGGATTAAAGGGACTTGTTTCTGACATGAAACCTTTTACTATTTATGATCATTGTGGTGTATGTTGTCCTTTTTATTAACCAGGTGTCTGAATTAAAGGGACTTAATATGTTCCAAACTGAGAAACCTTTTTCAGATAGTGCAGTTCATGGCTAGATTAGTGAACATAATGGTTTGAAAGTAAATTTGCAAGTTGTTTATTATGTTCACTAATCTAACCATTTCATAATGATGTTGTTTGAGAGCTTAAAAAATTATTTTGCAGAAAAGAGTTGACCGGTTTTCACATTCAGTCATTGTCAAAGATGCAGATCAAGCTGAATTTCCAAGATAAAGTGCTACAGGAAGTGCCCATGTTGCCAATATTCAAAGTTTAAATTACAAAATGCAGCTACATAAATTCTGGTATAATATGTCCTTGCTACTTCAAAGGTATAATTTCAAGTAATATCATTATTGTTGTTGATTACAGAAAGAGTGCTTCAAGATTGAGCCATAAAGTTATGAAATGTTTTTAGTTTGTTTTTAGTGAGTGTCATGAACCCGTGTTCGAACCTCACTAAGTAGAATTCTATTGTTTTTGAGTGTCACGAGCGCGTGCTTGAGCTTCATTAACAATGAACAAACATTTTTATCTTGTTTTACTTCTCATATTTAAAGTGCAAATTCAACATCAAAGAGAATTGTTAACAGTGGACATGCTGCAGGAGCTATGATGCTAAAAGCTAGGATGCAAAATAAAAACTTATGCTATTAAACAAAAGTGCATAATATACTATTCCTACAGCTAAAATATCAAATTTATAAAATCAAACAGGATGCAAGCTATGGAGGTATTTTATAAGCAGAAAATATGAGTTTTCATCATGGTTCATGATCAATGACAGAGTTGCTTGGTATGTTTTTTTTAAAATAGAGATGATAGTGTAAAATCAGATATTCCTGGTGATGTGTGTGCACATTTATAATGGCAATGAAAGCAGAAAGTACAAGATATGGATAATTTGGAAGAGAAAATGCATAGCTAATAGAGAAATATCATAAGAAGGAAAGTACTTATCTATTTTGAATAAATGACTGTTATTCTTGAACACCTTTTAGTCATGTTTTTTTTTAGTCGCCTTCTAAAGTTTGCAAAGGTTATGACTGAAAGATGTTATAGTTTTAAAATAAAACTGAATATATCTTTTAACATTTTTGAGTCACAACCTTACAACTTTAGTAAAACAATTAGAGAAGAGTGATGGCCTGGTTCATGAAATCACAATTTCCTTGAGCACCTATCTGTCATTGCCGAGCTCATAAACATAATGGTTTTGTATTTGGGTTTCAAAAATGAGTTCACTAGTTCATCAAATTTATTGTCAATATTACACAAATTTTTTCATGTCAGCAGAATGAGATAGTTTTGATGCTATATGCTATAGTCACAGTTTATGAACAAACTGTAGAAAACATATTAAAACCGAGTTCTAGTAACTGTCTCTTTTATATAGCTTGTTTTTAGTTGTTTATCAATGAAGAAGCTAATCAAAGAAGAGCAATTGTATGTCATTCCCAAACTCACAGTCATAGTGGTTATGAACTAGGGTTTCACTATATTTTGTCATAGTCATATGTTGAAGGAAGGAGGCCAAATTTAGCAAGTCCACCATTGACTGTAAATTTCAAATGTCCACGTTAATAGGTATGGAATGTGTGAATAGAATGTTCAAACACAAGCTTCATGTTAAATCAGCAGAAAGTTTAAAACATTTACCAATCAAAGGCTTAAGCAATGTCAAGACAAGTTCAAGATTTCAAATAGTCAGTTTTCAATGCATGCAATAACAGTGAGTCAAAGTCGAGTTCACTCTCGGTCACATAAAGGAACAATGCCAAGATTCAAGTCAAATAATGGGATCTACTCACAGCTGTGAGTTAGAAATGATTCACATAATCGAATCATGGGCCCAAAACAAAGCAACCGAGTTGAGATACAAGCAAGCAGTGTCAACAAAGCTAGAACTCAAAGAAAGCCCTAGGTTTATGCATTGAAAAGAAGACTAAATTCATTCTTTTGAAAGTATGTACAAATTTAGCAAAAAGTAACAGAAGGTATGTTACTTATCTTAAGTTTCCCAAGATCTTAGTAGAAGCCGAGTTCATCAAGTAAACATTTAGCCACACCTCAGTTGCAAGTAAAGTCAAGCTTCAGTCACAAGCCAATGATTCACAGAATCAAATCATGGGCCAAAGAAAAATAGTCGACTCCAGTCAAGACCACAAGTCACATGCCAAAATCAAGCTCCATCAAATGGTATGTAAGGCTTGAGTTCTTTATTAAATACTCAAGAGCCCGAGATCATACTAGCAATCACGGCTTTGTATTTAGTTAAGAGGAAGCTACACCAGTCACAGAGCCATGACTGTTAGTAAGAAGAGGTTCGAGCTCACGGCTCTGAACCCTTAAATGAAGGAAAAAAGAATAAAACAACAAGGTCGTGGATCATAGTATGTGCATTCAAAGCTACAAACAAAAGGGGAACAAAGGAAAGTATTAGTCACATGATACAAATAGGGGATCAAGTTATTATGGAGAGTTCAAGTTTGAAGATAAACACAATCACTTACCAAGTTTTGACCATACACAGCCAAACCAAACGAAGATTCCAATTTATACTTAGTAAACCTAACTCTTCTAAATGTTGATTTCTTTGTTTGAGAGTACACATCAGTAAGGAGTGGCGGTAAGCTCGGGTTTGACAGAGAGCTTCATTCACAGGAAGCCGAGCTTCATCAAAAAATTTTGAAAGCTTTCCTTCAAGTTAGGGTTTCATCTCTCCTAATTCTTCTCTACGAAGAATGAGATAAGCACAAGTCTCAAAAACCAAAATGAACATAACAAATTTGGAGTCCGCAAGATGAGAAGCATTCAATGCCATCAATGCAAATGTCATATTCTTGCAAAGTTTCAAAAATTGTTTATAGTGCCACCTCATACTGTCATCTCCTCGAGTTTTGCATCATATTGCAAGTGGATTGAATAGTCATGTCAACTTTCTCCACTTTACATGTTTCATACTTAGAGATCTTTTTCTAGGTTAGGAGTTGAATTGTTAGTTTGTTTGATATTGGATTTTGTCCAATTTTAAGTAAATTTAAATATTGGCAAGAAATTGTAAAAGGATTAAATCCTTAGTATAATCCAATGTTTAAGGGGCACTTATAGTCGAATTTTCATAGGCTTAATATTTGGCATGTGTTTGGCCATTTTTAGGGCAATTTCTATAGGATTTGGATTTTCGGATTGAAGCTTAGGGCAGGCTATAAGATTGATTTTTATGATCAATTTTAGGGGGTTGTAGATTTTGGAGAGAGGGCATATAGAGAACTTGTTGTTCCTAGATGTTTGGAAGCCATTTTTGTAATCACTTTTATTAGATTTTGGAGAAAATAAAGCAGAGGTTTTTGGCTCATATTTGTGGAGTTCTTTTGATATATGATACTATTTTCATCTTTTCTTACAAGCGCTAATTTCGTTACTATCCAAGAGAAGTGAATAGTTTATGTTCCTTCTTAGGTGATCAATTGTTTAAAAGCCTTGTATGAAAAATGTATGTTTGTTGACAATTTGAGCTATTTGTGGTCTAACCCTGATAGTGAAATTTGTTAACCTATATGTTGAGTAGAGATTTGAAGTGTCAAGATCTTCATATATGAATTAGAATTAATGATTTATCTTTCTGCAAAGTTTGAACCAATTCTTGGTGTATCACCCTAATCTATTTTTAGTTTGAAGTCTTCTTTTTCCCTTTTCCTAACAAGTTGCAAATCAAGAAGTGATATTCTATATTTAATAGGAACCAGCCTAGAATCTGGAGATTCCCCCTTATTCAGAGTCTACCCATAGCTCGAGGAGGTTTGCATTGTTAGGATAGAATTGTCGTATAGCCCTAATACCTGAGTTAGGGTGACAATTCTAAACTTGAACAGTTTTTGGCACGCTCGGTGGGACAACGAACTGCTTCTTAGTTCTGAGCTGCTAGATCTATGGTTGTTTTTAATTTCAATTACAGCTCTTAGTGTGGATTTTAATGAGTAAAAATCCAACAAGATCAAATAAGGAGGGATTTGTGTATCAGGAATTACAGTCAAGAAGAAGGGGAGGAAGATCATCCAGAGGTGGAAGAACATCACAAGATGCAAGAGGTACTATATTGAATTCAAATTTCTCATCATTTGATAACCCCATCTTTGAAAATCAAGTTGCAAATTCAGAGGAACTTGAGGTTATTATTGAAGAAATCAGTCTTCCCGAAGATCTAGGTGTTCCTAATCAATCCAGATCAGAATTTCCAAGTGTTGAAGATTTATTTATTGATAATTCTATTCTTGGAGCTTCTACAAGTGGCACTGCAGCAACTCCCTAGAATTTGAAGACTTACCAAAGGAAGTTAATTCAATCTACTCAGCCTTCTGTTACACCTGCAATTCAGCAACAAGCTCCTCCACATCAAGCAATGGCAAGAAATCTTCCTTTTGTTCCATTTGATCAAGGTAGTCCTTTGAGGATTGCAAATCATAATGATATTCCATTGGCTGCTTTGAAAAGCTTGCCAAATTTTACTAGTGAAACACATGTGACAACTATTGAGCATATCTAGGATGTTGCAACTCTTTGCAATGTTCATCATATTATAGCTGAAGATGTAGCTTTGAATTTGTTGGCTACATCTCTCAAGGGTAAAGCCCTTGATTGGTTCAAATTTCTCCCGGTGGAGTCTATTGCTACGTGGGATGTCTTAGGAGAAAGGCTATCTAAATTTTTTAAGGAAAAATCTGATAACGTATCCTTGGTAGAGCAACTAACTACTATTATGAGGGCCCCACAAGAGGAGATGAGTGACTTCAATCTCCATTTTTAGAAGACTTGGAACAGAATTCCTATTACGATAAGACCTTCAGCTGAATATGCTTTTTTATATTATTTGAAAAGTTTAAATAGCGATATCTCTCATATGATTCAATTTATGGGAGGAGTGTCTTTACCTCAAGCTTTTGATACTACTATTAGGGCAGAAAACAATCTTATCCAGGCAGGGAAAATAGCTCCTACACCTCCTATGCCTTTCTTTTCTAATATACAGTATAATATGCCATTGGTTGTTCCACCATTATCTATTGTCCCATCATATAAACCCTTAGAGATAGCTCATGTAGCTCCTCTAAATGAACTACAGAGCATTAAAGATAGTCAGCAAAAAATTGAAAGTTTGCTACAATCTTTTGGAAATGATTTAGTCACCCTTAAGAGGAATCAATCTCAAACAAACCCTATTGTTCAAAATTAGTTTGTTGGTTCTTCTTCCCAATATCCTAATCAGCCTAATTTTCAGGCCAATAGGCAGCAATTCCAAAGAAATACTAATGCAAATAGGTAGAATTGGAATATGAGACCAAATAAACAGTACAATCTAGCACCTCTTAATACTGTTAGGGATATTGTTCCTACTCAGAATAATATTGCTACTGACTGGTGTTTTCCATGCAATGAGCCACATGACTAGTCCACATGTTCTAACAGAATTCTTAATCAAGCTCTTATGGTACAAAATGCAATGAATTCATAGCAGAATGTGTCTGTTGAAGAAGTACAAAATCAACCAGATCAAAGTGCTATGGATACCGGTTTCCTACACTGGCAAGAAGAAGAGTTTTGTGGTCTAAATGAAGATTCATCAATATCAACAAACACTAGAGCAAAAAAGAGAGCCCTTGAAGTAGATCAATTTGCTGATAATGTTTCTTCTCTACCAGTTTCTATTTTAAAGAATCCATCAGTTTCCTCTAATAAAGATCAAAGTCAAAGGAATGCTAATCAGAGTTCTCCTAGGTCCTCACATAAGGTACATTTTGTTGTTCCATTCAATATTGTTGATACAATGAAAAAAACAAATGTTACTTTGTCTGCATGGGAAACTTTATCTATTCCAGGACAGATTGAGATTCTAAAAGAAGAGTTGTCCAAGCTAGCAATTAATTCACAGTAGATAGTACAACAACCACCTAGAGTGGTTATGACTAATTCTGAGCCTCCTAAGGTTCAGGAAAAGTTGTTAAAAGAAGAAAAAAAACCTGCTAAAGTTCAGCAGCCAGTAATACCAGAAGTCAAGAAGGCTGCAAATATGGGAAAACTAGCAGTAACTACTGACAAGAAACTATCAAATGTACAAAAGACATTTGAAAAGGAAGGTAAAAAACCTACAAATGATAAGCCTCCTCCTTTTTATGTCTCATTGATTATTGGAAATAAATTAGTTCATAACTGTATGGTTAATAGTGGTGCAACCAGAACTGTCATGCCTAAGAAGATAGTAGATCTGCTAAATTTGAAATATGAACCTCTTGAGAAGGGTGTAGTCTAGCTTGATGGAACTTCAGTCAAGACCTTAGGAGTCATTAAAAATGCAAGTTTGACCTTACATTCCTGCCCAAATTTCTCAATACCACAGGATATATATGTTATTGATTTACCAGCATATTTTTCCATGTGCCTATCCAGAAACTTCACAGCCAAAATAGATGGCTATTTTTCATCAGATTGGTCACATTTATACTTCATAACTAGGTATGGTACTAAGGTAACCATAAAATCAAAATCATTGGCCAAAAATCACATAGAGCCCTATAATCCAAGTCTTATCAATGCAAGTTGTGTGATCATGGATCAAGATGAAATACCTGATTATTCCGCTTATAGTACCCAAACTGAAGCATATCCAGATATTGTTCTAGATGAATGGGCTACTAGGAATGAACAAAATGATGATATGTTTGATTCTAGTTTTGTAAATTACATGATTTTAGAGTCTGATTCAGTAGTGCCTAATTTGATTAAAGATCCATAATTTGAATCTGATGTATCTAACTAGCTTTGGGATTTATATTTTGATGGGTCAAGGAATAAGGATAGAGTTGGTGTAGGGGTTATGTTGGTGTCACCTAATGGTGATAGATTTTATGTTGCATTCAAGTTGTCTTTTCCTTGTTCTAACAATGTGGTTGAATATGAGAGTTTGATTCAGGGATTAAAGTGGGCAAGATTGAGAGGTATTAAGTGTTTGAGAGCATTTGGCGATAGCGAGCTTATTGTTAAGTAGGTGAGAGATATCAATACTGTTAAAAATGATCTGCTTAAGATGTATAAATCTAGAGTTTCTGATATTCTAGATGAATTTGATGCTTTCAACCTTATTTTAATTCCTAGAAGGGAAAATCTGCATGTTGATAGGTTGGCTAGTATTGGTGCTCATGTTGCAATAACAGAAAATAAAGGATAGATTTCAGACCAGTCACATGTCAAGATAATTGTTAGGCCATCTATTTCAAATAATGACACTTATTGGCAAGTTTTCAATACTGATGAACATATCTTAAGTTTTTTGACAAAAACAGATGGTTTCTCAGCTTCTAGAAATGATAAAATCCATCAGCAATTGGAAGACCAGATTATTCACTTGAAAACCAACAAGCTTCCCAAGGGATTGGTCAGCCTAGAATCAGCTTTCAACTCTGATGATCAGTTTAGGAAGGGTAAAACCAGCTTATTGATTAAAGAAGATCATTATGAGGAAGTGGAAATTTTTAGAGACAAGCAGTTAAAGGTTGGTAAAATTAATTCTCTTGAAGAAAAAGAATTGTTTATTGATCTTTTTAGAGAATATAGTGATGTTTTTGCTTGGGATTATTCTGATCTGAAGGGATTTGATCCCCAATTAACCCAACATACTATAGAATTGGAGCCAAATGCTAGGCCAATTAGACAAAGGCAAAGGCCTATAAACAACAAGTTAGAACCATTAATGTTAAAAGAGCTGAGAAAACTTCTAGATGGTGGTATTATATTTCCTATTAAGCACACATCTTGGGTTTCTAACTTAGTTCTAGTAAGGAATAAGAATGGAGAGATAAGACTTTGTGTAGACTTTAGAGACCTTAATAGGGCATCTCTGAAAGATAGACACCCTCCTCCTTCCATGGAACAGATTTTACAATATGTTTCTAGTTCTGAGAGGTTTTCACTCCTAGATGGGTATTATGGTTATAACCAGATTTTAGTCAAAGAATCTGATCAGTTTAAAACAAATTTTACAACTAAATGGAGTACCATGGCTTACAAAAGAATGCCATTTGGGTTATCAAATGTTGGGGCCACTTTTCAGAAAGCAATGGACATGGCTTTCAAGAACTTAATGTATAAGTTTGTTCTAGTGTACCTAGATGATGTGACAATTTACAACAAGGTTGCAAACTAGCAAATTGATCATTTGAGACAGATTTTACAGAGATGTAGAGAATTTGGGATTTCTTTAAACCCAAAGAAATTTGTATTTGCAGTTCATGAAGGAAAAATCCTAGGATACCAGGTGTTTAAGGAAGAAACAACAATAGATCCCGAGAGAATTAATGCAATTCTGGAACTTTCATTGCCTAAACACAAGGATTGCAGAGTTTCATTGGGAGAATAAATTTTGTAAGAAGGTTTATTCCTAATATTGCAAATCTGTTGAAACCACTGACTGCTATGCTTAAGAGGATTTCCCTTTCAGCTGGACTGAGGAGGGAAAAAAGAATTTTGAATTGATAAAACGGGCTTTGTCTTCAGCCCCTACTCTTGTTAATCCCAATTTTACTAAGGATTTTATTCTATATGCTTATGGTGGTTTTGATACTATTTCAGCAATGTTGGTTCAAAAGAATGATGAAAAACAGGAGTAGCCAGTTGCTTTTTTCAACAAAGGTATGGATAACTATGAGAAAAGGTATAGTTTTGTTGAAAATCATGTATTAGCTATTATTAAAGCTTTAAAGAAGTTTAAGCATTTAATTTCCAGGAATAAAGTACATTTAATGTTTGCCCATCCTAGTATCAAAGAGTTTTTGTTGAACAAAGATGTTAATGAAAAGAGAGTTGGTTGGATAACGAGAGTTATGGAGTATGGTGTACAGATTCATGTGACTAAGCTGATTAGAGGCAAAGGCCTTTGTGCTCAAATGGAAGAAGAGGAAGAATAGATTGAAGCTTCTGAAGAATCTAAAAATTTACAAGGTGAGGTTGTATTATTTAATAATCCTACAACCTGGTTATCAAATATGACCAGATTCTTGCAAACTGGACAATGCCCAAATAATCTTGATAAGGCAAAGAGGAGATACTATAGGTTACAATCTATTCCCTATGTTCTTATTGATGGTATACTTTATAGAAAGGACTATTCTGGAATGTTTCTTAAATGCATTGATTCACTAGATCAAACCAGAATTTTATTTGAATTTCATGATGGATCTTGTGGAGGAAATTTTAGTCCTAAGACTACAGCCTAGAAAATACTAAGGGCAGGCTATTATTGGCTTGATTTATTTAAGGATGCTCATGCTTGGGCCAGAAGATGTCAGAAATGTGCTATGTTTGCAGGTAAACAAAAGTTGGCAACACTGCCATTAAAGCCAATTGTGGTGGATCAACAATTTTCTAAGTGGGGAATGGACTTTATTGGCCCTATTAACCCTAATTTTAGTGTAGGTCAAATGGATTTTGACTGCTATTGATTATTTTACGAGATGGACTGAGGCTATTGCACTAAAAGAGGCTACTGGACTTGTTGTGTTAAAATTTTATGATGATATTATAACCAGGTTTGGAGTTCCTCAATCAATTATTTTTGATAATGCTATGGATTTTATTGGTTTGGCTATCACAGAATGGACTGTGAAGAATGGGATTTAGTTAAATACTTCTTCTAACTATTATCCTTAGGGTAATGGTCTTGCAGAGTCTACTAATAAAAATCTAATCAGAATTGTCAAAAAGACTTTGCAGGAAAATAAGAGCGATTAGCATTCTAAATTGAAAGCATCCTTATGGCTGGATAGGATTACACCTAAACAGGTAATTGGGAATTCCCCTTATGTCCTAGTTTATGGTAAAGAGGCCAGATTGCCAGTCTCTACTAAATTTCTAGTCTTGTAGCTAGCTGAATAGATGTTACTATTTGGAGAAGAAGACCCTCTTAAACTAAGGTATGCTAATCTATTACAACTTGAAGAGGAAAGGAGAAAGGCATTGGAAACAATGGAACTAAAGCAAGCATAGACTAAAAGATCTTTTGACAAGAAAGCTAAGTTCAGAGAATTTAAAGAAGGTGACTTAGTACTCAAATGGGATGTGCTAAAGAGCAGGCTAGGGTAGCATGATAAGTTTGATAATTTTTTGTCAGGCCCTTTTGTTTTAACAACCTATAAGGAGAACAATGCTTTGCAGTTGTCCACAACTGAAGGGGAACAACTACAGATTCCAGTTAATTGAATACACCTTAAGCTTTGCTTTGAGGGTTAGGTTAGGTTCAATTTTTCAAGTTCAATAAGTGTTGTCCAAAGCACTAGGTCTCTAGGTTGCATTGAGTCTAGTTTAGGTGCATTTTCATTTCAATAATGGTTGCATTTATGGTTTCAATTTTCCTAAACTCTGTTTCCCTATGATAAGTCTATAGGTCATGTCTAGTAGGTAGACATCTAGTAGAAGTCATCGTTAGTTTACATGTCATTATTGCATTCATTGTAGATGTCATCATTGTACTCTACGTATTGATCACTATTCTAAAAATTTCAAAAAAAATATTCATAAATGATCATTACATTGCGCATTCAAACTGATTGCAGTATACAAATGTCCTTCTTGTTCCATACTTCATATCAATAAGTAGAGTACATTTGCAGAATTGAAAGAAAAGATTGATGTATGGAATAGGGGTCCCATGCATTGCCTTTGTGTTGGTTTGTTGTCAGCTGGTTGTCTGCTAGGTCTTAGGTTCCAAGGTCTTCAAAGTCCAGGTCTTCATCTGCATTTAGGTATTTAGGGTTCATATCTCCATAAGAGAGAAAATGTGGTTAGATCCTATTGGATCTAAGCAATGCATAAGAAACAAATAACATATTGTAACAATCAAGTTTTCAATACTGCATATCAATCTGGAAAACTAAATGCAATAAGGAATGTACACTGACACTCACTGCAAGGTAGTATTAAAGGGACTTGTTTTTGACATGAAACCTTTTACTATTTATGATCATTGTGGTGTATGTTGTCCTTTTTATTAACTAGGTGTTTGAATTAAAGGGACTTAGTATGTTCCAAAATGAGAAACCTTTTTCAGATAGTGCAGTTCATGGCTAGATTAGTGAACATAATGGTTTGAAAGTAAATTTGCAAGTTGTTTATTATGTTCACCAATCTAACCATTTCATAATGATGTTGTTTGAGAGCTTAAAAAATTATTTTGCAGAAAAGAGTTGATTGGTTTTCACATTCAGTCATTGTCAAAGATGCAAATCAAGCTGAATTTCCAAGATAAAGTGCTACAGGAAGTGCCCATGCTACCAATATTCAAAGTTTAAATTACAAAATGTAGCTGCATAAATTCTGGTATAATATGTCCTTGTTGTTTCAAAGGTACAATTTCAAGTAATATCATTATTGTTGTTGATTACAGAAAGAGTGCTTCAAGATTGAGCCATAAAGTTATGAAATGTTTTCAGTTTGTTTTTAGTGAGTGTCATGAACCCGTGTTCGAACCTTACTAAGTAGCATTCTATTATTTTTGAGTGTCACGAGCCCATGCTTGAACTTCATTAACAATGAACAAACATTTTTATCTTGTTTTACTTCTCATATTTAAAGTGCAAATTCAACATCAAAGAGAATTGTTAACAGTGGACATGCTGCAGGAGCTATGATGCTAAAAGCTAGAATGCAAAATGAAAACTTATGCTATTAAACAAAAGTGCATAATATATTATTCCTACAACTGAAATATCAAAGTTACAAAATCAAACAGAATGCAAGCTGTGGAGGTATTTTATAAGCAGAAAATATGAGTTTTCATCATGGTTCATGATCAATGACAGAGTTGCTTGGTATGTTTTTTTTTTAAATAGAGATGATAGTGTAAAATCTGATATTCTTGGTGATGTGTGTGCACATTTATAATGGCAATGAAAGTAGAAAGTACAAGATATGCATAAGATGGAAGAGAAAATGCACAGCTAACAGAGAAATATCATAAGAAGGAAAGTACTTATCTGTTTTGAATAAATGACTGTTATTCTTGAACACCTTTCATTCATGTTTTTTTTAGTCGCCTTCTAAAGTTTGCAAAGGTTATGACTAAAAGATGTTATAGTTTTTAAATAAAACTGAATATATCTTTTAACATTTTTGAGTCACAACCTTACAACTTTAGTAAAACAATTAGAGAAGAGTGTTGGCCTAGTTCATGAAATCATGGTTTCCTTGAGCAACTGTCTGTCATTGCCGAGCTCATAAACATAATGGTTTTGTATTTGGGTTTCAAAAATGAGTTCACCAATTCATCAAATTCACTACCAATATTACACAGATTTTTTCATGTCAGCAGAATGAGATAGTTTTGATGCTATATACTATAGTCACAGTTTATGAACAAACTGTAGAAAACATATTAAAATCGAGTTCTAGTAACTATATGTTTTATATAGCTTGTTTTTAGTTGTTTATCAATGAAAAAGATAATCAAAGAAGAGCAATTGTCTGTCATTCCGAAACTCACAGTCATAGTGGTTATGAACTTGAGTTTCACTATATTTTGTCACAGTCATATGTTGAAGGAGGCCGAATTTAGCAAGTCCACTGTTGATAGTAAATTTCAAATGTCCACATTAATAGGTGTGGAATGTGTGAACAGAATGTTCAAACACAAGCTTCATGTTAAATCAGCAGAAAGTTTAAAACATTTACCAATCAAAGACTCGAGCAATGTCAAGAAAAGTTCAAGATTTCATACAGTCAGTTTTCAATACATCCAATAACAATGAGTCAAAGCCAAGTTCACTCTCAGTCACATAAAGAAACAATGCCAAGATTCAAGTCAAATAATGGGATCTACTCACAGCTGTGAGTTAGAAATGATTCATAGAATTGAATCACGGGCCCAAAACAAAGCAAACTAGGTTGAGATACAAGCAAGTAGTTTCAACAAAGCTAGAACTCAAAGAAAGCCCTTGGTTTACGCATTGAAAAGAAGACTAAATTCATTCTTTTGAAAGTATGTACAAATTTTGCAAAGAGTAACAGAAGGTATGTTACTTATCTTAAGTTTCCCGAGCTCTCAGTAGAAGCTGAGTTCATCAAGTAAACATTTAGCCACACCTTAGTTGCAAGTAAAGTCAAGCTTCAATCACAAGCCAATGATTCACAGAATCGAATCACAGGCCAAAGAAAAATAGTTGACTCCAGTCAAGACCATAAGTCACATGGCAGAATCAAGCTCCATCAAATGGTATGTAAGGCTTGAGTTCTTTATTAAATACTCAAGAGTCCAAGATCATACTAGTAGTCACGGCTTTATATTCAATTAAGAGGAAGCTACACCAGTCATAAAGTCATGACTGTTAGTAAGAAGAGGTTCAAGCTCACAGATCTGAACCCATAAATGAAGGAAAAAAGAATAAAACAACAAGGTCGTGGATCATAGTATATGCATTCGAAGCTACAGACAAAAGGGGAACCAAGGAAAGTATCAGTCACATGATACAAACAGGGGATCAAGTTATTATGGAGAGTTCAAGTTTGAAGTTAAACATAATCACTTACCAAGTTTTGGCCATACACAGCCAAACAAGACGAAGATTCCAATTTATACTCAGTAAACCTGACTCTTCTAAATACCGATTTCTTTGTTTGAGAGTGCACATCAGTAAGGAGTAGCAGTAAGCTCAGGTTTGATAAAGAGCTTCATTCACAGGAAGTCGAGCTTCATCAAAAAAATTTGAAAGCTTTCCTTCAAGTTGGGGTTTCATCTCCCCTAATTCTTCTCTACGAAGAATGAGATAAGCACAAGTCTCAAAAACCAAAATGAACATAATAAATTTGGATTCTGCAAGATGAGAAGCATTCAATGCCATCAATGTAGATGTCATATTCCTGCAAAGTTTAGAAAATTGTTTATGGTGCCACCTCATACTGTCATCTCCTCAAGTTTTGCATCATATTGCAAGTAGATTGAATAGTCATGTCAACTTCCTCCACTTTGCATGTTTCATACTTAGAGATATTTTTCTAGGTTAGGAGTTGAATTGTTAGTTTGTTTGATATTGGATTTTGTCCAATTTTAAGTAAATTTAAATATTGGCAAGAAATTGTAAAAGGATTAAATCCTTAGTATAAGCCAATGTTTAAGGGGCACTTATAGTCGAGTTTTCATAGGCTTAATATTTGGCATGTGTTTGGCCATTTTTAGGGCAATTTGTATAGGGTTTAGATTTTCAAATTGAAGCTTAGGACAGGCTATAAGATTGATTTTTATGATCAATTTTAGGGGGTTGCAGATTTTGGAGAGAGGGCATATAGAGAACTTGTTTTTCCTAGATGTTTGGAAGCCATTTTTGTAATCACTTTTATTAGATTTTGGAGAAAATAAAGCAGAGGTTTTTGGCTCATAGTTGTGGAGTTCTTTTGATATATGATCCTATTTTCATCTTTTCTTACAAGTGCTAATTTCGTTACTATCCAAGAGAAGTGAATAGTTTATGTTCCTTCTTAGGTGATCAATTGTTTAAAAGCCTTGTATGAAAAATGTATGTTTGTTGACTATTTGAGCTATTTGTGGTCTAACCCTGATAGTGAAATTTGTTAACCTATACATTGAGCAGAGATTTGAAGTGTCAAGATCTTCATATATGAATTAGAATTAATGATTTATCTTTCTGCAAAGTTTGAACCAAGTCTTGGTGTATCACGCTAATCTATTTTCAATTTGAAGTCTTCTTTTTCCCTTTCCTAACAAGTTGCAAATCAGGAATTGATATTCTATATTTAATAGGAACCAGCCTAGAATCTGGAGATTCCCCCTTATTCAGAGTCTACCCACAGCTCGAGGAGGTTTCCATTGTTAGGATAGAATTGTCGTATAGCCCTAATGCCTAAGTTAGGGTGACAATTCTAAACCTGAACAAGAACATTCAGAATGAACTTGAATCGGAGAACTTGTTGCTTCGACAAACATTGCTCGGTACAAAGGATGAACCTTGTCAAAGGAACAACTTGTTTAAGACTCAATGCAAGTCTCGAGGTAAAATCTATGATGTTATTGTTGATAGTGGTAGTATTGATAACCTTGTTGCTGAGGACATGGTTCAAACACTTGGTTTGAATAGAATGAAACATCCACATCCTTATAGGATTGGTTGGTTGCAAGATGATCATGCTTTAGAAGTTAGAGAATAATGCCTAATTGATGTTCAGATTGGCCAGTATAAGGATCTTGTGTTGTGTGACATTATGGAGATGAATAGTTGTCATATATTGCTCGGTAGACCTTGGCAATTTGATTGCAGAGCTATGTATGATTGTGTGAAGAATGTGTTTACTTTTGAGAAGGATGATAGGAAGTTTTCATTGATTCTTTTGATGGATACAATCCTCGGTAGGAGAAGCTTGAGTATTGGTACTTGAGTTGAGTTGGTAGATCCAGAGAAAATGAATGATCAATTTTGGGAACCGACGTGTGCATTGTCAAGGAAAGACTTGAAGAGATAGAGAAAGCTAAAGTGGAAGAGTATGCAAGAAGAGAA
This sequence comes from Chamaecyparis obtusa, assembly GCA_027943335.1. Classification (NCBI taxonomy): domain Eukaryota; kingdom Viridiplantae; phylum Streptophyta; class Pinopsida; order Cupressales; family Cupressaceae; genus Chamaecyparis; species Chamaecyparis obtusa. The sequence continues at coordinate 41,970 of BSBK01007563.1, forward strand.
GATGGAGGACTTGTATATGAAGAACCAGTTTGAGATTTATGTGTTGAATCCTGGAAGATGTTCTTCTCACATATGAACATCTTTTGGAACCTGGGGTGTCTGATGCAGGGGCATCCAAGGTTGAGGCAAAGGCATTCTGTGTCCTCGATGAAACTGCATGAGTGTTTGTATTTTGTCCAGTTTTACTCGATTGCAGCCTTGATCGATGGCCTCGGTCATTGAAGGAAGCTTGGTCATGCCTGCGGTGCTCAGTTGACACTGATGCTCGGTGATGCTTGGCTTGCTCAATTATTTCATTGATGCTCAATAGATCTGGTTTACCGACTGGAGTTCTGTGTGATTTGTTGGGCCGACTTAGTGCATTTATTATTTGAATCTTTTGTTGAATTCTCCTAAGTGGATCTGGAGGCTGACATACTAAATTAAATGTTTGTATACATTTTGTAAGCCAACTTGTATGGTATTTAATTATTGTTAGGAGGAGTTAAGGGTTTCATCTTGCCGACTTGTGGCTGATGATTTAGTATTTAAGGAGTGTTTGGGTAGATGTTTAGGAAGGATTTTGAGAGAGAGTTCTTGGTAGCAACTATTTGGATGCACTACTGAAGTTGAAGTTGGTGAAGTTGTAGAAAAGATCTTCCATGATCTTGTAGATCAGATTCCTATTTGATAGTTTATAATAGCACGGCTAGTGGTTTGCACACTTGGGAACAAGGAGATTGCTTGGAGGTTTGCGAGCTCAAATTTAGATCTACCTTAGGGTTTCCATCAGCTTATGATTATCTTCAGAGCTGAACTAGCTGAGATTATAGTGGATCTATTTGGATCTTGCAGAATTGTTTTTGATTGTAGTTGGCCCTAACTCGAAAGGCCTTACAGCCGGGCATGTTAATGAAAATTAGAGTTAAATAATTATTTTGTCTTATTCCATTGTGTTGTTATGTTGGCTGCAAGGTTTGGACTATCCTTAATTGGATCCACCATCCTTGACTACGTCACAGTAGACCTTTGAATCTATTCTTTTTTTTTCACCTTGATTAATTTGTCAAAATTTACATGTCAGAATCTTTTGTCCCATAGCCATACATCCTTAACTTTAACAAACAAGAAACTTTTTGTAGCAGTATCATGGTAGAATATGTTACCTTTATATTATTCAGTGGTTTCAATAAAATCTCCATCAACACCATAGATCTTCACTTTTCTATTTTGAAACTCTAGTCGGTGACCAGTGTTGTTCAATTGTGCAACACTCAACAAATTGTACTTTAGTCCTTGAACCCAATAAGCATTATCACATTTAATATTTTAATTCATCATAATGGATCATTTTCCTCTTACAAAACATGGAGCATCATTCCCAAATCTAACAAATCCTCCATCATATTCCTCTAAATTTTCAAACTTATCAATATCACCAATCATGTGATGTGAACAAACACTATCAATTATCCATAAATCAGTTTTTCTAACATGAGAAATAAGGGATTTTTCATCTTCATACCTCTCTTATTCTAAATCATCCTTCATAGCAACATAGCCAACATCCACACTTTCTTCTATGTCATCATATTTATCATCAGTTAGTCCTTCCTCAACTAGGTAGCATGATTTCTTTCCTTTGTCCTTGAAATCTCTAAACCTTTAGTATGAGTTCTCCTTCTTGTCACTTTTATCATTCCTGTCATTGTTAGGACACCTAGATGCAATGTGACCAATCTTGTTACAATTAAAATACTTTAGAAGCAATTTACCTTTATACTTTCCTTTTTCTCTCGATAGTCTCTTTGCTAGTAGTGCTTCCAATTCTTCTTGTTCTTTTTCTTTAGTTAGGATACTATCATAATCACTTCCACATGAACTATTGTGATTCTCTTTTTCTCTTCTTGAACTACCAATGCTTAAAGATGATTTAAAAGTTATTTCAATATTTTGTATACTGTTATCATAATTACTAAGCTCAAATGTTGTCAGCTTACCGATCAAAGCATCAAGTGTAGCAGTGTTATTAGGTATGGATCTCATCTCCTGAATAGAAGAGACTCAAATAGAATACTTAGGTGAAAGAGTTCTAAGAATTTTTCTTACCTCTTCTTCTCTAGTTAGTGTTCCACCAGCACTAACAACTTCCTTGATTCTGAAACTATATTGTGCAATGTTCTCTTCCTCTTTCATTCTCGTCTCATCAAATTTTCCTTTGAGACTATCAACCTTAGCTTTTTGTACATGTAGATCTCCTCCATAAACAAGTGCAAGCTTATCCCACATCTCTTTTGCAGTAATACCATCCTTAATGTCATTAAACTCAACATCAGTCAAGGAGGAAGCAATTTCAATGATTACCGAGTTATGTTCCTATTTTTCTCTCATCCAATCAAGTGTCATAGGTCCAAGAAGTAGTGTAGTGTAGTCATTATCAAAATGGTTGAGTGTAGAATCTCCAATTCCAGATAGGTATAACCGTATCTTGCTTTTCCATATAGAGAAACTCTCCTTGTTCATCTTAGGTACTTCTCTCCTATACACCTTCGAATCTTTTACTCACATCTTTCAAACTTATTATTTTAGAGTACTTAGCTCTGATACCAATTGTTGGATCACAGAGAAGGAGGGTGAATTAGTAATCCTTGATCCTCTATACCTTAAAATATTTATTTGATTCAACTCAGTGTAAACTCGGTCATACACATTTCAATATTAACCAATAACAGTAAATTAACTTTATCAATCAAAAATAACATTCACAGTAAATATTCAACACATAAAACACCAATATTTAACGTGGAAACCCAATATGGGAAAAACCACTATGGGAATTGTCACCCACTAAAGAAATTTTCTTCTAAAGTATGCTCAGTTAAAATCCAATATGGTTAAAGATTATAATACACATTGTTAAATGTGACCCTATTAGGGGATTTTTCTTAGACCTGTTAGGATCTTCACCCTATTAGGAGTGGCCTGGTTAAAGGTCTTCAAACACTCTTTTAGAATGTTAGCTCTTGCAAGGATTTATAATATGACTATTAGTTCCACTCAATTAAGAGATTTTTCTAATACAAATATTAATAAGTAACAATGTATGAATGATATGTAAATATGCAAATACCTTTTATATAATCATATCCCTTGTGTGCTCTTTGTCTTCACTTCATTCCTTCACTTTTGACTAGCTTCAACACTTCATCAATCTCAACTTTCTGACTCAGAATTCAACCTTTTCCATCTTCATTGCAACAATCAATGACTCATCAATCCTTCAACTTGCCAATCTTTTCTTCATACAATTGTATCCTTTATATAGACTTTGTTTTGCCTCTTAATTTCCTTTATTACATTTTCCTCTGGTTAATCTTAGTTGTCAGATCATCCTCACAAACTTATTCAATGAATTTAGATCTCGGTTAAACGTTTTACCATCACCTCAGAACTTGAACTTTCTTAGAACTTATACCTTCTCTTTTTGCCACTTAGAACTATACCATAGATCATCACCTTGAATTTTCTTGATCGTAGATTTTTTTACTTAACTCTTCCTCATCATTATAATCTTCCAGCTCATCATAGCACAACAATAAATGTCATTTTGATCCTTGTATTTAATTTATGTTCCTTGCTCGATGGCTAACTTATTTTATTTCAACTGAATTTTGGTTGACTTCGCTTGTTAACTGAAACCTTCTTCTCAGTGTCTTGACTTGCTTTCTCTTTACTGAAACTTACTTTCCTTTTATCGAATGACTTTTTCCTGCTTGGTAACCAAACTATTTTTCTTATTGACTTGACTAGTCTTCTTTACCGACTTGATAAAATCACATGTTTAGTAGAAAATAATTATATCAACACAACCGTAACATCATTTGATCTATATCATCTGGCCAATTTAGTTCTCCATCTTCTCAACATTTCACTTTTCTTTTCTTTTCTTCTTGACTCATTCAACTTATATCATAGTCTGAATGATATGGCAACTCAATATAAATCAAAAATCAATTGCTTGACATCAATGGAAAGATAATAATTGATCTAATCATTCTATAATCTTGTATACCTCTGATCTTAGTCAATCTTCATCATCATCACCATTAGTTATAGAACACCTCACATATGATCATTCATGGAACTATATGAATTTTAAAATACTAAGTTTGATTTCTTGCATTATATAAAATCACTTTAAAGTAAGCTACCACAACAAAAGAGTGAAATAATTTCTCTAGCTCCTACATGAACTATTATATTTAACATACATGCATTGACTATATATTCAAGACCTAGGAATCCAATCAAAGAAATGAAACCATTATAAGGAAACACACTAGCAGCATTTCAAGGAGAAATAAAACATATAAGACACATCCTCATTGGTGAGATGAGTTTCATAGCCTGACAAAAGCTACTACTGAAAATAGATTCTACATGAAGCATTTAACCATTAACAATATCACTACTTTCATGGATTATCTATAGTTTTAATAGGTGACCTGACACAACTAACATGTCATGTACAAACCGATCTATGTTTCACACTAAAATGCTAAATGTTAGGGGAAACATTTACTACAGTTCTTACATTACAAACATTATTTTATTAACAAGGTCACACTCTGTCTCAAAGAAACTTTTGTGAAACATTACACAAATATGTAATGTAAAGACAACACAAATATATTGGGTGATGTTAATTACTTGCACAAAAAAACTACTTAGAACAACTGTAAAGAAGAATTTGACAACTTAGTGCACCTTTATTTTGCTAATGATTTAGAAAAACTACACAATAAAAGACGATTACAACTACTAAATCTTCTTGTTGCAATAAGCACAAAAAATAAATCAAACATTGAAACTAATGATGAGTAACTTGAAAAATAACAACTATTTTGCAAAGGTCAACAAAGCATGCTAACAGCAAACTTATAGGCACAAGAAAGACTTTTAAAATGGACCTCTTAGGGAGGTTGTTGATATTGTTTACAATCTTGGCTCTAAACCACTAGATGTTCCAATGTGGGTTGTAATAAGGATTGATAACTAAAATGGGTAACCATGGAACTAAAATGACCCAAAAACTATACCTATATAATACTAATATCACAAGGTAATTATAGGTAAGTACCATTGTCCATGGCATTCACAATTATTGTACATAAATCCCAAGGCCTAATGCTATAAAAGGACACATTTGATATTAGTAATATAGAAAGACATGGACTAACATTTACACCTTTAGTGAGACTTCATTCATCAAATGACCTTTTTATTAAACCAACATCCTCTTATGAGCGATACTCTAGAATGCAAAATATTCCATACACAATTATCATAGAAAGGGAGGAGGTTCGATTATAATTACTCTATGAAAAACAAAGGTATGCTATTGTCAATCCAATCTCTTTCGTGTTAACTTTAATTTTGACTTCTTATTACCCACTTCATTGTATACGTCTTCAAAAATATCTTTCTCAACCAACTCATTCAAACCCATTTGGTGTTAGGGGGACACTTGACAATCACAAAACAAAAAAAAGGAGATTACTCCTCATCCAAGTTATGTTTTGTTTAAATAATATACATTCAATAACTTCTTCTTGTCCACACTCCATAAATATCTATCAAATTTATCAAAAAAATATTCACTTCTTCAATTTCTTTTTTCTTTGCAAACTTTTACTCTAATGCATGTCAAACTCATTTATAAAAAATCAACATCAACTTTAAGTAAGAAATGTTAATGGTCAACCACCTCTAAATCTAAATATCTTGTTTCAAGACTATCTTGATAAAAAGATATAGATACATGGTCTACACTTCCTTCTCAGCTCTAACTCTATGTCACTTGTTATAAACTTCCTTCTCTACTCTAACTCTATCTCTATGTCACTTGTTATAAAAATGTCAATGGCAATGACATTACATCTTGCTATAATGATGCCACTCATCTCAAAACTTATAAACTATTGTTGTATCAATACTTGTAAATTACGAATAATGATTACGCCGAGAGGTGTTCCTTTATAGTCGTAGCAGAAGAGGAGGACACTAGCACAACATCTTCCAAGGAATATGTCGTGTACACATTAAAGAAATGGGTCAGTTACATTCTAATAATTAAAATTAAAATTAAAATCTAATAACTGAAATTAAAAAGTATAAAAAGTCATTCTTGAAATTAAAAATCATTCCTAAAAATTTTTTTAAAAAAATGACTTGCCATATGGCCGTTTTTGAATTTCTTTTTTAAAAATAAAAATTAATAAACAAAAATTTAAAACTTTAAAAATGACAAAAAAATGGGGTTTGTTGGTGGGACCTACCATGGAATCCCTGCAGCTGGGGATTTCCCCACACCGGTAGGGATACCGGAGGCCCCTGCTAAGTGGGTTGCATGATGACAACAACTCCCACCACCAACATACGTTGTACGGTGGGTAGATTGTTGCCACCTGTCGTAAAGGGTAGGGGGGTGGGGGGTGGTGGCCCCATCCCCAATCAATTTTTTTTATTTTTTTAAAAATTTCGTGAATGCCATATGCATGTTCAGTTTTTTTAATTTTTTTAAATTTTTTTTAATTTATTTTTTTAAAATTTCGTGCAAATGCCATTAGGCATTTGCATGTTTTTATTTACTATTTTTTGCTTGCATGTTTAATTACAAGATTTATTTGGGAGTTATTAGGTTTTTTAAGAGGAATTTGAAGAGTCATTTTTTGGCAATATGAGGAGACGCTCTGGATTTATAAAAGAGCGTCTCCTCATTTCATTCTTCTTATTTACAGGTGAAGATTGAGGAAATTGGACAAATTTGAAGAGTTTAGAAATTTCGAAGAGAAAACCATTTTAAGAGAAACCAACAATCAAATAGTGAGCTTTTTATTTTAGTTTTTAGTTTTTTCATATAGTTTTTATATAATGTTTTTATATAGTTTTAAATATAGTTTTTTTAATATAGTTTTTTAACATAGATTTAATGTATGGTTCATTGTATAGATTTAATATATAGTTTATAGTTTTTTGTTGTTAAAAAATCAATATCTTTTATAGTTTAAAATATGTAGAAATTGTGAGTTTCTTGCTCTTCTATTAATCTTGGATGGTGGTAGATATGCAATGAATGGATATCTAAAGGAGTCTCTGAAAATGGGAAAGAAAGATGTTTATTCATGGAATGGGATGATTCTATAATGTGCACAAAATGAATGATTTCTCTCTAGAAAATAGTTTGATAGAATAAAGTCACGAGTTTCTAACTCACAAGATTTACCCTTCATTATTAAATGTCATACTTTCAAAAAGGGCAAGTAGAATCACTTCAAGAGGTGCTCATGCACTCATATGCTATTTCCATTACTATTTCTTTGATTGTAATGACTATTAACTTATACTATTTCTTTGATGTTGCGAGCTTTGCAAGTGAGGTATAATATCATCATCTAATCCTATGGTTTTGGATCACATACTGGTTATTAGGAGCCACTACAAATGAACTCTAATAATTTTTAAGACATAACATTGCAGAGATTAGAGAGAAAGTCCTCTCTATAGTGCTTTGGAAAATTGATGTTGCAAATTTATTTTAGTGCTTTGGAAAATTGATGTTGTAAATTTATTTTAGTGTAAATTTATTGAAGTTGAAAAAAATTTTTACTAAAGAATTTCTAATTTTTTAAGATTTATAATAAAAACATTTGTTATGAAATTAGAAAAAGTGATTTTTAGTAATAATTTAAGATATTATAATTGAAAAAATTAAATAATTAAATGAATAATATAATATTATTTAAATTATTTTTTCAATTTATTTTTTAGTTTATAATAAATATATCTTTATATTTAATTTTTATAAATTAAATAAACAAAGAAATTTTACTTTTTAAAAGATTCCTAATAGAAATATCTATTTTATATTACAAAGTGTGGTTATTAGAAACTATTAAGAATTTGGAAAATGTTAATAAAATAACAAATAAGGAGGGGGAGTGGGAGCGGGAGCGGGAAGGAGGAGGGGGGAAAGAGCAGGAGAATTTTTTTTGAATCTGAAGCAAGACAGGAATCTGGATGCACCTGGTTTTGCTACAGATTCTAGGCCTGATCTTGGAAATGAAGTAGTTTTTGAGAATGCTTCAAATGCCAATGTTGAAAAGCCTTTGTCAGAAAAGGGGGAAAGTGTTGGTGGGTCAAGCCTGGCCCAGCCCAGCAAGGACAGCGGTCCTGTCTTGGGACCAGAGGTGGAAAAGGTTGTTTCCACTGAGCAAGGCAAGGGGTCAACAAAACAAGAAGATTCCTCACATGGCGGGAACTCGAACCGAGGTAAGCAGAAATGGTCGGGCCTTTTTAGGGTCAAACCAACTGGAAAATCTTCTTTCCCTAAGGTTGATATTGTTTTAGATCCATTAAAAGGGGAATTAGGTATTAACATTCCAGATCAAATCATAGATCATACTATTTCTATTACGACTTCTACTCTGATAGGAAAGTTTACGGGTCCTTTGACCGAATATAAACCTGGTGAGAGCCTTCACCTTCCAAAAGTGGAAACTCAAAGGATAGGTGGATGTAGCGGTGATGCCCAAAGGTTTTTTTTCCTTTGTGTTCTCCAATAGAGAAGATCTATATAAAGTGTTGTGTGGTGGCCCATGGATGATGGGTAAATCATCACTATCACTACAAAAGTGGTCAACAAACTTGGATTATAATGAAAGTTCCTTTATCTCTGCTCCAATCTGGGTAAGACTGCCTGGTTTACCCCTAGAATACTGGCATGAGGAAATTCTGGTGGCTATTGCTGGTTCCTTTGGTGAACTGCTTACGATAGATTCGATGACAGTGGCTCGTTCAAGACAAGTGTTTGCTAGGATTTGTGTTAACATCCAACAAGATACTGAACTACCCCAAGTAATTACTCTGAACTCAAAAGTTGGTAAGTGGAGACAAGAAATAGAATATGAGGCAACTCCTTTTGTTTTCTTAACCTGTAGAAAGGCTGGTCACTGGGCCAAGCATTGTCCTCTGAAGATTGCTGCAGAGAAGAATGATCTGGAGTCAAAGACTTCAAAGAAGTGGGAGTGGAGGAAGAAAGGGTAATCTCAAAAACCCCCAGTTCAATAGATCCACAGCCCCAATTCAGAGGAGAAGTAGGAACCACCTCAAATGGAGAAGGAAGAAGCAGAAGCACACAAGGAATCAACTCATCCTTTTGTGAATATCAACCCATAGGATCAAGAGATCATATCTCCCAAGGAGACTACTAATCTTTCAAAGGGCTCTGATCCCCAGCTGATCTCCAGGGTGGAGGATAGTCTGGATTCACCAAAAGGGAGAGATTCCCAGCCTAGCCTCTAGGGAGTAGGAAATGACATGAAAGCTCTAGAACAGAATAGTAGTGAAGCCTCGAATGCTATCCTTCCTGATTTTGATTCAAGGCTGGACCAGTTCAAAGGACAGAATGAGGACTTTGAAACAGTAGAAGTAGAGAAAAATAAGAGCCCCTAGATACAAGTCAAGAAAAAAATCTCTAGTAGGAAAAGGAACTGGCCCCCAATTGGAAAATAATAGAAACCAGACCCCCTTATTGGGAAAAAGTAGTTCAAGGGATTCAATAGGATGATTGGCATCTAAATCTAGCAAGAAGGGAGGACAAATCAAATTGGGTGGAGTCCAAACCAGAGGACAACAACAAAAGGTAGATACAGGAACCCGCAAAAGAGAGAGGGGAAGAGCTTCTAAAAAAGGAGTAGAGGGAGCTGGAAGCAAAATAGAACATAGCCGATGGAAGACAACTCACCATCGATTAGGTCTATCCTCCAAACTTTAAATGAAGATTTTATCTTGTAACATTCGAGGTCTTAATAGCCCTCATAAACAAGATATCATTAGGAACTTAGTTAGAGATTCTAATCCTGACATTTTGCTTATTCAAGAAACTAAAATGGTTAAAGACAAGATAGCTAAAATCAATCTGTTGAAGAATGGTGAGAAGGTTGGCAGTGATTCAAAAGGGGCCTTTGGAGGTTTGGCTAGTTACTGGAACTCTAAGTGTTTCCACTGCACCCTTCTGAGAGAGGATAAACACTTCCTGGCTGTCAAAATTAGTAGAATTAAGGATAATTTCGCCTGGTCTCTGATTAATGTGTACACCCCTAATACTAAATCAGGTAGACTCAAACTTTGGAAAAAGATCCATGAGCTAAGGAATGTCTTTCCAAATGATAACTAGATGATGATGGGAGACTTTAACACCCCTTTGAAAGAAGTGGGAAAAAAAGGAGGAAATAACACTCAAGTGGAAAGCAGGGTGGACCTTATGGAATTTATAAGTAATGAAGGTCTACTGGACGTTGATCTTGAAGGTATTGATTACACCTAGTCTAATAGGAGAGTGGGAGCTGACTTAATCCAGGTTAAGCTTGATAGGTTTCTTCTCTCTCATGAATGGTTTGCTAAGTTTTCTTATACCCTCTCTTCTCTTAACCATATTGGTTCAGACCACTATCCTATTTCCTTTCTTGCTAATCCCTTCGATGGGAAAGGACATCCTCCCTTTAAAATTGAAAAAATGTGGCTGGCTCATCCAGACTTCGAAAATAGAATCAGGGATTGGTGGAATATTAAAGTGGAAGGAAAAGCTATGTACCAAGTGGCAAAAAAAATGGCGAACGTCAAAGCTAGAGTAAGACAATGGAATAAGGATGTTTTTGGTGATATATTCCAAACTAAAAATAAGATTCAAATTGATTTAAAAGATGTCCAAGATAAAATTTAAACTTCTGGGTTGACTGAAGAAAGCAGAAGAGAGGAAAATCTTGTTCTTGTTGACTATCACAATATCATTTTGAAAGAGGAAACTTACTGGAGACAAAGATCTAGATCCCTTTGGCTGAAAGCAGGAGACAAGAATACTAGATTTTTCCATCTAACTGCTATGAAGCATAAAGCTATGAACATAATCAACTCTCTTGTCATGACCAAAGGTACAATTACTAAAGAGGAGGATATTAGAAGTGAAATGATGGGCTATTTCACTTCTCTGCTTTCTAAAGAGCAAGAGCTAAACCAAGAGAATCAACTCTCCCTGTTGAACTCCATCCCTTCTCTTCTGGACACAAAGGACAATGACTTTCTTAAGTCAATCCCTAAGGATGATGAAATTAAAAGGGCTATCCTTTCTTTTGAAGGAGAAAAATCTCTTGGTCTGGATGGGTTCCAAATGTTCTTCTTTCAAACCTTCTGGAATATCATTGGAAAAGATGTGTGTGGAGCAGTGAAAGAATTTTATGGATCTAAATCTATTCTTAAAGAACTCAACTCTACTTTTATAGCTCTTATTCCAAAAAAAAAGGGAGCTAATGTTGCGGATAGCTTCAAGCCCATCAGCCTTTGTAACTCTCTGTACAAGATTATGTCAAAGATCCTCACTTCTAGAATTTTAAAGATCCTCCCTTGCCTCATCTCGCATCAATAGAATGGCTTTGTCCTGGGGAGACAAATCCTAGATTCCATCATGGTGGTTCACGAGAATATCCACTCCTTGGAGAAATCAGGAAAACATGGCTTCCTGATGAAGCTTGATTTATCTAAAGCCTGTTATAGAGTGGACTGGGAGCTGCTTTCTAAAATTCTTTAGGCTTTTCATTTTGATAATGGAGTGATTAAATTGATCATGCAATTGGTTACAATGGTGTCTTCTTCTATGATTGTGAATGGTGGTTCTTCTTCCTTCTTTAGACCCTCAAGGGGGTTGCGACAAGGAGACCCCATCTCTCCAATCCTCTTCGCAATTATGGTTGAAAGTCTTGGGAGATACTTTAAAAACCAAGTTAACCAAGGGTCGATCTCTGGTCTGAAACCTTCTTCTGCAGAGATAAAATGTTCTCATGAACAATTTGTTGACAACATGATTCTTATGGGGGAATCTACTATCAAAGAGGCGAGGAACATCAAAAAAGCTCTAAATGTTTACTCTAATGCTACAGGCCAACTTATAAATTGGGAGAAAAGCTTTATGTATTTCTTTAACACTCTTGAAGCTAGAATGAATAAAATCTCTTCCATTCTTGGTTGTAAGATTGGAAGAATTCCTTCCCCCTATTTAGGTTTGTCATTGTGTTTAAAACCAGAAGCCAATTTTTGGAATGAAATTCTTGATAGATTCCACAATAAGTTGGCAGGTTGGAAAGGGGTGATTCTTAGCCAAGCTGGAAAAGTTCAATTGTTGAAGGCTACCCTTCAAAATCTCCCAGTTTATGCTCTAAGTCTTTTCAAAATTCCCCTGAAATATATTGACCTTATTTAAAAAATCCAAAAAAAAATTCTTTGGACCGGTGTGGAAGAGAACAAGAGACTTAGCTTGGTGTCTTGGGAAAAGGTTTGTAAGCCAAAGAAGCTGGGGGGACTGGGCATCATAAATATTTCAAATACTAATAAAGCCCTTTTAGCTAAACAATGCTAGAGGATATTTGAAGATGAAAAAGAATGGAATGCTATAATCAAAAGAAAATACCATCTCACTTCTCTTGAAGGCATCCTTCATTCTTTTAATGATATCCAAGGATCGTTTATTTGGAATAGTATAAGTAAGGGAAGGAACCTTATCAGTAAAGGGGCAAGATGGAAGCTGGGAAATGGTAGGAAAATCCTTTTCTAGGATGATAAATGGATTTCAAACAATCCTCTCATTGAGAATGAGGAGTGGAACACTGTGATCCAGGAATGTAAAGAGTCCATTGGGGAACTTGTGAGTGACTACTGGATTAATGAAGAATGGATTGACTTGGGTTTGAGGGATATCAGATTAATAGAGGTGAATAAATAGCTTAACAATTGGTTTATTAGAGAAAATGAGTGGGATGAACTAATTTGGGGGCCTGATATCTCTGGTAAATTCTTGGTTGCATCTGCTTCGACTCTACTCATCCCCTTTGGAGATCAGCCTTTCTGCGCTCATGTATGGAATAAAGATCTTATCCCTAAAATTAACATGTTTTTTTGGCTACTTGTATAGAATAAAATCCTCACAATGGATAATCTTATGAAAAGAGGCTTCCAAATGCCTAATAGATGTATCATGTGTTGTGAGGAAGTTGAGACATGTAACCACTTGATGATCCACTACCCCTTTGCTAGAGAAGTTTGGGACTCCATTAATCTGTCTCTAAATATGAAGTGGGTCAAACCTCAAACATCCAAGACTTTTTCTAGCAATGCCAGAGCCCTTTTTATGATAAAAATGCTAAGATTCTCTAGAAACTTGTCTTTCCTCATTTCACATGGCAGATATGGAAGGAGAGGAACAACAAAATTTTCAAAGATAAAAAAGCTACCCCCTATCTGATTGCTAACTCTATCATCAGAAGTATAATGGAGAACTATAGAAGTAGTGGTAGAAAGGATTGCAACTCTTGGAATCCTAGCTCTAAAAAGGACATCTCCATTTCTTGGGAATATTTGAAGAGTAGAAATGACCTGAACCCTAGAGATAATGTTATGTGGTCTGCTCCTCCTTGGGGTTGGTCAAAAGGGAACTTTGATGGGTCTGCTAGAGGAAATCTTGGAAGAGATGGAGGGGGAGGCCTCATAAGAGACTGGGCTGGAAACTACCTTGGTGCTATAGTGGTTCCGCTGGGGACTCAAACTAACCACGTGGCGGAGGCTGAGGTGGTGCTTTATGTGGTGAAATTGGCCAAAGATATGGGTTGCACGAAACTTTGGCTTGAGGGTGACTCCCTCAACATTGTTAATTGTATTAAAGGGATTTTGGTGTGTTCCTGGACTATAACCCATATAATAAACAAAATTAAAATTTTGCTCATCACCTTTGAAGATTGCCACGTCACCCATATTTACTGTGAAGGTAATAAGCCGATGGACAGGCTGGCTAATGGAGGTACCCAATGTGAACTCATAAAATCATGGGGAGGGGAAGGAAATCTAAACTCTGAGATCATGAGTCTAATCACTTATGATAAAATTAACCACAATGAAGGGAATGTCACTTAATATCATGATGACAAGGATGAAACAATTTTTGAGGAAGGCTACATGTAATGCAAAGTGTGGGATAATTATACTTGTATTAATGATATACGGAGCTTGGGTTACTTCAAGTAATCACAAAAACAAAAGAACGCATTGCAGTGACAAGAAGAATAGTGGTAAGGAGCCAAGCCAGGAAAGTAGCAGAAAGCACAAAATGGGAGGCGGTTTGAGAAGAGAGGAGCCAACTGACTGTGAGAAATAGAGCCAAGAAAGGAAAGTCTGAAGAAGCTGAGAAAATGAGAGGTCTCTCAGTACATCGAAAAGCTCCATGGCTATGACAAATAGGTGACTTCCTTGTTCGTTGATGGCTGGGTTAGAGGTAAAGTTAATTTATGGGGTAACTCTTTCCCCCTTACTCTTACCCTTATGGCTGAGATTACGGGTTTACCCCTAGAGGGAACACATTTCCATAGAGGAAACCATAGGCTTGGTACTGAAGCTTTTAATCTCTTTCCTAAAACTACTAATGAAAAGGCCCTCATGACTAAAGGGAAGGGGGATTATGAAGATATCACTAAAATGAAGGATTTATGGGCTAAAATGTTGAAGGTTATGATTGAGTATTTCATGCTTGATGGGCGTTATTCCAAAATTTACAATCTGCATTTCATCCTGGCCAACCACTTCAGACATAACAAGAGGATTTCCTTCCTATATTTTCTTTTGAGCTCCTTGAGTAGTAGTATTACTGAACATAGGAAGAAACCAAACAACCCTGTGTTGGATAAGGGGTTGATCCTCCTTATTTTTGACTATGCTAGAGATATTATCCCAGACCCAATTCCTAAAAGGGTCAAAGGTAAAAAATTAGAGATTATAGAAGGGGATAGAAAGGCCGAAACTAGCAAAAAGAGGAAGAAAAACAAGGAAAAAATCACTGATAATAGTGAAGAAGAAGGAAGAAAGAGGAAGATAAAGAAAGAAAAAATCTTTGACAACAATGAGGAAGAAACTAAGGAAAAAAGCCCTATTTCTCTGGGAAAAGGAAATGTTGAGGAAGATAATGTGGAGGTGGATTCTGGAAGTGAGGAAAAAGAGGATAGGAATATTGATAACAATGAGCAGGAAGAGGACCTGAATGTCATAATCGAGGATGAGAAGGAGGAATATGAAGATGGGAAAGATGGGGACTATGAGGATGATGAAAAAGAAGAGGAAGGAGCTCAGGAGGAGGAAGAAGAGACCCAAGTCTCTCCTACAGAGGTTGATAAGAATGACGCTCTGATTTCCCTTGCCGAAGAAGAAAAAACTGACACCCACTTGGATAATGAGGATGGTTTAGACTTGGCCAGTAAAGAGGATGGAGAAAACCAGAAGGAGGATTTTGTGGGCCTCTTGGAGGGGTAGGATGAAGAGGAAATAGAAACTGGTCAAAACTCCCCTGTTATTGATGAAAAAGAGGAGGATAAAAAAGAAACTGAAGCTAGTCCTGATCAAAATGACATTGAGGAGGAAAAAAGTCAATAGGAGGATTTCATCACACTCCTTATGGATGCTATGAGTTTGGACAAGGTCAATAATGATAATAGCTAGAGTATTCCTCAGGATTGGATCAAGTAGGAGATACAGGAGATAAAGATTCACCTTCAGATCTTGGAGCAAACTACGGAAACCTTGAACATAAAGCTGGAGAACAAGCTTTTGGATAAGGTAATCAATAAAAACTAGAAGGAGGAGATTACCACTGAAATCAGCAAAATCATTGACAACAAGGTTAAAGATATGAAGGTTAAAATTAGCAACAATGGGAAAATGATTAACGAAGTCCTGAGCCACAGTAATGAAGGACTCAATGCTGCTGTCATTAACTTGAATATGCTTCACAACTACTTGGAGAAAAAGCAGCTGGAAAACACGACCATTACTATTGAAGACGATGCTGGGAATGCTGGTCCAGGTACTAGAACCAGAGGGCATACTCAGAGGAAGATCCCTGAGAAGCCAAATGAGCTGAAGGACCTGAAAAAAGCAATCCAGAAGATGGAGGAGCTGAAGATGAAGGTGGACAAAATGATAAGCAATTAGTTTTATCCGATTGGTTGTTGGGTTGCTGGTAGTGTTGCTAGTTCTGCTTTCTTTGCTCTTGTTGTTGTTCCTAGTGTTGATTTAGGTCCTGCTCTGTTCTTTCCAGCAGACATCTAATTTTGGAAAACTTTCATGCTTTATCTTTTTGCTTTTATGTAAATGGTTTTGGGTTCCATTCAAAACCTATTTTTACCTTATTCAAAAACAAATAATATTAAATTTATATACAAACATTTCCTCGCCATAAAATTAAATGTCTTCTTTATTTAAAAAAAAAATATTTTAGAAAGAAATTATTGTTTTTTGTAAAATTTATAATAGAAATATATCATCACTATAAAAAACAAAGACAAATAATTTTAGAAAGAATCTTTAGATAGCTCTAAACTTTATTGTACAAAAAAAAATTCATTTAAGAAATTTCAAATTTTTTAGGTTTATAATAAAAACATCTATTATAAGATTAGAAAGTGTATTCTTAGTAAGTAATTTAAGATGGAATATTGAATAAAGTAAAAATTAAATAAATAATATTTTTTTTATTTATTTTTTTTAATTTATAATAAATATATCTTCATAATTAAAATAACATTTACTCACAATAAATAAAGAAGTCTTTTTAGAAAGAAAAGAAGTTTATTTTTGCAAAAGATGTCTTGATTTTGAAAACAAATAAAAGAAATGAACCTTGATTTTGAAGGATTATAATAGAAACACATCTCTAATCATAATTATTGAAAGTACGATATTTTTTGTTTTTTACTTTTTAGTTTTATATCTATAAACAAAAATATCTTACATTTTTTATTGTTTATAATACTTTCCATTTTAGAAGAAATTGGTGGAGTTAGTGGATTGTAATTTAAATAGAAAACATATACATACAATAGTCAACATTTTGATAATAAAAAACAATAATATTTCGATATGAAATTAGTGCTTTTCTTTACCAACTTAAAGAGTGTATAAGATATTTTAGAAATAATAATTCCTAATGTCATTTGTCCCTTGTAAAAAAATAGCTAAATAACAATCATTTATATTTTAAACATAGTAGAAGAATAGAGTTTAATTATATTATCCCAAAAACTGAACCTTAATCCAAACCCCATGCCTAAGCCTAAATATATGTAAACACTAATTCTCACCCTCACCCTCACCATATCCCAAACCCTAAACCTAAGCCTAAATATATGTAAACACTAATGCTCACCCTCACCATATCCCAAACCCTAGCATTATCCATTTTTATAAATCCTAACTATAACCATAGTCTCAATCCTAACTAAAACTGCAATAATGATGTAAATCATGCCCTCAAACCTAAACCCTAACCCTCACCCTAGCCATACACCAAACCCTATCCTCAACCATTATGCAAACTCTAAACCATAGGCCTAAATCATAATCCTAATACAAACCTTAACCCTAACCATGTATGTAAACTTATACCCTAACCCTAATCCTATGCATATCCCTAGGTAAGAGTTAGAGTTAGGGTTAGTAAGACATTTTACGTTATGATTTAGGATTCATATATGTGTGTGTGTGTGTGTGTGTGTGTGTGTATTTGAACCCGATTTCAAATTATTTTAATTGACTTTTAATATATAAGATTTGATATCTCAAGATTGACATTTGTAGTTGTATCTCATGTAAAGTCTCTAGAAGGCTTGAGAATAATGTCACCATTCACATATGACCGCTATGAAAAAATGAAAAGTGGGAAACAACTTTCAAATAGAAAAGCAAAAGAAATTAGACTCAAGTGTCTTGAAAATCAATGATGTATTATAATGTTGCATTTCTATTAAATGTTGCATTATTAATTAATCTCCTACTTTGTGTCATAATTATTCTGAATTATTCTTATGTGATAAATTAGTATATCATATTTTGAAATTGTGTTCACTTTTTCTTATAATTGTATCAATAATATAAATTATATCATGTTTCCAAACCCAAATTTTTGTTAATTTAAATACAAAAAAAATCCACAATGATATAAATTATTCCACTATAAGTAACATGTAAAGTTTGAAATGGTAATGCAAAATGGTTATTCTGATTAATTTTATATACTAATGTTTGTTTAAAAATTTGCAGGATACCATTCCACCTATGGCTGCCTCTGACAGAGAGTCAAATATCATGGTTACAAGCCCCTCTACTTCAGTGGCCTCAAATGATGCCTTTGAGACTAAATTTGACAAGTGTACGCAAATCATTGTAGACTCATGCACAACTATAATCAAAGATGTGGAGAAGACAACGTTATTAGTTGACTACGTTGATGAGCTGGATATAATGCATATGGTAGTTATTGCAAAAGTTATGCACGAGACATCTGCAAAAGTGGATGCATTTCCATCAATGATGAAAGAAGTATATCGCGATCATTGTACAAATAAGGGTCGCAATACCAACTTTATCGTTGAAGAATATGTGATGTACTTGCATCATTATGGAGAAATGTTATTGATTTAGATCGTTCTTATCTTGGCTTTCACACTTCTTAATTATCTAAATAGTTGTATTGGACTTCTATTTCCCCTTTCATCTATGTAAGTCCCCTATACTTGCAACATTTTGCAACATGTTTTGTTGAACTCTGTATTCTAATATTTATTCATTCAATGGATGTGCCAAATAAATGTGAGGAATTAATTATAGAGGACATCTTATTCATTTCTACTTCTAGCCTAACCCTAATCAATGTTAAACAACTATACCAAAACCTTTAACCATTCAAGTTAGTTGTTATAATGTCCCTACCATTGACTATGCGTTAGATGGTAACGTTATATGTGATACTAATGATAATTATCATGTTAAACTGTAAACATAAAAAAATGTATTCCCAATTATGATACTTTAATCCTAACTGTAAAACTCGTGTCCCATTGCTAACTATATCCATAATCTTACCCTCACAAAAACCCTAATACTAACCGTATACCTAACACTACATATGATTTAACCCTGACTATAAACCGTGCATCCTAACACTGCACACAACCTTAAATTAATCCTAACCCTAACCCGACATGTACAATAGCCTAAATGTAACAACAACTATTACTAATCTCGACCATATTACTAACTATAATGCTAACCCTAACCCCTCACCCTAATCTTTATATTTAATGTGAGAGATGCAAGTCCAAAATTAATAGTACTAAGATTAAAATTATAACCTAATTATATCCATAACCCTCTAGATTACCATACGTAAAGTGGTAACGTTATATGTGATACTAATGATAACTATCATGGTTAATTGTAACAACATAAAAAACTGTATTCCAAATTATGATACTTTAATCCTAACTCTAAAATAATTGTCTCATCGCTAACTACGTCCATAATCTTACTCTTGCTTAAACCCTAATACTAACTGTATACCTAACACTACATATGACTTAACCATGACTATAAACAGTACATCTTAACACTACACACAACCTTAAATTGGTCCTAACCCTAACCCCACATGTTCAATACCCTAAATGTAACAATAACTATTACTAATCTTGACCATATTACTAACTGTAATGCTAACCATAACCCCTTACCCTAATCTTTACCTTTAATGTGAGAGGTGCAAGTCCAAAATTAATATTACTCCTAAGGTTAAAATTATAACCTAATTATAACCATAAACCTCTCAATTACCATATGTAAATTAATAGTACTCCTAAGGTGAAATTTTAACCCTAATTATAACCATAACCCTATCATTTTCCATAGGTCAAATGCTAACCATAACAGTTATACTAACCCTTAATAGGTTAAACCATAACCCTAATCATAACCATAACAGTAACTATTACTAATCTTGACCATATTACTAACCCTAACCCCTCACCCTAATCTTTACCTTTAATGTTACACTAAATATGGTACACCGCGTAACTGTAAACATAACATCCTAACTCAAACCACAACCTTAGTATGACACAATAATCTTGATACTAACTGTAACTATAATTGTAACCGTTCACACAAAACTACTCCCAAGGTGATATTTTAACCCTAATTGTAACCATAACCCTATCGTTTACCATAGGTCAAAAGCTAACCATAACGGTTATACCAATCCTTAATAGGTTAAACCATAACCCTATTCGTAACCATAACCCTGTCATTTACCATAGGTCAAATGCTAACCGTAATGGTGATACTAACCCTTAATAGGTTAAGCCATAACCCTAATCATAACCACAACCCATCACTAAACCTACGAGAAACACTACATATGAACCCCAAATCATATTACTAATTTGATAGTTGACTCGATTTGTCATACTAACCTTAACAAATATTTGAACCCTAATTGTAACCATAACCCATCACTAACCCTATGAGAAATATTACATATGAACCCCAAATCATATTATTGATTTGACTATTGACCCTATTTATCATACTAACCTTAACCAATATTTTAACCCTAATACTAATCCAAACTTAACATTGTGCATCCCATCATTAACCCATGATTAACCCTCACCATATTAGTAACCCTAATCCTAATCCCTTACCCTAATCTTAAACCTTAATGTTACACTAAATATGATAGTAATCATAACTGTAAACCTAACATCATATCCCTAACCACATCCTTAATCTCACTCTATCCCTAACCCTAACCCTAATTGTAACTCTTAACCGAACCCTAACTCATAAGCTAAAATGTCCTACTAACCCTAACTCTCATCCTATCCCTAACCCTAACCCTAAGCCTAACTTTTACTCGAACCCTAACTCATGCCGTAAAATATCTTACTAACCCTAACTCTTACCCTATCCCTAACCCTAACCCTAACTGTAACTCTTACCTGAACCCTAACTCATAACGTAAAATGTACTACTAACCCTAACTCTTACCCGCTTTCAAATCATTTTAATTATATATATATATACATATACATATATATACATATACATATATATACATATACATATACATATACATATACATATACATATACATATACATATATATACATATACATATACATATACATATATATATATATATGTATATGTATATATATGTATATGTATATGTATATGTATATGTATATGTATATATATGTATATATATATATATATATATGTATATATATATATATATATATATATATTTTAAATTTTTTTTTAAATTTTACAACATTAAACCTAATTGCTGCCCTAACAATTTGATTTGATTTGATTTTTTTGCCATATACATAAACATTATAATTTGTAAAATGTCTACTATATTGTACTGCGACTGCTACTAGTTTATATATATATATATATATATATATATATATATATATATATATATATATATATATATATATATATAATACGTGGAGAGTAATCCTTCTTGAGGCGTCTATTTTCTTTAAATTGCAAGGTGCAATAGACGCTTTATAAAAAAATTATTCTTGATATATTATATATATAAATATATATAAGCTAGTTAGTATATGTTTATAATGTTGTCTAAATTTTTTGATTAGTACTTATAAATTCAAAATAGACCTCCTCTCAGATTTTATATAAAATTAAATCGTCGTAACCATTGTGCTCCTTTCAACATAAGTACTAATTACTGATCACATTTTTTTTTCCCTTAATTATTAAAAAAACCGAAAATTGAAATGAATGGTGGCCTCAAGAGAGAGTGCCCCCTCAAAGTTTGGAAGCGACGCAAACCCCTAATTCTCGAAGAACAAAAGAAAAACTCAAAACTTGGCCTCCATTTTCAGGACTTCCCAGTATTCTTTCGCTCTGAAGTAATGAGAATTCCAGACAGACTTCTACATTATAGCTGTTACTAATCAGTATATTGTTTTAAAATTACTTGTCTGCTTTTGGAGCCCAAGGATTTTCCCTCCAGAAATTCGGAGAAGTTGTAGTAATAAAGCAGGTTGAATGGCGTTCTCGTCGTGGATTCCGCTTGTTGAAGCTTTCGTTAATCCTGATATTTCACCACCTCAGCAGGTATAGTACAAACTACATTATACCGTTTTACTAAACATTATAATGATGTACTCAATTACTTGTTTGATTGTTTTTTTATTGTACGTTGTTTGTAAGATTTTGTAACAGTTAATTGTATCAATGGTACAAGCAAAGAGGACGGAGGGAGCTATAGAGGAATCAGGGTTTATGGTTGTTGGTGGAATTAATGTGCTTAAGAAGTGCGTTTGGCACAAAATATTGGAAATGCCTTCACCGCATGAATATATTATCATCGGAGCCTGTTGTCAATGACGCTCAGCTGAGAGCTTGTGGTTTTTGAGCTATTCTACATGAATTCCATCTTATCGGTGATACGGGGTATAATGGACGCAGAAACTGAAGGCTTAGAAGTGCCTCAAAATTCTAGTAATGATATTTGAATAAGGAAATACTACGGGTATGGGTCAGGATCCACTGCAATAGATCCTTAATTGATTTTGCTAGCGAGCTTTGGTGAAAATTGTGATAACAGAGTAAACATGAATACTTAGAAATTTCTTGTCTTTTCTCGAGTCCAATAGTTGAACCCATTTAACACCGGAGGGTACGTTTAATTCTCCCTGAAACAGACACTCATATCACCTAAATTTGAAGACTATGCCGGGTTATTTACTAGGAGTATGCTTGTCATGATTTGAAAGTAGGCCATTGTGGTGGAAAGTGGTCCAACTTACGACCAGACCTCAGCCCACGCACAGGCAATTTGAAAATTTGATTTGTTACAGAATTCTGGGGATAATTTCTATGAGAAATTCTGAGTTGGTGTGCATCCTTGCTTTTTCAGCCCTTCTCTGGCAAATGATTTGAATAATGTTATATTTCTCGAGATGTTGTTATTATTGGATTTTGTTTATAGGAGGAAGCAAGGTGCCATAAACAACTCCAAAAGTGGGAAAAATGCAACACATTTTATTAAATGCTATGATTTTAAGAACACACTGATACATAAAATTTTTGGACTTTTAAAATTTAAGAATTACCAAAATATTTCTGTGGAAAAGTGCAATTTTTTTTTCTTGAATTGATAATTATATTATGAAAATGCTTTCCGAGAATACATTCAATCGCAGCATAGAGGGCAGAGTACCAAGACTGCTGACATATATCATAATTACAAAGCAATATGGTTGGAAAATCATATTACAATCCTACAGACTCTTACCATGACATACGGATGATAGTAGCATATTACATTCGATACCAAGACCAGGAGCTGAAAACATAATATCTGTAGTGCGATACAGTCCAAGCCCAGGAGTAGAAGAAACTGTCAGAGACCCAAAGACCAAGCACTGAGGATACAATCATAATAGCAAAACCTGGCACTGATTAACTGCGAGAATACAGATACCATCATTGCACTGTCTGGAGCAAAAGCCGGGAAGTAGCTCTCTGACTGTCGCCTGCAAAATAAGTATTAAATGAGTATTAGGCACCATGAAAATATAAAAAAATGGAGATGGTCTGGCACTGCACTAACTGCAAAAATGGCCTCAACATGTAAAATCCTCAAACATAGTCTCAAGTAAAGTTTTCATTGAAAGAGTTCATATCATTCCACTCTATAGGTGACTCAATGTTGGATAATTCCTCATTTGATCTCACAACTTCTGGTATGAAATCATCATAATCTGGCATAAATATTCTATTCTCATATCTGAAACCCAAGTCCTTGGAAAGATTGTCCTGGTACTTCTTGTTTTACTGCTTCTGGAGCTCAAGGTAAGTCTTGAAAAATCTTCATTGCCCTTCCTTGATTCAGGCCAACATCTTGCATATTTAATCTGAGACTTGTTAATAATTGTGTGCCCAATGTCCCTCAGCTCATCAAATCTTTCTCTGGAGATTTCAAGTGTGATAGTCACTTGCATAGCAACAATGCTGAATATGAGTCTTCTAGAGTAAGTTTCCTCATCCGGTCTTGATACCATTCATCATTCCTAGACTTCCATAAAACCCAAAGAAGCTCAATAGAAAGAACAAGCCAAAAGAGATTATAAACTTTATCAAGAACTTTAACGCAGCCAACTAAGATTTCAAAAATACGCAGTCAACTGAGATTTCAAAAATACACTGACTTTTATTGACCAAGCATTTAAACCAGACAAAAAGATGGACCAGACCTCTTTTGTAAACAAGCATCGCTCAACATTTTCAGGGACTCTACACAATGTGCAAAGACGAACATCAGATCTACACAAGGGAAGTTTTTTCAACAACAGAAGCCATTTGAAACATGATTTTTTTGGCTCTACAGCACTAGACCACAAATGAATAAGAGCTCTAGACCACTGGGCAGCACTAAGGTTCAGATTCCAGCATTCATTGAGGTATCTGGTCACAGCATTAGTTTCCATCATAGAGCTGTAAATCAGCTCTGAAGTAACTTTACACAGCAAAGTACCATCACACCATCTAGGCACTGATAACTATCTCAGTATCAAGGGCAGATTTAATAGGAAAGGTGAGCACTTTTCAAGCTTCTTTTATGCTTGAGTATGTCCTTGAATGGGACTATGGAAGGCCATACTCAGTGCTCAAATCAGACTAAGATTTCAGTTGTACATTGTTCAGAATATGTGCAAAGTTTAACTCCTTTACTGTACCAAACTTTTGAGGAGCAACCCTGCAATAAGGCAAGGGGTTTGTCTTTGTAGTAAAGATTCCACCTTATTGATATATTGTCAGAAAACTTACCATCCTCATAGTTGTAGAAGTCATAGCCCATAACTTTCTCGCTTATGCCTTCCAGATTCTCTTGAAAACACTAGATCCAAAGTGATCAACAGAGAAATTACCAAACAAGGAGTGAAAGATACTCTAGCATGCTTAGGTGAGACCATCTAAATATTATTTCTGACTAGGACTTTCCATGGTTCATTACCATCAAGGGGTTTCATCATCCATGTGACTGCTAAGGAAATACCATACATCTTCATGTCTTTGAGCCCAAGACTTCCTTGCATTTTGCTTAAACAACACCAATCCTACTTCACTGAATATTTTTGTGTCCCGCCTTTTCCATCTGACCATAGAAAAGATCTGATTTTCTTCTTAATTTCATTCACTTGGTAACAACGGAACTGCCAAACTGAATTGTAGAATAGGCTATAAGAAGAAATAATTTTTTGGCAGACTTGTACTCTCCCTGCCAGAGAGAGATATTGTATGTGTTCCACTTAACAATTTTTGCATCCATTTTATCTTTGCTCCAATTCCACATGCTTTCAAGACAGGCTAAATGCAAATGCAATTCCTAAGTATCTAACTTGCTTACCAGGGCCGCCCCACTGAAGACTGTATTTACCAAATTAATCAGGAGGTTTCTCCTTCCATCCTAATACCATTGATTTGGCCACAGAAAGTTTTGCACCTCAAGCCTCACAAAAGAGCTCAGGTCTGTTCATCAAGTTATTGAAATTACTTTCATTCAATGCAACAAAAATTGCAGTGTCATCTGTAAATTGAACATGTTATAGACTCTCTTGATTTGGAAGGGTAATACCTTGTACAAAAGGCCCCAGATTAGGGTCGCTCAGGAGGTAATGTATGACATGAGAGGTTATGATAAAGAGGGCAAGGGCCAAGGGGCACTCCTGTTTGATAGGCCTTTGAAGAATGAAAGTTTCAATAGAGTACCATTCACATGTACTTGTGCCACAACATCATGGAAGAAAGTCCTAACCATTTGGCAAAAATTAGCTGGAAAATCAAAAGCCTCCAAGATCATGATCACAAAAGGCCACTCCACTCTATCATAGGCCTTTTCAAAGTCTAGAAGCAGCATCCACATCTTAGTCAGATACTTTAGCCCACTCCATTGCTTCCCAGCTTGTGATCAGGCTCTCAAGAATGTATCTCTCTCTAATGAAACCAGTCTAAGTCTTACTAATGGATGCGGGTAGGATATCAATTAACCCTAAAGCCAATACTTAGCAAGAATCTTATATGAAACTTTTAACAATGTGATAGGGTGCCAGTTCATTATTAATGACTTATCATCATCTTTTGGTAATATTCTTATAATACCCCTATTGATATTGCTACCAAGAGAGCCCGGATCAATGGCCTCTGTGTATATCTGCAATAGGTCCTCACTAATCCATTGGTAATTTTTCTGGTAGAATTCTTCAGGGAGGCCATTAGCCCCTTGTGACTTCTCTTTTTTAAGTGACAATATGGCTTTTATGATTTCATCCTTAGAGATATTTCCGTTAAGTTGCCCCTGTGCATCTGGTCCGGATGTGTACTGGTTTGGATGCGTCATTTGGATGTTTGTGGATGTGTCCAGCATGTGCATCCTGAACTGTATACTTCTTTAATTTTTGTGTATACTTGGCATTTGGCATTGATCAATGATGAAGTATCATACTATCAAATGGTTTAATTTTGCAAATCTGTATATTTCTTTAATTTTTTTGTACATACACATACATATACCCAAATGCATCCAAACCCCCCATTTTTTTTCCCACACATCTACATACCGGGTTCTTGTCCCATAGTTTGAAAAATCTGCGGACTTGCCATGGACTCGGGCAGACTCGTGAGTCCATGAGCGAGCCGAGTCGACTCGCCATGGACTCCGAGTCGAGTCCAGGAGAGTCAGTCGATTGGACTCGGGAGTTTTTTTGAAGGACTTGGATATGGACCGAGAGTCTTTGAATAGGACTCTTGACGTTTTCTGAGAATGCCCAGCCAAGGTTAAAACATAAAGGAAATTCACTTTTCATCACTTTTTTGATTTGTTATTGCTCAAAACAGGTTTGTAGGGTTTGAAGGCATTAATTTCTTTTTGTTTTTTGTAAAACTACAGTTTTTTTTTATTCTTTTGCCGAGTCCTTGCCGAGTCCTTTCCCGAGTTTTTTCTGAGTCCAAGTCCAAGTCCAATTTTTTGGGCTGCCAAGTCCGAGGCGAGTATGAGTTTTCCAACTATGCTCGTACCCTCATCTGTACCTGCATCTGAACCAGTAACTAAGCTTCTTAAGTATAACTCTTCTGCAATGTTACCTAGCCTTTATGCAGTCATAACCATTTCATTCAGGTGAAAAGAGTTCTTTAAAAAAGAGAAAGAACTAATTGACAATTTCCTCTGGTTCTTTCAACATCTTATCATCATTTTTAATCCCATCAATTCTTTCCTTGATATTTCTTTGTTTGATATAATTGAAGAAATTTCTAGATTCTTTGTCACCATGAGAAATCCAATTCATTCTAGATCTGATTCTCATTCCTTGAGTTCTCTTAGTTTGGAGTACTTTAAGACTGTGCTTGGTGGAGGCCATGCCATTAATTAACACCTCATTACCAGGTTCATCTTGCAAAAATTGTTCAAGAGAACAAAGTTTATTCTGCAGGGCCAATTTTGCCTTCCTCCCATCTAATGCCCTTTCTTTTTCAATAGTTTAAAACAAAATCAACCAGCTACTTACATTTCTGTTCCATCTTTCAATAGGAGAACAATCTTTTAGGAGAAGTCTATTAATCTCTCCTAAGATAAATATGGCATCATTTCAGCCTTCTATAGGTAGGAGTGAAGTGTTTAACATGAAGAGTTTTCTTCTCTTTATGTTAGAAGTCATATCATTATTGCTTAGAATCTTCACCTCAATAAGATGGTGATTAGACAGAGAGCTAGGGTGTACCTTGAGTCTACAATCTTTATACCAAAATGAAAATAGGTCTCTATTTGCATAAAACCTATCAAGTCTATTGTAAATTTTTTTAGGACCTTTGTGAAAGCTGCACCATGTATATCGGATTCCTTTACTTTCTTTTTTAAGTCCTTCAAAAGGATCAAAGAGATTCATCTTGTTGTTCATTTGGTACCAGAAAAACTTTACATTTCCCTTCCAATCCATGTCTAATCCACCAATCTTATCCTCACTGCATTTTATCATGTTGAAATCCCCACCAAGAATCTAGGGGATGCCGGGAAGGTTTCTCAACCACTTCTACAATTTAATTCTTTCCTCATAGTGGTTATGATAATAAATTGAGCAAATCCCAAAACTTTTCTCTCAAATTCTAGAATAAATCAAGTAGCTCTGTTTCAAGAGTGAATCCATCTATTGTTCAACAAAATAGTAGTACTCACTTTGCCTTTTTCATGCTTGGTATAGAAGTGAAGTGACTCTTTCGAGATAAGGTTCAAACTTGTATCAAGAGTGAAACCTATTGCCCTTACCTCGTGAAGCATGAGGATATCAATATTACCAAACTGCTTGCACATTCTCTTAATAACCACATTCTCTTAATAACAAATTTCCCATCAGGACATTCAAGACACCTTATGTTCCAACTAATGCAATTCAAGTTCATCCTCATTTAGGTTAGGTGTGCTTCTTTGTTATTTCCAAATTTATCAAAATACTTGGGATTTCTGTCTTCTTTACCCTTTTATTTACTTTTTGGTTTGTTGTCACCTCTACTGAGGTGTTTCCTTTTCTTTTTTTCCCTCTTTTATTTTCCATAGAGGAAATAATCTTATCAACCCTTTTCATAGTTTCATCCTCACTAGAAATCGGAGAGTTGTTTAGGGAGAGATTTGAAGCTTCTTTATCCGTGGCACGGTAAAGATTCTAAATCCTCTCTGAATCTACCTGTTCTAGCAAATCTTGAAGGTTTTTCTTTCTGGCTTCATTCACCTTATTTCTAATCATGTCCAATGCCAATGCCTGGGCATTCTTTTGCTGTCCACTATTGGTATTGGGCAAAGAATTAGGCACAATTTGAGTAGCTTTTGGCGAGTCTTTTGGTACCTTTATATCATTTGTATTCTTTGGAATATAAGATTTAGGGTTTATATCCATTGAGTTCTCTCTAATATTCACTCCAACTGTAGGAAAGTCAACTGAAATAGGCACGACAGAGTTTTCAATTTGAGTTACCACATTGTGCTTAGGGCTAATTGTTGGGTTTCTCAAGGGCCTTAGTTTAAAACTAGGGTAGTTCTTCTTTTGGTGCCCTTCTTTCTTGCTGAGGAAGTATGAATTTAGACCTCCCAAAAGGTCAATTTTACAGGTCAAGAGGTTTCCTCTAAGGTCAATTCGAATTTGTTCCTGAATGTCCATACTAGGATAAAGAGTCACTAATAACCTTGCATCTATATGTGGCAGGGTACTTCTTGCTTCCTTAACTTGGAGCACCTTGCATATTGGGGCAAGGAACTGAGGGAGGAAAGCTCACAATTGAGCATGAACATCCTTGACAATAATCCATCTAGGAACAAAAGTCACTAAGATTTCTTCATTTAAAATATTAGGGGATCATTTTACCGCCCTAAGACAACATTACCCACATTCCAAAGTTGTTTTCCCATAGCACATTCTTGCATAGCATGACCTTAAATTTTTTTGCATAAAGCCCTTTTTGAATCATGTGGGAGAAAGTAATGTGAATTCCCAGCTTTTTTCCCCAAACCCCTGTGAGCAGGCATCTTATTGTTATCTAAAGCAATAAAAAAGATTGCAACATTTTTCAATCCATGTTCTTCTTTATTCAATACCTCAAGCATATCACCATTCGGAACCACAACCAAGGTACTAGGGTCAGAGGAGGAGTACTTTCCTTTTTTGCCTCTGGCTTCTCCACTTCCATCAAGTTTTCCATCACTACTGACATCAAACCTTGCTCGGTTTGGAACTCTCTCATGGTTCTCTCCAGAAACCACCTCTTTGAAAGTTATGTTGTTAGTAATACCAATGTCTTTTTGCAAACCCACCTCTTTGATCATTGTGTACCTTGGGTTGTTCCCCCAAGATATTATCTTGCCCAGGCATTAAATGCCCTGACCAGACACCACAAGAAGCAAGACTTACCAATTCAAAAAAGTTTTAAAAGAAAAATGCATATAACCTAGCACGAGAAAGAAATTAAAGAACCATAGACAAAACAAAGACCAAGTTCCCAAAGCCCTCCAAAGGAACTAAGAATGGTACCAAGGTTGGCTAAAGGAGCGAAGAAGATGTAGAAGGCCAAAGTCCAAAGCAATATCCAATCAGATCAACAATGGAGGGTGACTCTTCACCTCCGTAGGGCCCTGAAGCTCATTCCAACCTCTTTCTACAAAAGTGCAATTTTCTTTTTGAATGTTGTGATTCAAAGAGCGTTACCAATCTGCAGATCTTAACTTTTTAGAATTTAAGAATCACAAAAATCTTGCTTCTTTTACATGCTTGAATCATCAATCAAGTGAATCTTATGGGAAATATTTTTGAACTTTTTGAATTTGAGATCACAAAAATATTTCTACTTCTACATGCTTGAATCAAATGAAATTTATTAAAAGCTTAGAATATTTTGAGCATAACAGAAAGGAAACATGCTACCAAATAGTCATGGAAACTCAATTATCATAGATTTTTTATTTTGGGAAATCTGTGTGGAGTAAACCAGACTGAGTGGTAGTGGAAAATGCACTGCTACCTTGTTTTATCACTTGGGAAAGAAGTACAAGTAGTGAGTGCAGCAGTGGCTGTCTCTACTTTATGCCAATCTCCCTAACATTGCTGAAGAACAGAATTTCATTGCTGTCTACAATCTTTTCTATATCCTCATATGAAACAGACACTCGTTTCAACCTCCCTTGAAAGACTTATTTGGATGCTGGAATGTTCTCCTGGACCCTGGAAAGTTCCCCGTGTTTGCTGAAGTTAAAACTGCACCTGTTTGTTTTGTATTCTGAATTTATGCAGTTGGTTCACTACTGTGGTGACGGCTCTGTCCAGGACATGACCGTTGTTGCATTAGTGATAGACACTGCTGTGGTTGCAGTCCAGTCCTTATACTCCATTTTCTGACCAACTTGTCCTGTCCTCTGTCTGCGTGTAAATCCATTTTATTTTCATGTTTTGTGCACCAGTTCTTTCGGATCAGTTCCTTGCATGATTCAATGGAACATTGGAAAGTAGTAAGTCATAATACTCTTTATAAGTGGGTGAGGCACTTACAATTTAGTCCCTGTCTGGACTCTAAATACTTATTACTGTTGATGTTTTGTTCACCAGATCCTTTCAGATCTTTTACTTGCACAAATTGATGGAAAATAATAAGTCACAAAGCTCTTCATAAATGGTTCAAGTACTTAAGTTTGGCTCTGCTCTTTATGAAAATGAGGAGTGTCAATAATTTGTCGAGTTATTTTAGAGTTTTTGTTGCTCAGTTCGGAATGTACTGTTATCTTCAGCTTGTTGAGTTTTTCTTGGGTTTGAGTTATATGGCCACAGTTCATGGAGATTAAAACAAACTTAACGACACATTTAAAGTAGATAAACACATTTAAATTCATGATGCTTGTTCTAGTACAATGATGTTTGGCTATTGATTACACGTTTTAATCACCTTTCATCAAGTCCTCTTTCTTGGGGGAATGAAGAAATGTGGGAACACAAAAAGGGGATGCCAAGTCTTAAAAATACTTTTTGAAAAGAAAAATAGAATGGGTATGGGAACAAGGCAATGGAAATGAAGAAATGGGGAGGGAGTTGAGGGGTGGGGATGCGTCCTTTGGGGACATTATTTACATGGTTTTGATGTGCATTTATCTTTTTTTTCAGTGAGAATTTCAAAAGGTTTGACTTTTTATTTGCCAAGTTTTAATGGGGAAACACTTTTCCTTTTTGGATATCCAAGTTGCTATGGGTGAGTCATGTGATTGCCTTCAATAACCATATTAGTGTTTACTTGCCTATTCTACTGAAACAATTTTACAGAGTAAACAGAAATACAAAGTTACAGAACATAGTAAAATACATAACTTACAACATATTAAGAAAGATCTAGCTTTATTATCATTTGTAAGATATGCAATGAGTACAGCATCATAAGAGCAGTCCTCTTCAATGAATAACAAGTACTCATATATAGTAGACCGATGTTGATCAAGTCGACCAATTGTTGATAACTACTAATTGAGAACTAACAACCAGTCGGGAACTAACACACATAAATACAAAACATAATTATTTAGAATATAGCTGACTAAAACATTTTTACTTTATTCCTTGTTGACTACATCAGCCCCCCAAAAAGAAAGTCATCTTCTAGATAGCACATACAAAATTGAGAGCTGTACACTATGAGATTGAGAAAATACTATTGAGAGGAGGAAGGATGAGGAGATGTCCATCCATGGATGCACCGAGGATGTAGGTGTGGATGTAGTAGAGAGCAGCTGGCAATGTCCCTGAAGATTATGATTGGCTGCCAACTTATGCTCTTGGTTTGCCTTCACCATGTGAGCAGCCTTCATTAAGTGGTTTTTTGTCTTCTTTGATTCCTGCACCATCTCCTGTAATTTGCACTTCGTCTTCACCAACTCTCCATTCTGCTAGTTGTGTGTCTTACTTTGCTAACTGTGTGTCTCTCTCAGCTAGCCACCTGTCTCTTTGGGCCAATTGCCTTTCTTAGTCACGGTCTGCTCCAAGGTTGTCATTGGTGCATGCATTTTGCCTAAGCTGAGTCAATTGCTCCTGAGACTTTTGGATATAATCGGCCAACTCTGCTTGGGTAGTCTTAGCTTGTTGAAGGGTTCGATCTCTCAATTGTGCGGCCTCCTCAATTGAAGCCATCGGTGGGTGCAAATAGATAAATATGTTTTAATAATTGAGCTCTATGGTGTGAAGTGCTGAGAGCACTCAGTCATGTGTGCCTCCAACTGTGGGTCTTTTAAAATAATATTGTAATGTTTCTATAATGGTCATCTTAGTTAGTTTGGTTAGTTTCTAATTCTGGTTTTAGTTGACAATCGTTTCATTTAGAAACATCGTGTTGTATGTCGCAGGGGAAAATCTGCAAGACTAGGAATGGGAAATTAGTAGCAAAGAAATCAATCAATTAAACTACTAAAAACATGAAACCCTACAGAACAACAGAATATAGGAATGATAATCAGCAAATGAAATAAGCAGAATTGAAACAAACCGAACGATGCCTAATGTCTTCTGTTGCTTCTCTGTACTCTTGTTGAAGTGGTGCTCAGAGTTGAATCCGGCAACACTTAGACTTAGGAGATTCAAGAAATTGATAACTTGATAATGATAAAAGATTGCAATTAATTGAAATTGAAACTTGCATAAAGGAGTTAGGATGCAAAAGATTGGATCCTTCATTATGAGAATGGGAGGGTTTATAAAGATTTTCAGGATTGGATGAGCGGTCAAGATTGATTCTGAGAAAAACAGATTGAATGGACAAGATAATTGGAGACTGGAAAGATTTGGGTAACTTTCCAAAGAAGAAGATCTATTTCCAATCAAACTAAAAAAAAGTGAAGAGTTATTTAGGAAATAAAGAAGAAGATAGGATTTTGAAGATATCTCTGATTTTCATAAGATAAAGTTTCCAAAATGTGGAACTGAAAGAATGGAATGATTTTTGATTTTCTGATTTTGAGGATATTTAGGATTTTCATAAATTTGTTTGTTTCCGAATTTGAATTATGCATTTTTGATTTATACATATTTTTGATTTTCAGAATTTAATAATTTGGAGATATTTTGGATTTTATTGATTTTTTGAAGATCTAAAATTCAATTTATGAGAAAGATGAAATTAATGTGAAATTAGCATGAAATTAAATAAAAATGAAATGAAATGAAATTAGAATGAAGTTAATTAGAAATTTAATGCAATTAAATTAATTTGGGAAATTAATTTAATTGGGAAGAATAATTAGTTAATTTGAATCATTAAATGTAATTATTCAAACTATGGGAATTAGGAAATCAATTTAATTAACCAAGAAAGATCAATTAATTAAGGTTGATTAATTAAATAATATTAATTATTTAATTAATATTAAGAGGATGATTAAATGATGAAAAGATCGGGTTATAGAAGACATAAGATGATTAATTAAATAATTAAAAATTACTTAATTAATAGAGGAATAATTAGTGATTAATTCGAACTCGGGAGAGTGTCCATTTTTGGGTTTCTACATTGTAATCTTTTATAAATAGAGCCTTTTGTCTCTATTGCATATATTGATTTATGATATGGTATTAGAGTGGGCTAAATTTCTTTTGGCAGTTTTTTTAATTTAAAAATAAAAAAATTTGTGTGTACTTGGAAATGGTATTGAATTGAGGGTTTATTTAGCTATTTTTTCTTTCTGCATATTGTTTTTTTAGATCGCACCATTTTCTTTGAATAAATCGTGGTTTTACTTTTCATGTGTGCAAGAGAAGTTGCCTTTTTTTTTTTCAGTTTTTTTATTTCCATCCAGAATTGTCAAAAATAGCGAGTAGTGTCTGCACGGTGTGTTTTGTAGTTATGACAAAGGTTTCTTTGTCCCTTTTTCTTCTTTTGCGATTGCTTCTACCCTTTTTTTGCTCACAAAATAGACAAACAAGTGCTGCATTAGACTAAGCTCGTGTTTTGTGCATTTTCATCCCAGGCTAGGGTTTTTGCACTATTTTTGTCTACATTTTCTATGAATTGGAAGTCTTTTCACATTGGAAGAGTTTTTGTGTTGACTCTGGTGTCTTTCACGACTATTTCTCTGCTCGCAACAAATTTCAAATGTGCTATGTGATGGGTATGTTTTCTTCACGCGATGAATTTGTTCTTCCATAATGGGTGTATTCTGTGGTGTTCCTTCCTCTATCTCAGATTGTGATTAGGGTTTCTGCAACTCATGGGGCTCTTAGTGTTTGGTGATTTTGTGGTTTTTCTATGATCTGAGATGGGTTTTTGTTGAGTTGTGACTAGGGTTTTTATTTTGCCATGGGCTAGGGTTTCAAGTTTTTCTCGTAAAAAATCTTTGAAGTTTTTTTGTTGCTTAAAAAAAATCTCAATCATGTAGTTTTGTTGTTCGCTCAATTTTTTTCACACAAAAATTGTGGGGTCTTTCTTTGATGGAGGGTTTTCTGATTTTTTCAAGAAAAAATCGTGATTGATGTTTTTGATTAGAGGGAAAACAAGTTTTGAAGTGGCCTCGAAATCCTATACAATCAAATTTTGAGGGGGATCTGGAACCCCAAACAAACAAATGGCTGAAAGAACTAAAGCATTACAAATCAACTTCCGACCACCAGCAAACAATCAGCAGCATAAGAACATAGATCATACAATGCTCAAGCTGCCCAAGAAAACACTACTCAAAAGGCCTAAGCCGCACACTTAAACAGATATTAAGGGGGCATGAAACCCCACATAAACACCAGCTGCAAGAGATAGGCCATTACAAACTAGTAGCTCCTGATTAGCGAAGGAACAAAAACATGAAAACATAAACAAACTAGGCACTGACAGCAACAACAAGAGGCCAAAGCCATAAATCTCAAGAGAAAGGGTTTTAGAAGGCTCCCTTAACCTTAAATCTGAAACAAGGGTTTTTTCTAGGCTCCCTTGACCTAAAGAGTGGGTTTTAACAAGGCTCCCACAACCTTGAAATCTACCAGCCAAAAAATCAGCCAAATTCCGTTCAATAGGCAAAGAAAAGCCTTCGTCACAAAGAAGAAAATCACGAGGTATCGAAAGGCACCACAAACCTTCAAGTTGGGTTTTGTAATGGCTCCCAAAACCAGACCAGGGTTTTGAAAGGCACCCCAAAACAACAAGTTGGGTTTTGCAATGGCTCCCAAAACCAAATTGAGGACAAAAAAGGAGGCAAACCACCATCTAGCTTGCAACTCTCCTGCAAAAATCCTCTCCACCTCCATAGGAGAGGATCCCACTTCAATATGAACAATTGGGTAGAAAACCACTATAAGGATAACCGAAAACCAGATCAGCCCCATATTCCAGCTGCCATAATTGAGAGAAAACCACATGACACCACAACTAACCACTTTCCATAAGCTGTACTCCACCTCAATAGGATATTGGAAAGGGGATAATTGAAGCAATATGATCCATTCCCACATCATAGCCAATTCCAAGTGTCCCACCTTCGTAGGGATTGGCTTCACCTCCATAGAAGCCTTATAGGGAAAAACATGATCTAGCACAACAACAATCCTCTAGAAAAAAAGAGCCAGGAAAGCTATGGGTGCTAATAAAGAAAGGCATAGCCCCAACAAAACTAACCTCCAACCAAAAACAGACGAGAGTCAAGGTGGGCCCTTGAAAATTGATAGCAACCCCTTGACCCAAAGGGCCCACACCACAAAGAAACAAAAAAATAGGACCCCCACACCAGAGAAAAGCCAAAACAAGCAGAAAAAAACCAAAAATCACAACAGACAAGGAAGGAGAAACCAGGCACAAAAGTAAGCAGAAAAAAACCAAAAACCACAACAGACAAGGAAGGAGAAACCAGGCACAAAAGTTGGAAATAGACCACCAAAAAGAACAGACCCAACAAACAAAACCACCACCAAGCCAAGCACCCAAAGAACACCCCAACAAAACCCAATAAAGAGGTACCAAAGGGAAACCCAAAAGCAAGGCCGAAAACAATCATAAACAGGGAAAAATCTGCTCCAAAGACATGTCAAAAAAACATCCAAACCCCTAAAACCACCACTGGGCCAGAGAAAGAACAAGGGAGGAAGGAAGCTCAAGCCACAACTAACAAACTAGAGATCGTACGAGCACCCAGTAAACAAAGACAAAAAACAAACAAAAATATAGGGAACCAAATGCAAGAGAGAAATACGCCAGACCTGAGACCCAACATGACAAGGACAAACTCCTTCCACCCATGGCCAAGCCCAAAAAGCCTAGACAGAACCAAGACATCTCCACCATCACATAGAGAAATCCGCCTCCAGTCACGAACACAAAAGAGGCCAAGAGAGGAACGCGCCAAAACAACAGGGGAGAACATATCAGACAAAAAACACAAAAACCAGCTCCCCTCAACCATAAATGATGCAGCTACCCCGAAGAAAATCGCCTTCAAGCATAGATTTGGAACAACTAAATGACCATCTCCAACACCTAGCAACCAAATGCCTTGCTCGCCACGTTTGCATTTGCGGCTTCACCTTCTCCATCAACTAGGCTCGGTCCCGAAACAGCCACAGGAAAAGGGGCAAAGACAAAGCCCACCGCGAATGAAGACAAAGGAAGATGCCAAACGACCTGCAACAAAGAGAAGACCCCCACTCGCCAACGCCAAATGATCTGCAACAAAGAAAAGAGGGAGGGGGCTGAAAACTTATTGTTCTCATCATTAGATGCCTCTCCATCAGAGGCATCACTAGCATAACCTCTATAGCTTGAAACCCTACTCCCTTCGCTTTCTTTCCCACCTCTCAGCCTCATTCGAAATCATGATTGCTGTTGCTGGTGTCTCGGTTTTTTGATTTTTTCCCAAAACATCATGGAGGGGTTTTTACGATTTTTGTCCTTAAAAATTGTGTTTGGATTTTTTGATTTTTTCCTAAAAAATCATGGAAGGGTTTTGCATGATTTTCCTAAAAATTGTGTTCGTCAGTTTTACTGCTTTTTCACTAAATGAAGTGTTTGTTGATTTTTCCACAAAAATTGTGGGCGAACTCAGTATCACATCAAGGGTTTGTCATTTTTTTCCACAAAAAACATAGATTCTTGCAGTTCTTTGGGGTCACACGTAGAGTTGCTGGGTCGAATGATATTCATTTGCAAAAGTTTTTGATGAATTTTTGAACAAAATTGTGGCTGTCTTTTTGAAGCAATGGAGGGTTTGGCGATTTTTCCTCAAAATTGTGGTTTCAGTTTGAGAAGCTAATCTCCTTGTCTCTAGCTACAAGGAGGGGAAGCTTTATTACCCAATATCAAGTTAGAAGGATTGCGGTTATCTTGGTCATATCCAAAATTTCTATAGAGCCAAGGAGGGTCTCAGTAGTAGGCTCATGTCGCAGAGCATTCTGAAGAGAAGGGGGAAGCCTTCTATGCATTCATGAGCAAAAGACTTGCAGGTTATGTCTATTGTAGGTTATTTAGAAATTTAGAATGATGACCATTAAGGGAGGGTATTAAAATAATATTGTAATTTGTCTATAATAGTCTTCTTTGTTAGTTCACGATTGTTTCATTTAGAAACATTGTCTTGTAATCTTTTATAAATAGAGCCTTTCGTCTCTATTTTATATATCGATTTATAATTACAGGGTCTGTGTGAATGCCAAGTGGCCAACATTTCAATTGTATCTACTCCCGACCATCTATGTGAGATAAAACACTCAAAGAACTCCCCTTCGCACCCAATTTGCATGAAGGCAAGGGTCCTCTCAGCCTTGTTTACTACCAAGTTACCAATAGATCATGGCTGATGTCATGCTGTTGAGAAATATCCCCGACGTGATGCATAACCTTGGCCTTAGGCTGGAGCTCTTGGAGATAATGTTGTACTGTTCCAAGATAGTAGCATTCATCTGGTCGATCAATCTCAATAAAAATCCCCATTGACTCAACCTCACAAGATCCCTCCTGAAGGCTCGGTTGTAGGAAATGGCAGGGGCTCTAGGAGGGGAGTATTGTCTCCATGGCAACCTGTACAGTCAGCTGAACTGGTTGTGAGGGCTCTAGAAGGCTTGATTGATTGCCAACTTCTAGGGCAGTGACCTCTGTCTCTTGTATCTCTAGACCTTTGGTCAAAAGCCCTGGCAAATCAAGTGGAGGGACATCCATTGGTACCCCCAACAGGCCAAGCTAGTCATCAATCTTTGTGGCTTCTTTAGTCACCATAGTTTCTTTGGCTGAAGGTGGTATTGTAACTGGCGATGGAACTACAGCCACTGGCAGCAGGACTACCACCACTAGCAGCAGTGCCACCACAGGCAGCAGTACTACCAGGACCGGCAGCAGTGAATGCCAACTGTTTGATGAAATGTCTATGTATTAAAATAGCAAAAATATCATGTTTGTTCAAAAACATATGGCAAGGATCATTACACATTCTTTCTTGATCTTATGTTTTATTCTTTTGCTTCTCGTCAAAAACCTTTTTTATCCTAATCTTCCCTTTGCTGTTGCTATTGTGTGGTCTAAGTGTTGTCACCTAGTGCAGTTTTCTTCATCAAAGGACAATATAGTGTTTTGTGATGCCAGTTTTGATAACAAAGACAATCAGTGCAACCATTTTACAAATATCAAAAGTGCATAAGGCACTATGTCACAATACATTGACTCCAAAACAGATTTGTTATTTTGCAATGCGCTTTTGAAATTGAGGAAAGAGCTTAGCGTAGTGATCTGTGTTTTCTTTATGTTGAATGTTGAGATCCATGACTGTCTTAAACCCATCGTCTTTTGTCTTGACTGTTTTTATGTCTTCATGGTCTGGAATAAAAAGATAAACATAATAGTTTGAAAAATTGGGGTGAGAATGTCTTGGGATTGTATTTGAATTTCTACGGACAAATCAATTCCTGCTCAAAACCTCTTGCTGAAATCATCCATCTGTAACTTATTTGTTGAATTGTTTTGGAATTCTTGAAGCAGTCTATCCATTCTATCCATAAGCCTTC
The DNA here is from genome assembly GCA_027943335.1 of Chamaecyparis obtusa. Lineage (NCBI taxonomy): Eukaryota > Viridiplantae > Streptophyta > Pinopsida > Cupressales > Cupressaceae > Chamaecyparis > Chamaecyparis obtusa. The sequence goes on from BSBK01007563.1 coordinate 81,449, forward strand.
TGGGTTATGCTTAAACTTATTGTTGGCAGGCCACAAGTCTTGATGCAATTTCTTCACTTGTACTTGGAGGGAAGCTAACCATACATGGAGTGGTAAGTGATGGTGACTAGAGAAATTGCAATTCATGAATAGATATGTTATGTTTGTGTTTAAGCAATTAAAGGAAACATGTCTGCTGGATGCAGGTTTCAGATATGGAGGCGTACTTGACAACGACAGATAATGCAGTGAGGGCCAGAGGTATCTTTCTTTTGTGTAAGATTTAATATGTGTTTGTTTGGCAGTAATAATTCTTCTTTTTTCAGCTATATGTTATTTGCAAGTAAATGGAATCACGGCTTCTAATGTTCTGTTATTTACATGTTGGTTTAATGGAAAACAACCTGTTTCTTGAAGAAGTTTTTAGTTGGAGTTTTATTACATGGAAATACTTAGTACTAAAGATTGCTGACAGTTTGGAATGCTCCAAAATTCTGATGCCTCTGTTATGTTCTAACTGAAAGCCAAAGCTGAAACTGGACAAAATATGAGATTCTGAAAGCAGAAATTGCATGAATTTTTTCTGAAAAACAGAAATTTGAAAATTCTAGGCTCTAGTTGGACATCGGCAAATTTAGAAACAAGAAATCCTCATTGTATTCCAGTCAATACATAAGATAACAACAGTTGATTCCTGAGGATGTATGTGGACAAGCCTGGGGCAAAATCTGCAAAAGCTTCGTAAGCTTCTTCAACCACTGTACAAGCTTATTTACATAGACCCTTATCCCTTTTAATTGAGTTAGATATCAATAGCATAAGATCAGTTTCACTTTCAATCATAGTCCAAGTAAAGCCACAGACAAAATAAACTATTGTGAGAAGTTTAACTTTTTGATTTGGAGGAAAGCCAATAACTCTAAATTAGATAAAGATAAGAATAATATCTGAATAATGGATAGCATGTTAATAAAATTAATTAATTTATGAATAACAATATTAGATGCCACAATTTTAATGTAAATTTATCACTTGGCTTCAAACTGTTTTAGACCCTCTGAAACATGAATGGTGTGGATCAAACTCATTTTAGGAACAAAATCAACAGAAACCACTCTAAGTTGCTCTTTTCTTCTTCGTTTGAGAGATTGACACTGTGGAGTTATTGCCATCCAAAGCTACTAAAATTGCATTAAACCCTCTTAGCCTTTAGCAGAATGTTCATTAAACCGACTGAAATCAATAATGGGGCACATCTGTATTTCATGGATTGTTTTCTCAAAACTTGAATGCACTTTTTCCTTTTAAGGTATTAATGATTATATCAATAAATAACAAATTGCATGCCAATACTGATAAGAATAAAATGTAGACAAAGCCTGTGATTGGGATTTGTGCTAATCCAGCAGGGTTTATTCTATAAAATGCAGCACTGTGTATTCTATCAGTTATATATAATGTATTTAGTAAAAGGCAGTATATTTTAGTAGTAAGCCTTGCGTATAAGCTATAGAAAGAAATAACTGCAGTGTAAACAAGCCTGTTACCAAAATCATGTACACATAATCAATCTCATAGATTTTGTAATTGATGATACCAAAATTCTACATTTATTTGTCTTCAGAGCACAACTATGTGGAATAAAATTAAAAAATTGTGCACAGCTGGGGCATCTTTTAGAATGAGTGGCATAGGAGTATCCTTGATTACTATTTAGTATTGGATGTTTTAATTGTAGACAGATAATATGACAGGTTCTTTTGCAGTTCAGATCTATGATTGCATTATCTTGAGCTAAACATGATATGGTATATTATGTTCCTAAATGAAGAGATATTTTCCCACACTCATTTGATCGTCTAGGGTCTGTGCATTTTGGTGCTCATGACCTTATCTTTGTTCACAGACCAGATAAGCCAATAAAGTGGAAAAGAAACAAAATAAAAAACAAATAGCTTTAGATCAGAACAAAACTTACAACTGTGATCATTCAATCATTGCTTGAGGACAACTAAGTATGAAAAACTCTAAGGCAGCAAAAGGTGGATTATAGATAGGTCTCTGTGACCATTCAATCATTGCTTGAGGACAAGCAATTTTGGGGAGGGAAGGACTGTCATGTCCCCCATTTGAAACCCTAATTATGATGTCCCCTTTTTGAAGTAATATTTAATAATAAATAATAATAAGAATTAAAATATAAAAATAAATAAAAAGAAATAATAAAAAAATAAATATATAATTTAATTACAAGTTAATTAAGGCCAAAAGATCGTTATTTTGATTGGAAATTGTCTCACAAGCAGATTACCTTCGATCTTTTTTTATAAAAGTGAACAGAGGCATTTAACAGCAAGCTTAAAGAAATACGAATTCATAAGAGAACTGCGATCTATAATACTGAGCAATATATGATATATGTTGGTCGACTTGTGGTGCAAAGCAGTGGTAATTAATAAATAAGATGTGATTCAGAATGGTAATGTTGACTACATAATGATCAAGCCAACTACACAAGTCAGCGATGTATTAAAGACATTACATGGAGTGACTATGTTGCACAGCGATTCCTCTTATGAAAACACAAACAAGGTGGTTGACTTCTTACAGAGTCAATTCTGCTAAACACATGATGAGTCAGCATGTCTGAGTCAGCAGTAAGACAAGGAAGAAGTCGTGTGCATCAGCAGTTAATTAAAGAATGGAACAATTATTTTCAAATGCAGCACTTATGCTTGTAATAGATTAAGACAAATCAGAAAATAGTAATTAAAGGTTGTAAAGTCTAAAGCACGGTTAAAGAATGAAGGATGCGATTTGTTAAGAAGTGATTATGGATAACATGACATGTTTGTTGCCTAAGAGACTTGTCATTCCAAACATACGGTATAAGGAGGCAGTCTCCACCAACCATTCAAGTGCGGAAGATATAGATGTTAGCCGGAAAGACTACTTTATGTTATGTCGTGTATTAGTTATGTTGTCCTGATGGTAATTAGTTATTACCAAAGGGCAGTTGGGTTGGGTGGCGACGTTTGGTCACACCCCTTCGGGTAGATAAATATGTACCACCTACGGGTGAAGGGGGGGCATAAATCATTATGTGAATGTACTTGCAAGTTTTGAATGATTAATGAAAGCATCTAGTGTTCTTTGATATATTCTGTATTTATTACATTTCCTGTACTATGTCTATGCACTATTAAGTTTACCCCAGTGGGCAAACATTTGGCGCCGTTGCCTAGACATACTTGGGAAGGGAAGGACTGGATGGCATACGAACACTATGGGCCTACCAATTGGTGAGATTAACCTAGAGGCTGACAATGCACGTAAGGAGCTCTACCAAGGAGAAGACACTACAACAAGGGAATTCTCAATTCTACTTCAAGCGGCCATCGAAACCTATGTCCGACGGGAGGCCACGGAGGTTGAAGTTCCAACGAGTGTTGTGTGGAGTGCACTGGAAGTAAGCCCCGCAGTGACCCGGTTGATGAACCACCTCCCCCGGTTGCTTGCACAGGCATCATTGGCACAACGAACCCACCTAGAGGAGATTGCCCATGAGGAACGCTGATAGGAAGTTCTCTGTGCATACCAGGGATGTGAGAACATTCGGCGCCAGGAGGAATGCGATGGCCCCTCTCGAGAGTTTTAAAATTTGAGATAGACGGAAGAAAGGAAGGACACTAAACAATTGAAATGAGCAAATCAATCAATTAAGAAGTGTTGTAATAAAACGACATGAATGAATAAAAGTGTTCTTTTTAAAAAAAAATAAAAATGATGTGTTGATTATTGCCTTGTGGATAAGTGAGCAAATAATTTATGTCCAATCAGCTGAATAAAAATAGAAATTTAAAGAAGGAACTTGAAGAAGAACAAGTCGCTAGAAAAGCCGTATTCGCACAGCAGCAAGCCGAGCGAAGGGGTAGATTCAAAAGATGTGCCGAAGGGCTACCGAAGGGAGTAAGTGAAGGCGAGGGTTTGGAGGAATTTGATTGGGAGGCCGAAAGAAGTGACAAGAACCTCCTAGAGGAAACAAGGAGCTTGTTCGGATCCCTAACCTTAACTCCACGGACGAAAGCAAGAGAAGCCTGAAGGAAGGAAGAAGAGGAAGCTGCACGGAAGGAGGCTCAGGATACTGTTGCCGCCGAGAGTATTGAAGTGATAGAGGGGCACGGGGATCACAAGTTCCCACCGGGATTGAACAGTTCCAGTAGTTCGGGGACATTAAGTGGTACGGTACCAAACACTTTCGGGGTACCAACGCCGATAGTACCATCCCAGTCTGTAACACAACTGGTGCTACAAACACATTCGACACCTAGAAGAGTAAACATGGCGACTAACAAGGAGAAGCTGCCAAAATTCCATGGAAATGGAAAGGAGGATCCAGTACGGCACTGCCGTACTTGCGAGACTATCTGGTCGGCGAACGGAGTCACGGACTAGGACGGATGGGTGAAACAATTCCTTGCCACACTGAGAGGGGTAGCCATTGATTGGTACACCGATATAGACAAAACAAAGGTGTCCAGTTGGGATGAACTCAAGAAGGAATTCCCGAAGGAGTTTCGACTCTTGAGGGATGATAATGAAATCGTTTCCAAACTATACGACACCAAACAAGGAAAGGAGACAGTTTGGGCCTACAGTCGTTGACTAAATACGTAATCTTTGTTTTTCATTACCAACACAATTACCATTTCAAGCTTGTATCCATAATCCATTCCCCACCTCGTTTATAGAAGAAATCTTGGAATCATCTGTCGGAAGAGAAATCTATTCTTTTACTGATGGGCTTTGTAGATACAATCATGTCTGGATTTAAGAGGAGGACCAAACAGAAACATCCACAATTTGCAATAGGAGTATGGTAAATCTTTTAAGGAATTTATCTAGGAGTTTTTAAAGGTTTAGTTGGATGATTAGATAGTAGACAGCCTTGTCAAATATCACATTTAAGCACTCCGAACCATGTTGGAGAAATACAAAAGCATGTAAATATCCGTAAACCTTAAGAAATGCATTTTTTGTGGTAGCTTTTGGAACCTATAATATTGGATTCGCACTAGCAAGCTCTGCATTGATGTGGATGCTCTTAGATATGGATCTGCAACTAGATGTTGTTCGGATGAACACCAAGTGCATTTGCAGTGCATCCACAGGCGTGAATGTGTGTCAGGACAACATCTGGAGCGCACCCAAAGAGCATTCAGGCACATCCAGGCCCAAGAAAGTTTTTTTCACTCAAAATAAGCTGAAGACTTAGTTTATATTTGTTCTAATTTGTGTCTTCTATCATGTAAGGATCCCTAGTACAAGGATGGGGTAGCGAAGCTTTGGGATGTAGCCCTTGAGTGTGCCAACTTGAATGCAACCATTGAGGATCTTACTAGACTCACTACGGCTGATGATGATGATGACATCCCTACACATGGTGCATCTAGTGCGAGTGGAACCGCTTTGGGTTCAAATGATCTTGAACTTGCAGCAACTGAAAATGAAAATCCAATAGATGATGATTTTTTTGATAACCCTTTTAATGATTGATGAATCGTGAACTACATTTTGTAATTGTAATGATTTTCATTGGTATCGTGAACGTAGACATATATGATATGGCTTATTTGAATATTTTTGAACTATGAATTGGCATTTAATATTTATCTTTGGCATTTGGCATTGATCAATGATGAAGTATCATACTATCAAATGATTTAATTCCTTATATTTCTTTAATTTTTTTGTATATATGAATTTATACACACATACACACACAAGTACCCAAACCCACATACCCAAAACCCAAAATTTTTCTTGCCAGTATCCACGTATTGGATACTCATGCCCGTACCCGTACCAGTAACTTAGTTTGGAACATTATTGGGACATATCATGCAATGAAGGCCTCATGGTAGATCCTATGAAGATCGCAAGTTATGAAATTACCACCTCCCAAGAGCACACCAGATGTAAAACATTCCTAGGATATACTGGATATCACTAGAAATTCATCAATGGCAACACCAATATTGCAGCACCTTTAGAAGTTGTCCTTAAAAAGAAAACTAACAGAGCCATCGCTTGGACTGACCAGTGTTAGCAATCCTTTGACACATTAAGACAAAACATAGTAGAGCCCCCTACACTCATATTTCTAGATTAGTCAGTACCATTTCATGTCCATGCAAATGCCTCTAGAATAGTCATTGGTGTTGTACTTGCTCAACCTAGAAGGAACAAAGACCATCCTATAGCCTTTGTCAACCTCAAGCTGTCCCAAGCAGATTAGAATTTTACTGCCACTGAAAGGAAAGCTCTTGCCATGGTCTATGCTTTACATGAATTTCGACATTACCTTCTCTCCACACCATTTACGTTCTACATAGACCACGAATCTTTAAAAATTCTTTCTCAATAAATTAATGATACAAGGTTGAATATGTAGGTGATTATTATTCTTTCAGGAATTCAATTTTATAATAATGGTTAAACCTGGATGAAACAACCAAGTTCCAGACTATCTTTCTCAAATTGAAACAGGGCGGAACGATAGGAAGTCGATAACGAAGACCTTCTCGACATTAATTTATTTCAGATCATGGATGGACCAAAAGAACTACATGATGTGGCAGAGCTCCTTTCTACCGACACCTATCTGCTAGAAATGAATGCCCATGATAAACTTCTACGAAAATATCATCCCAATACTTTAGTTGAGAGAGCTTTATACTGCAAAGGGTGCGATGAAGACCTCTGGAGAGTAGTATATGAGCACAAACAAGAACAATTTTTAAAAGAGGCAAATGAAGAAATTGTAGGCCATAATTGTGGAGATGCTACGCCCTGAAAAATATTAACATTTGGACTATGGTTGTCTAACATATATAAAGATACCAAACATTAGCCAAAGAATTATAACATCTGTCAACGAACTGGAAGACCCACAACTATAGATGAAATGCCTTTCTAGCACAAGTCTCCTTCAAAAAATGGGCAACTGACTTCATAAGGCCTATTGATCTGCCTGCTAATGTAATGTCCCTTGGAGAACTAGGTATGTTTACCTTTAATCTAAAAGTTGAAATCGACCAATATTGCAAGGAACCAATAGCTCTTAAAGGGTCATTTCAATTGTAGAAATGGATATAGATATTAACTATGTTGCCTTTGATTAAGTATAACTCTATCTTGAATGAACAAAGACTTGATTATTGAACAATTTATATATTGATAGAAGGTAGGATTTACTCAATAATGTTGCCAACTCTCCTTATAGTGGAAAAGATTTAAGAAAATATGAATTGATTATTGGTTCGAGAATGAGAGTTTGCTAAGAATATTAAATTGCTGTTCCTGAATAGTACCCTTATATCCATATGTTTGTATATGCAAGAGACAATGCCTCTTTCTGATCACTGTTTCTGAATAAAACCTTTATACTCCTGCAGTATTTTCTTGACGCCTAGTCTGAATATTGTCCATGAGCTTGTGCATTCTTATCCTTGTAATAGGTGGATCATATGGAACCCTTACCTGATTGGTTGTAGGTTCATAGAGCACTTCTGATCTGAGTTTTAAATATCAAATTCACAGTTCTTCAATGTCTTTTTGGTGAGCCATGATTCCTGGTGATTTCAAATTTACTAGATTCATTACTTCTTTCAATCTGTCATACATTTTGGAGGCCTTGTTTATCCTCATGGTCTATTATGGCTGAGGCTCCTAACAACCTGACTCTCATTCTAACGATCATGGCTCTATCTCTTGCTTGACATCGGCTTTGAATATTAGGATAAATTACTGGCTGGATGGATGGCCTCCTAGGATTATCTGGCTTGACATCCTTAGCACAGGACATTACTCAATGAGCATTTGCAAATTATGCATTGCTACTCATACTGTGATCCATGATGATATTGTCAGTTTCTCCAAACTTATCCTATATTACTGACAATTGAGGATTTTGATACTCTACCTAGATATTGCTTTGTGGGGTACTCCCTTTACATAGTTATTTATACCTACATTACTTTTAGGGTCACTCTTTTTAGGTTATCTCCCATGTGTTTATTTTTTTTAATCTTTGGCTTCTCAGGCTTCATTGTATTTGCTTCAAGTCTTCTTTTGCCCAAGTTCTTTGCTGTTGTTCCCACTTTACATTGCAGTCCTCTTGACCAATTCTTGGTCCTACATGTACATTAATATAGTTTTCTTCTTTTCTTGCTTTCTTTCTTTATTTTGTAGATAATTGTAACTGACAGTAAATAATATAAGTATTCACCTCCATTAGTTTTGTGCAACCTGGCTTGTCAACTGTGAGTATAATTTATTATGAACTGATAGTTTTTCATATGAAAAATTATGCAGAATATGTATGTTGTACTAGTAATGACCTTAAAATTTTTTGATATTAGGGATTTTGAGTTCTGTCCTACATAATTAGGGCCATATATGTATAATTTGAATTGTGTCTTAAATTTTTCTTTTCAAGCCCACGGAATCATAGGTCACCCAATGCATATCTTTGCTATTATTAGAAATTTACATTGCTAGCAATTGTCTCATTTATTTTTGCATTATAAGCTCATTCCACATTTCTTACTCAACTGAAGATAGTGATGTCTTTTGTGTGCAGGAATCCTTCTTTTAGCAGAGATTCTTTGTCGTCTCAAGACAAAACGTTTGGAAGACACTTCTATTCATAGCCTTGCAGCCTTTTTTACATCAAGACTTGTAAGTTGATACAATTTTTTTTTCTTCTTCTATATGACACATGTAGAATCAATCATACAATGTGATGACCCGAGGTCGATGATTTGTTCTGCTTGATTGTCTGTCTAAAGATGCGGTTTTGATTTCAGTTAACCATGTGCTTTGAAATTCTACTTTTGACATGTTCCATTATTGTATTCTAGTCTTTGGGTTTGTTTTAAGCTTCAAGCTAAGTAATTGTGTGTTTAAGAAAAATTGAGACATCAATGAGGAGCAAAGCAAGGTACTTTATCCTGCAACTTGTAATTAGATTAATTATAATCATTTGTTATGTTATATTTTAATGACCCTTGTCCCTGAGTACTGCCCTATTTCAACAAATGATGCTAATTAGGGAATCTCATTTTTAAGGGCCGTTCTTTTAAGCACTACCTCCTACATGATTCATCCATTATGCAAAACCATTAAAGAGATGTAAACCAACAATGGAGTAATTAATAACATAATTTGTATGTATATCAAATATCTCTCATATGAATCTTGGAGAAGCTCTCTCTCTCTCTCTCTCTCTCTCTCTCTCTCTCTCTCTAAGGACATCAAGAGTGGAAGAGTTATAGAGCCTAGGTCGTGTGGAACATACTACAAGTGGTTTCCCTCAAGGCCTAACCCCAATGTTGGGATAACCATCATGTGCTCGAAATTACCCCGCCTCTACCTTCCACAATCTCCTCACTCAGAGATGCCTTAGTGGGATTAAAGAAAAGAATTCATACCAGACACATTAGATTAACACCTCCATTTAGATTTGAATACATAGAACAACTTATTTTTACCACCCTTTGCATTTAAATAAAGAAACATACAATTACGTGTGTGTGTGTGTGTGTGTATATATATATATATCAACATTACAGGACTTTGCGAGTCCTGGCAAGACTCTGAGAGTCCCGAGTCGAGCCAGGCTCGCCGAGGCCGGTTGACCTGGCTCCAGGATTCGGCCGAGTCCTGGGTGAGTCTGCAGGACTCGCCGGACTCGCAGAGTCCCGTGGTCTGGACTCTGTGCGTCCAGCCACGTTAAAAAACAAAAAATCAGAAAAAATAAAAGCTTTTAATGATTCTTTTTTGCATATATGTCTTCTATTCGACCTAAAAAGGTCATTCTATCATTTTCAAAGGCTAGGAAGAGAGGAAAAAGGCTTGGGAGAAGACTATAGGGGTTTTTGACAAAAAATCAGCAAATCGATTGGCTCTCATATGTTGATTGCTGATTGCTTGTGATAGTTTCTAGCTTGTACGCACACATTGCAAGGAGCTGAACGAAGCATTTGGAGGAGGCCTCTATAAATTTGAGCTGCATTTCTTCATTTTGGGAGCAATTTTGAAGAGGTAAGTTGCATTTTTGTGTTGTTTTATGAATTTTTTACATTCAAACTTCATATTTTCATTGTGTTTACATTTGTTTGTCCTTAGAATCTTAGATTTCCTACATTTTATGTTCATGAAAAAACTTAACAAGTAAGAGGCCATAGTCTTTGATTTTTATTATTGCAGATGCTTATTTTATTTATTTATGATATATTGCAGCAACAACATAATGTCTCAGCATAAGGGTAGTTTGTCTAGGCCTTTAGTTAACTCAGATGCAGACCCTATTCGTGTAGCAAGGGATATGGCTTGGAAATATGCAATCCCGGGCCCAAAAAAAGGAGTAGTTACATCTTGGAAGTGTCTTGTTAAATATAATGGGGGAGGTATTAATAGGGTGAAATACCACCTTGCACATATACTAGGGCATGATGCTAAATCATGCCAACAAGCATCACAGGAGCTTATTCGTGAAATGCAAGCTCATTTAGAGGCCCATGAAGAGAAAAAAGAATTAAGAAAGAAGCAACATCACGAAATGGCAAGCTTAGGTGGAGAGAGCTCTTCAAGTTGTCGTTCCCCATTACCTCCGTTTAGTAGTGGTACTGCAAGCGCAAGTATGACCATTGGTCCTCGATTCGTAAGAAATCCACGCTAGATTCCATGTTTGTTCCACGCACGACTCCGGTGTTGGCATTAAGTGATGACAACCGGTAAGCCTGCTAACGGTACTAGTGTTGTCATTGATTGGCAAAGAGAGTATAGAGACTGGTCATCTCCAACAAGTCTACAGATCCAAGGAATCTGTATGAAGGGAAGATGGTTTTGTTGTTACACGAATACCACCGATCATTGCACAAACTGGTCCAATCACAGTTACCGGGCAGTGTATACAGTATAGCAAAGGAAGATGCAACACCAAACCGGACAGGGACAGCAACCCCTAACCGGTATCAACAATACAACCGAGGACGGTGAGACCGGTAAGCCTAGGAAGGGACAGGAACAAGGACTCTTACCTGATCACAGCATGAACAACTAAACTCAACCGTAACCGGTATATTAATGACTCAGGTCATGAACCAAGGAAGTCATAGTTAGACTAACTATTCTAACTAACTCTTTGACTGAGATTTTCTGCTCTAAATCTGGAAGTCTTTGAGTTAAACTGGTGATCCGTTTGAAGCAAGTTTAGAGGTTTTAAAGCCGAGATCAGTGGCTTTAAAACTGCAATCGGATTGAGGAAAGTTTGGAGGATTTAAAGCCGAGATCAGTGGCTTTAAACCAAAGTGTTATCTCCTATGAAGGAAAGTTGCTTGACACGCAACTACTGCTTTCTTCATTAGTCAGATAAAGCAAGGGCATATACCAGATGTTTCCTCAGTAGACTGGTACTCCACTGAGCAATGAATCCGATGAAGATCTGGAGTTAGGTCATGCTTAATGAGCACAATTAGGGCCAGGACCCTATATATTCTTTTACCTAAGACAAATAGAACTTGCCTTCATTCTGCCAAGAAAAAGAGTGAACCTGTAAGCTGCTGAAGCCAGGGTGGAAAAAGTAAGAAGTGAGAAAGAAGAACTGTGCAGCGAAGCACAGAAGTAGAGGAGAAGACACTTGCACCGACCGGTGTTACTTCTCAGTTGAGCCAAAAAAATAGAGATCTTATTAGGCTGTGTGTAGCCAATTGTAAAAGGTCATTTACTCTATTGTTTTCTAGCAAACTACAATAGATAAATCCCAGAATTTGGGTGGACTCTAATAGGCCCTTTGTATCAAATCCCTTAACCAGGTGACATCCTTTCAGGTGTTCAAAGTCCTCTAACCAGGCAGGCACTAACCAGCCTTATTGTAACAAATCCCTTAACCGGGTCACATCTAGAAAATGCGTTTTTATCCTCTAACTAGAAAGGCTACTAACAGGGCGTACTCCAGAAGAGGACAAATTTTGCGAGGTCTCCTCACAACGTGGTATTCACCCTAATTGGGTTTCCAGTGACAAATCTGGTGTCTTTGTGTGATTGGTTGCTTACTGTCATTATATGTTTGAATCTGTTTGCCTTTCAGCTGTAAGTTAACTTCATTAGATTCATTGAGAACAGCTTTAGAGGTGTTGATTCACCCCTCCCCTCTCAGCATCGGTTGGGACTGTCAATTGGTATCAGAGCCTCGTCTTGTTTTCTTGGTTGCTTAACCGCACAAAGAAAAAGTCAAGATTATGAGAAAGGAAGGACCAAAGTTTTCAAAGGAAAACTTCACCTTGTGGTGTAGCAAAATGAAGCTGTATATGAAGACCACCGGTGATCAGTACTGGAATCATGTTACCACTGATTACAGTGAGCCCGCTGGCACTCTGACACCTGATGAGCTAAAGATCAAGACCGAGCACATAGCTGCCATGGACATGATAGCTAGCACACTACCTGATCATGTTTAGGCTGAGATTGAGCATCTGAATTCTGCCTTCAAGATGTGGGGCAAGCTACAAATGGTTTATGGAGGAGATCCTAATGTTCAAAGAGCCAAGGTCGAAAGCCTCAGAGGAAAGTACCACGACATGAGGATGAATGAAGGACAAGACATCGAGCAATATAGCAACCGGATCAAAGAGGTGATCAACTCCATCAGAAGCGCTGGAGGAAAGCTCAGTGAAGAAGAGGTGGTTAGTAAAATACTGAGAACTCTCAGACCTCAATATGCCATCAAGATCTTTGCCATTCAAGAGCTCAGATCAGTGACCAAAGATCAAGTCACCCTTGACTCCCTAATCAGTAAGCTGGCTGCCTTCAAATTAAGTAATTTTGATAATAGCTTATTTGTTCAGGAAGCAACGTTTAAGTCTTTTGTCAACATCTCTTCCACCAAAAACGAAAGAGAAACCGGTAATTGCTCTACCAGAAAGATTGGCAACCTTGTTGAGAATCTGCTCTCAGATGAGATAGAGCAAGATAAGTTCGAAGCACTCATCGCTAGGAGATTCCCCAGAGGAAAAGGGAAGTACAAGGGAAAACTCCCCTTGAAATGCTTCTCCTGCAACAAGATAGGACATATTGCGGCAAGGTGTCCTGACAATGAATCTAAAGATAAAAGACATCGGTTTAAGAGAAAAGCAAAGAAGGAATGCTATCTTGCGGAGGAAGGAGTTACAGACAATGACTCTGAAGACTCAGACGATCCAGAAATTGCATTTGTTGCAATAAAGGAGGAGAGCCCAGTTGTGAATGAAGTTGCACTCATATCCCGATCTCATTAGCATGATGATTGGATCATTGATAGTGGATGCACTCACCACATGACCGGTGACAAGGATAAATTCATCAACTTGGAGCTCAATGATAGCAGATCGGTTACCTTTGGAAATAATGCCCCCTGTTCCATCAAAGGTAAAGGTTCTATTGCTCTCCGCAACAATGCTGTCTGTGAAGATGTGTACTAGGTTGAAGGACTCAAGTACAATTGATGAGTGTTGCACAATTGAACAACAAAGGATTCCTGCTGGAATTCGGGCAAGGTTCTTGTATAGTGAAGAATCAATTCGGAACTCATGTCGAAACAGGTATACAGAGCAAAGGTAATCACTTCTACCTTGACTCAATGGAAGGAGCCTGTCTCATAGCCTCGGTCAAAGGAGAATCAAGCAAAATTTGTCTTATGACCAAAGAGGACAACAACTGGTTATTGCACAAAAGGCTCTGCCACATAAACTTTGACAGTATTGTCAAAGTAAGCAAAAAGAAAACGGTAAGAGGACTTCCTGAGATTACAAAGCCCATCAAGGGTATTTGTAAAGATTGTCAGTTAGGAAAGCTGATCGGAACATCTTTCAAAAGTAAGTCCTTCTCTGCTGAGAATGTTCTAGACCTGGTGCACACTGACTTGTGTGGACCAATGAGAACAAAGAGCTACCATGGAGACCGGTATTTTATACTCTTTGTAGACGACTTCTCCAGGATGATGTGGACACTTTTTGTTAAGGAGAAATCAGAAGCTTTCCACATGTTCAAAATTTACAAAGCTAGAGTGGAAAAAGAAACCGGTAAAGGTTGAGGTGTCTGAGATCAGACAGAGGAGGTGAATATACCTCTCAAGAGTTCACTCATTACTGTGAGGAACACGGAATAAAAAGACAGCTATCTGCACCAAGGACTCCCAACAAAATGGAGTAGCAGAAAGAAGAAACATGACGTTGATTGATTGCGCTAGAACCTTGCTGATTCAGAAGGATCTGCCTCATCACTTCTGGAGGGAAGTTGTCAGTACAGTTGTCTACACACTCAACCGGATTCAAGTAAAAAAGGAAACCAGTAAGACTCCTTACGAACTATGGTTTAAGCATACTCCAAGTGTAAGCTACTTCAAAATCTTTGGTAGCAAATGCTATATCAAAAGAGACATGTACTCTGGGAAGCTTGATCCTAAGAGTGATGAAGGAACATTTTTGAGTTACTCCACCAAAAGTAAGGCCTATCGGTGTCTGAACAAAAGAACAGGCAAGATAATTGAAAACATCACTGTAAAAGTTGATGAATCTTCAGAACCAGATATGAAGACCGGTCATGATGATCATAATAGTCTGAAAGGCCTAAATGAAGGAAATGTCTTTGAGTTCAACAAAACAATGACTGAAGATGAAGGAAGAATACATGTGGACAGACATCTCGACCAGGAGATTGTTCCTGAACACAACAGGCCAACACAGGATGATGAACAAGTTGATGTCCAGAACCATGATGAAGATAATGATCAATCGGAAGAACCAAACCAGGAATAGAGACTGGTTCTTCCAAGGTATGTCACATATCATTCCACTGACAATATTATTGGTGACAAACATGCAAATATCTTAACCAGGAAAAAAGCTAGAGAAAATATCTGCCTACTTTCCTGCATAGAGCCCAAATCCACAAGGGAAGTTCTAGAAGATGAGAATTGGG
The DNA here is from genome assembly GCA_027943335.1 of Chamaecyparis obtusa. Lineage (NCBI taxonomy): Eukaryota > Viridiplantae > Streptophyta > Pinopsida > Cupressales > Cupressaceae > Chamaecyparis > Chamaecyparis obtusa. The sequence continues at coordinate 96,449 of BSBK01007563.1, forward strand.
TCAAGGCCATGGAGGAAGAAATTGAGCAAATTGAGAAGAATGATACATGGGAGCTTGTACCTTGACTAAAGGACAAAAATGTCATAGAAACCAAATGGGTCTATAGGAACAAGCTGAATGAGGATGGAAAAGTAATAAGAAATAAGGCAAGATTGGTTTGCAAAGGATATGTCCAGGAAGTTGGACTAGACTATGGAGAAACCTTTGTACTAGTAGCAAGACTGGAAGGAGTGAAAATTCTTCTCGCTTATGCTGCTCACAAAGGATTCAAAGTGTATTAAATGGATGTTAAGTCTGCATTCCTTAATGGAATACTGGAGGAAGTAGTCTACATTGAACAACCGGAAGGCTTCACATTTGCACATAAGGATGGAATGGTCTGCAAACTGAATAAAGCTTTTTATGGGCTTAAGCCAGCTCCAAGGGCTTGGTATGAAAGGTTGCATTCATACCTTCTGATCATAGGATTCACAAGAACTAGGGACAACAACAATAGGTATCTCAAGACCGGAAAAGATGGAAATCTTATTGCTGAGATCTTTGTGGATGATATCATCTTTGGAGGAGATGATAGGATGAGCAAAGCCTTCGCTGAAGAAATGAAGAAAGAATTTGAGATGTTTATGATAGGTGCAATAAAATTCTTCCTTGGACTACAGGTCCATCAGCTGAAAGAAGGAATTTTTATTTTTCAGTCCAAATATATCAAAGAAATTCTTAAGACCTTTGGACCTGATGATTCTAAAGCGGTTGGAACCCCAATGATAACTAATCTCAAGTTATCAAAAGAGGATGATGCTAAAGAAGTACATGAAACAATGTATCGGTCCATGATAGGTAAACTGCAGTATGCTGTTCACAGTAGACCGGACATTGCACATGCAGTTGGCATAGTGGCAAGATTCTCTGCAAATCCCAAAGAGACACATCTAATAGCAGTAAAGAGAATCTTCAGATATCTAAGGGGAACTGAGGATTATGGTTTATGGTTTCCTCACAAGGAGGATTCGAAATAAAAGTATACATTGATGCAGATTGGGCTGGAAACATTGATGACTGAAAGAGCACAAGTGGTGGTGCATTCTTTCTCGGTGGAAGAATTGTTTCTTAGACAAGCAAGAAACAAAATTGTATATCTCAATCTACCGCAGAGGCCGAATATGTTGCTGCAACAATCAATTGCACACAGGTGATCTGGATAAAACAACTGTTGGAAGGAATTAAAGAATAGATACCTGAACTAATAGCTATCTATTGTGATAGCACCAGTGCAATTAACATATCTAAGAACCTTGTCATGCACTCCAAGACAAAGCACATTGCTATCATTAATCATTACTTGAGAGAGCTGGTACAAGATAAGGAGGTGAGACTGGAGTATGTTCCCACCAAGGAACAAATTGGTGATATCTTCACTAAGTCATTACCAAAGAGTACCTTTGAGTATGTCAGAGGTAAACTAGGGGTAATACCCTTTCATGATCTTCAGTAAACCTGAAAAGGTGGTCATCAGTTCATTATGCTTCAACAGAGGGTTACACCTCATCTTTTCTGGACTGATGAAGAGGGAATGTTGCTCATAGGGGGAGCAGATTAGACAAAGGTAGTCTCTCTGACTAAGCCTTTCGCATCATTGTCAAAAAGGGGGAGATTTTGGCAATAATCGAAGGACTGTAATAGTTGTAGAGGTACATAGATACAAGCATAGTAAGGTGATTGCCCATCATAGTTTTGCCATCAATGCCAAAGGGGGAGATTGTTGGCATTAAGTGATGAAAACTAGTAAGCCTGCTACCGATACTAGTGTTGTCATTGATTGGCAAAGAGAGTATAGAGACTGGTCATCTCCAACAAGTCTACAAATCCAAGGAATCTGTATGAAGGGTAGATGGTTTGGCTGTTACACGAATACCAACGGTCATTGCACAAACCGGTCCAATCACAGTTATCGGGCAATGTATACAGTATAGCAAAGGAAGATGCAACACCAAATCGGACAGGGACATGATGTTTTGTAGCTTCAGTTGGATAAACACTATGAGTCAATACTAGTGAAGATATGTATATATATTTAATATATATGAGATGTATATATACTTAAATATATATAAATATATATATATATATATATATTATTATGTAAATATTAGAGAAATTAATATAATATTCAAGAGATATTATATATATGTATGTATATATATATATATGTATATATATATAATCATAATTCTCATTATATTAATTACATATTAATGAATAGACATGTCTCATGAAGAGACATGTCTCTTCTTGGCTCATTCTCAATATAAATGTAAGGGATTGTTGCATTTGGAAAACACATACAATGATATAGTGATATTACATTTGCAATGATCCTAAAACCTTAACATGGTATCAGAGCCAAGTTGCAAATGTAAGAGAGTAGTTTATTGATGGTGAATGTGTGACTGTTTCAGAAAATACAGTCTCGGTATGAGGACCATATCTCACAAATGCACCGTTGGATTTTGCTAAATTTCGGATATGTTTGTGAAAACCACATTTATAAGAATCTCACTGAAGCGATCAGAAAGAAAATGTCTGGTTCAAAAGTTATGACCGAATGTGTACAAGTCTATGCAGATTTCTGAACAAAGAAAGTTCTTTGATTAAAAGCTACAAACCCTTTTTAATTTTGCAAATAAGAAAAGGATCATTACATTAATCAAGAGATAATTATTCCATGTTGATTAATGTTCATAAAATTTTTATGTAGTTATTAATTCATACTATAACATTGGGATAGAAAATCTTGTATGCTTTTATTATTAATATTTCTTTGGGATAATTTAGTTTTATGAACTATTTGTAATCTCTATTTGAAATACTTTCAGGATGAATCAAGAGACATATGTGATTGCATTCAAGAGAGAAAGAGCTTGATGCTTGCATTCATGGGATTTAGTTGATGGTTGAAATCTTCAAAGAAAGAAAATATCATTTAGAGGGACAAACCTATAGAAGGAAACCTTGCACGAGAAGGTCAGGAAGGTTGATATCACATTCAGAAGAAGTTTGATGAACCATCAGAAGAAACCTTGGACGAGAAGGTTAAATGTTGATGTTAGTACTTAAAGCTTTAGAGGGAGTCAGCACAACATCTAGAGGATCGATTTTTATTTATTTCCAAGGATCTTGGTCATATTGATTCAAAGGGAGCAAACCATATTGAGATGGTTTCCCTAGTGACCAAGAAACTATAAAAGAGAAAAGAATTGTGATTCAAATGATTTAGCTCCATATATGTGAGATAGAAGGCTTTTATGCAGATATCTAGGTCATGATATTCCTAGATAGATGGTTGGTCATTCAAGAAAAGAGCTTAATGCTAACTAAAGAACAAAGACATGACTTGCTCGTAGAAGGTTGATATTAGATTCAGGGGGAGTATGATAGTTCATTTAAAAACAACCTTGGACGAGGAGGTAAAGAGGTTGTTACAAGACCTTAAAGGAAGCATCCATAGGAATATGATCATGAGATTGAGCCTCATGTGTGGTGGCTGAAATACCTTTATGCTAGCTCCTACATAACTTGGGGTTCACCTAGGGTGATGCAAACTATATAAGAGATATAGTGCATATGTATGCTATTCAAGGTACATTATCACTACAAAACATATGGTTGATATTCTCATCAAGTTCCTTTCTAGAGGGAAGGTTGTGTACCGTCGAGATAAACTTGGTATGTTGGAGAATGAAGCCTTAGATGAAAAGAAGTTTCAATATCTGTGATCTATTATCTTGTATGTTATTGCATTCTTCTCTTTGAGAGAGAAGTCTAAGGTGAAAGCCCTTGTTTCCACCCTTTCAGATGAGCCATGATGGATCCACCCTCTGAGATGTGTCAAGGTGGATTTCATGGGTGTGACTCCAGGACTTATGGGCCCTTCTGTCAACATTGGAGAAAGGTGACGACTTTTAAAAAATGAACACTTGTATTTGATTGATGTTGTGAGGTGACGACTTTGCAACATCTCCATCATGATGGATATCATGTGACTTGATATCCGTGGATATGTCATGATGGTTAGGATCTCTTAGACATCATGGTAGATATCATAAGGCTGGTATCATTAAATAAACCATAGATGATTCAGAGATCTTCATGGTGGATATTATGTGACGTAATATCTGTAGACATGCCATGATTAGTTAGTATGGTAAGTATCACATGTGTGATACTAGTGCACATACTATCTTAGACATTTTGAGTACTTGGTGAATATCATAGACTTGATATTCAAAGACCATTACTCTGAGTACTTGGGTGAGTATCATGGGCTTGATACTTGGAGACCATTACTAATGATAATCATTTTGAGCACTTAGGTGGATATCTTGTGAGTTGATATTTGGAGACTATTGCTCTGAGTTCTTGGTAAGTATCATGGACTTGATACTTGAGGGCCATTACTCGTAATATCAGTCAAATGATATAAATTTAAAATGATTATCTATACTCACATTGAGTACTTGGTGAATATCATGGACTTGATATTCGGAGACCATTACTCTGAGTACTTGGGTGAGTATCATGGATTTGATACTTGGAGACCATTACTCATGATAATCATTTTGAGCACTTAGGTGGATATCTTGTGAGTTGATATTTGGAGACTATTACTCTGAGTACTTGGTAAGTATCATGGACTTGATACTTGAGGGCCATTACTCGTAATATTAGTAAAATGATATAAATATAAAATGATTATCTATACTCACGTTGAGTACTTGGTAAATATCATGGATTTGATACTTGGATACCATTACTCATGATAATCATTTTTGAGCAATTAGGTGAATATCTTGTGAGTTGATATTTGAAGACTATTGCTCTGAGTACTTGCTAAATATCATGGACTTGATACTTGAAGAGCCATTACTCGTAATATCAGTAAAATGATATAAACTTTAAATGATTATCTATACTCACATATTACCTTGAGGTAATATTTTTATCATCCCTAGTGAAAAGGGAGTGTTAATTATTGTAGTAGTTTTGTGTAGCTATGGTGAGCATCATAAGTGTTTACATTGGATTGATTTATCCTCCCTAGCTAAGAGGGGGTGTTGATGTTTTGTAGCTTTAGTCGAATAAACACTATGAGTCAATACTAGTGAAGATATGTATATATATTTAATATATGCGATGTGTATATATATATATAATTATTATGTAAATATTAGAGAAATTAATATAATATTCAAGAGATATTATATATATGTATGTATATATATGTATATATTTATAATCATAATTGTCATTATATTAATTACATATTAATGAATAGACATGTCTCATGAAGAGACATGTCTCTTCTTGGCTCATTTTAAATATAAATGTAAGGGATTGTTGCATTTGGAAAACACATACAATGATATAGTGCTATTACATTTGCAATGATCCTAAAACCTTAACAGGACAACAACCCCTAATCGGTATCAACAATACAACCGACGGTGAGACCGGTAAGCCTAGGAAGGGACAGGAACAAGGACTCTTACTTGATCACAGCATGAACAACTGAACTCAACCGTAACCGGTATATTAATGACTCAGGTCATGAACCGAGGAAGTCATAGTCAGACTAATTGTTCCAACTAACTCTTTGACTGAGATTTTTTGCTCTAAATCCGGAAGTCTTTTAGTTAAATTGGTGATCCGTTTGAAGCGAGTCTGAAGGTTTTAAAGCCGAGATCAGTGGTTTTAAAAACTGGCGATCGGATTGAGGAAAGTTTGGAGGATTTAAAGCCGAGATCAGTGGCTTTAAACCAAAGTGTTATTTCCTATGAAGGAAAGTTGCTTGACACGCAAATACTGCTTTCTTCATTAGTCAAATAAAGCAAGGGCATATACCGGATGTTTCCTCAGTAGACTGGTACTCCATTGAGCAATGAATCCGATGAAGATCTGGAGTTTGGTCATGCTTGATGAGCACAATTAGGGCCAGGACCCTATATATTCTTCTACCTAAGGCAAATAGAACTTGCCTTCATTCTGCCAAGAAAAAGAGTGAACCTGTAAGCTGCTGAAGCCAGGGTGGAAATAGTAAGAAGTGAGAAAGAAGAACTGTGCAGAGAAGCACAGAAGTAGAGGAGAAGACACTTGCATTGACTGGTGTTACTTCTCAGTTGAGCCAAAAAAATAGAGATCTTATCAGGCTGTGTGTAGCCAATTGTAAAAGGTCATTTACTCTATTGTTTTCTAGCAAACTACAATAGATAAATCCCAGAATTTGGGTGGACTCTAACAGGTCCCTTGTATCAAATCCCTTAACCGGGTGACATCCTTTTAGGTGTTCAAAGTCCTCTAATCAGGCAGGTAGTAACCATCCTTATTGTAACAGATCCCTTAACTGGGTTGCATCTAGCAAATGCGTTTTTATCTTCTATCCAGGAAGGCTCCTAATAGGGCGTACTCCGGAAGAGTAGAAATTTTGCGAGGTCTCCTCACAATGTGGTTTTCACCCTAATTGGGTTTCCACGTGATAAATCTGGTGTCACTGTGTGATTGGTTGCTTATTGTCATTATATGTTTGAATCTGTTTGCCTTTCAGCTGTAAGTTAACTTCATTAGATTTGTTGAGAAAAGCTTTAGAGGTGCTGATTCACCCCTTCCCTCTCAGCACCAATTGGGATTGTCATTCGGGTGCCCAACCATCGCTTGAGAGCATGGCTTGGAATATGGAGAAACATGAGGCTGCAAAGATGGCACTTGGAGATTTGTTTTTCTACAACAACATTTCATTCAATACAAGGTACTTATTATTTTACTTTCTATGTCTTAGTTTTCTTGCTTTTAACTTTTAAGACTCAAGAATATGCCATATTCATTATATTAATTTTGAAAGTTGAAAGTTGAAAGTAAAACTTACTAGTATACTTATTGTGTTTTTTTAATTTGTTTTAGGTCTCCTTATTGGAAAATTGCAATAGATGCTGTTACTGTTTGTGGTCCGGGGTTCAAAACCCTTACTGATGAGGAGCTAAAAGGTCGTATTTTGACCCGAAAGGTGGCTGATGTAAAAGTTGCAATTGAGGAGCAGCGTGAAATATGGAGGAGGAAGGGTTGCACAATCATGACTGATGGTTGGACCAACAAAAGAAATACAACACTGCTTAATTTTCTTGTCTCTTCATCAGGTAATTGTAGAACTTGTACTTGTTATTACTAGTACTACTACTTACTAGTAGTAAACTATTGATTTAGTGATTAGTTGATTTAAAATTTAAATTATGATTGTACTAAATTGTTTTTTTTTTCCTCAGGTGCCACAGTGTTTTTGAAATCAATGGATGCTTCAGGGAAAACAAAAAATGCTAAGTATCTTTTTGACGTAATGGAGGACGTGTTGAAGGAGGTGGGTGAGGAGAATGTGGTTCAGATAGTCACGGATAATGCAACAAATTATGTTGCTGTAGGTAAACTTTTTATGGAGAGGCACCCCTACTTGTTTTGGACCCCTTGTGTTGCTCATTGCATTGACCTCATGTTGGAGGATCTTGGCAAACTTTCATGGATAAAAATATGTGTAGAGTAAGGAAGAAAAATATGTAAATTCATATATAATCATACTTGGGTCATCAACCTTATGAGGCAGTTCACAAAACATAAAGAGTTGGTTCGTCCAGGGGTCACCCAATTTGCAACAAATTTTATCATGTTGCAATTTTTGCTTAAATCCAAGGGTGCTTTGAGATGCATGTTTGTAAGTGAGGAGTAGACTTCATCATCATATGCAAAGAGCAATGCAGGGATAGAGACAACTGATTGTATTTTTGATGAGAGTGGCTTTTGGCAACCGGCCAAGGATATGGTGTAGGTAATTTTCCTTTTTGTCCTCATTTCCATTTCATTTCATCATTTTTGTTCACACTTGTTTATGTTCATTGTTCATTTTTTAAAGTAAAGCTTAAAGCTTAATGTTTATAACTTTGTACTTTCACAATGATTGTAGTTCATAAAGGCTCTTATTGTTCTACGAATTGCTGATGGGGAGAAGCCCACAATGGGATATATCTATGAGGGCATGGATAGGGTGAAAGAGGCCATTAGAATTTTTTTGCAAAGAATTAGGATAAATATGGTCCCATATGGGCTGTCATTGATCGACTATGGCAAAATCTATTTCATAGGCCTATACATGTAGCTGCCCACTTCCTTAATCCAGCATACCAATTCAGCCCAGGTTTTAAGGTAGATGATGAGGTGTGGAGTGGGCTTTATGATGTTGTAGAGAGAATGTCACTAGATGAATCAGTTGGAACACGTGTAATCCGTGAGATAGAAATGTATAGGATTGCACAAGGAGACTTTTTCTCACGAGAATTATGTAAGAAAAATCAAACACTTTTGATGCCAGGTAAAAGGCTATGATTCTAAAATATAAATTCTAATTTCTAATTCTATTACCATTTTACATCGATAAAGTCAAAGTTATAGAATTGATTTTTAAAATTTCTTGTTTCAGATGCATGGTGGGAGATGTTTGGTAATTCAGTGCCAAATTTACAGAGGATTGCAGTTCGTATCTTGAGCCAGCCATGCAGTGCTTCAGGATGCGAATGCAATTGGTGTATGTTTGAGCATATACACTTGAAGAAGCGCAATAGGGTGGCATTGAAAAGGTTGAATGATCTTGTGTTTGTGCATTATAACCTTCGCCTTCGTCATAGACAGATCTTGGGCACTGACACATCTCCTATCATTTTAGAGGAGGTTGATCCACTAGTAGAGTGGAACACTAAGATTGATGATCCTGTCTTCAGTGATGAAGACTTGGATTGGGTTGATGAGGTGGATCCAGAGGCAGAGGCAGTAGCAATGGCAGAGGAGGAGGCTAGAGCGCGAGGAGACCCAGTGGAGGACCCTGATGCTGAGAGTGACGGATCTGAGGATGATGATGATTATGAGGAGGGTGAGGATGGTGAGGATGATGAGGATGCCACTGAGGTTGAGCCTCAAACACAGGGACAAAAGATGGCTGCAGAATCTTCAATGACCTATCTTCGGCGTACACGCAGGAAGACATAGGGCCTTTTATTTTGATTTATGTTTTGAACTTTTGTTTCCATGGATTTCATATTCCATGATATTGTAGACTTTTGAGTCTTTGACAGTGACACTTTATAATATTATATTTCAGATTTCTAATGTGTTATTTAATAACTAGTTTAATAGTTAACTTATTTCCTTCAGTAATTCGCTTCGAATGTATACTTAAGTGATCGATGTAAACTTGTCTATGTATGCAAAGTAGCTTCTATTTATGTCAATTATTGTGTCTTTGATGTTAATTGATTGAATGATGCATGAAAAAATATTTAAATCCTTAAAAATCTTTGAATTTCTTGGGTTTTTCAATTGGCCGAGTCCGGCCACCAAGTTTGAGTCCGAGCCCAAATGCACCTTGCCGAGTCCAAGGCGAGTCTGAGCCTTGGAACATTGATATATATATATATATATATTTATATATATATATTTGTTATATAGATAAATTTATACAATTATTTTACTGAAAACTCTATTTGTACGAATGTGTTTACATAGACCAATCCATTCAAATATATTGTTGATGTTGGCATTAAGTGATGATAATCGGTAAGCCTGCTACCGGTACTAGTGTTGTCATTGATTGACAAACAGAGTATAGAGACTTGTCATCTCTATAAAGTCTATAGATTCAAGGAGATCTGTACGAAAGGAAGATGGTTTGGCAGAAGTAGTGGCTGTTAAACGAATACCACCGGTCATTATACAAAGCATCAGTAATCGGGTAGTGTATATAGTATAGCAAAGGCGGATTCAACCGAGGATCTGGCTACAACCGGTGTAGTAAAAAACAGGGACAGCAAGACCAAACCGGTGACAACAATACAACCGAGGACGGTGCAACCGGTGAGCCAAGGAAAGGGATAGTAACAGGTCAACGACCCTTACCTGTTCACAGCATGAGGATCTCAACCGATTTATTAATGACTTCGGTATGAACCGAGGAAGTCATAGTCAAACTACCTGTTCTAACCGACTCTTTGACCGGGATTTTCTGCACTAATTCCGGAAGTCTTTGAGTCAAACTGGTGATCAGTTTGAGGTGCGTTTGGAGGATTTAAAGCCGAAATCTGTGGCTTTAAATCAAAGCGTTATCTCCTATGAAGGAAAGTTGCTTGACATGCAACTATTGCTTTCTTCATAAGGCTGATAAAGCAAGGGCATGCATCAGATGTTTCCTCAGTGAACTGGTACTTCACTGAGTAATGAATCCGATAAGGATCTGTAATTAGGTCATGCATACTAAGCGCAATTAGGGCTAAGACTTTATATATTCTTCTACCTACGGAGAATAGGTGTTGCCTTCATTCTGCTAGAGAAAAGAGTGAACCTGAAAAGCTCAAGAGAAGCTAGGGTAAATTAGAGAGAGGAGAAAAGAAAGAAGTGTGTGCAGACAAGCACAATAGTAGAGGAGAACACATCTGTGGCGATCGGTGACGATTCTCAGTTGAGCATAAACAAAGATCTTATTAGAATATGCAAAGCCAATTGTAAAAGGTCAATTTTCTATTGTTTTCTAGCAACTACAATAGTTAAATACCAGTATTTGGGTGGACTCTAACAAGTCCCTTGTATCAAATCCTTTAACCGGGTGGCATCTTGTAAAGTGTTCAAATTCTTTTAATTAGGCAGGCACTAATCGACCTTATTGTAACAAATCTTTTAACTGGGTCGCACCTAGCAGTGTGTTATTATCCTTTAACCGGGAAAGCTCCTTACAAGGCGTACTCCAGAAGAGTACAAAATTTGCGAGGTCTCCTCACACCGTGGTTTTTACACTAACCTGGTTTCCACGTGATAAATCTGGTGTCACTGTGTGATTGTTTGCTTACTGTTATTATATGCTTATATTTGACTACCTTTCAGCTGTAAGTTTACTTCACCAGATTTAAAGAGAAATAAGTTTTAGAGGTGCTGATTCACCCCTCCCCTCTCAGCACCGGTTGGGACTGTCAATTGGTATCAGAGCCAAGTCTTGTTTTTTTCGCTGCTTAACCGCATAAAGAAAAAGGCAAGATGATGAGAAAGGAAGGACCAAAGTTTTCAAAAGAAAACTTTACTCTCTGGTGCAGCTTGATGAAGTTGTTCATGAAGACCACCAATGATCAATACTGGAACCATGTCACAATTGATTACACTGAACCCGCTGGCATGCTGACACTTGATCAACAGAAGATCAAAACCGAGCACACGACTGCTCAGGACATGATAGCCAGTACGCTACCTGATCATGTTTATGCTGAGATAGAACATCTTGATTCTGCCTTCCAGATGTGGGGCAAGTTGCAAACGGTCTATGGAGGGGATCCAAATGTTCAAAGAGCCAAGGTTGAAAGCCTCAGAGGAAAGTATGATGACATGAGAATGAATGAAGGAGAAGACATCGAGCAATATAGCAACCAAATCAAAGAGGTGATCAACTCCATCAGAAGCGCTGGAGGAACACTCAGTGAAGAGGAGGTGGTTAGCAAAATATTGAGAACTCTCAGACTTCAGTATGCCATCAAGATCTCGGCCATTCAAGAGCTCAGATCGGTGACCAAAGATAAAGTCACCTTAGACTCCCTAATCGGTAAGTTGACTGCTTTTGAATTAAGTAATTTTGATAATAGCTTACCCATCCAGGAAGCAGCTTTTAAGTCCTCTGCCAATATCTCTTCCACCAAAAAGGGAAGAGACACCGGTAATTGCTCTACCGGTAAGACTGGTAACCTTGTTGAAAATTTTCTCTCAGAGGAGGAGCAAGATGAGTTTGAAGCACTCATCGCTAGGAGATTCCCCAGAGGGAAAGGGAAGTACAAGGGAAAGCTCCCTTTGAAATGCTTCTCTTGCAACAAGATAGGACATATTGCTGCAAGGTGTCCTGATAATGAACATAAAGATAAAAGAGACCGGTTCAAGAGCAAAGCAAAGAAGGAATGCTACCTTGTAGAGGAAGGAGTTATGGACAATGAGTCTGAAGACTCAGATGATCCCAAAATTACATTTGTGGCAATAAAGGAGGAGAGCCTTGTGATAAGTGAAATTGCGCTTATCTCATGATCACATCAGTACGATGATTGGATCATCGATAGCGGATGCACTCACCACATGACAGGTGACAAGAACAAATTCATCAGCTTGGAGCTCAATGACAGCGGATCAGTTACCTTTGGAAATAATGCTCTCTATGCCATTAAAGGTAGAGGCTCTATTGCACTCTGTAACGATGCTGTCTGTGAAGATGTGTAGTGGGTTGAAGGACTCAAGTACAACTGGATGAGTGTTGCACAACTGAATAACAAAGGATTCCTGCTGGAATTCGGACAAGGTTGCTGTATAGTAAAGAATCAATCCGGAACTCATGTTGCAACCGGTAGACAGAGCAAAGGTAATCTCTTCTACCTAGACTTAATGGAAGGAGCTTGTCTCATAGCCTCGGTCAAAGGAGAATCAAGAAAAATCTATCTTATGACCAAAAAAGACAACAATTGGTTATGGCACAAGAGGCTCTGCCACAGAAACTTTGACAATATTGTCAAAGTGAGCAAAAAGAAAATGGTAAGAGGACTTCCTGAGATTACAAAGCCCATCAAGGGTGTTTGTAAAGATTGTCAGTTAGGAAAGCTGATCGGAACATCTTTCAACAGTAAGTCCTTCTCTGCTGAGAATGTTCTAGACCTGGTGCACACTGACCTGTGTGGACCAATGAGAACAAAGAGCTACCATGGAGACTGATACTTTATGCTCTTTGTAGACGACTTCTCCAGGATGATGTGGACACTCTTTCTTAAGGAGAAATCAGAAGCTTTCCACATGTTCAAAATCTACAAAACTAGAGTGGAAAAAGAGACCGATAAAAGCTTGAAGTGTCTGAGATCAGACAAAGGAGGTGAATATACCTCTCAAGAGTTCACTCACTACTGTGAGGAGCAGGGAATAAAAAGACAGCTATTTGCACCAAGGACTCCTCAGCAAAATAGAGTAGTAGAAAGAAGAAATAGGACGCTGATTGATTGTGCTAGAACCTTGCTGATTCAGAAGGATTTGCCTCATCACTTCTGGAGAGAAGCTATCAGTATTGTTGTCTACACACTCAACCGTATTCAAGTAAAAAAGGGAACCGGTAAGACTCCTTACGAACTATAGTTTAAGCATGTTCGCAGTGTAGGCTACTTCAAAATCTTTGGTAGTAAATGTTACATTAAAAGAGATATGTACTCTGGGAAGCTTGATCTTAAGAGTGATGAAGGAACATTTTTGGGTTACTCTACCAAAAGTAAGGCCTATTGGTGTCTGAACAAAAGAACAGGCAAGATAATTGAAAGCATCAATGTAAAAGTGGAATCTTCAGAACCAGATAAGAAGATCGGTCATGATGAGCATGACAATCTTAAAGGCCTAAATGAAGGAAATGCCTTTGAGTTCAACGAAGCAATGACTGAAGATGAAGTAGAAATACACATGGACAGACATCCAGAGCGGGAAATTGTACCTGAACCCAACAGGCTAACGCAGGATGGTGAACAAGTTGATGCCCAGAACCATGATGAAGATAATGCTCAACCGAAAGAACTAGACTAGGAACTGAGACCGGTTCTTCCAAGGTATGTCACATATCATTCCATTGACAGTATAATTGGTGACAAACATGCAAATATCTTAACTAGGAAAAAGATTAGAGAGGATATGTACTTACTTTCCTGTATAGAGCCCAAATCCACCAGGGAAGCTCTAGAAGATGACAACTGGGTCAAGGCCATGGAGGAAGAAATTGAGCAAATTGAAAAGAATGATACATGGGAGCTTGTGCCAAGACCAAAGGACAAAAATGTCAGAGGGACCAAGTGGGTCTACAGGACAAGTTGAATGAGGATGAGAAAGTAATAAGAAATAAGGCAAGATTGGTCTGCAAAGGATACGCCTAAGAAGCTGGACTGGACTATGGAGAAACCTTTGCACCGGTAGCAAGACTGGAAGGAGTGAGAATTCTACTCGCCTATGCTGCTCACAAAGGATTCAAAGTATACTAGATGGATGTTAAGTTTTCATTCCTGATTGGAATACTGGAGGAAAAAGTCTACATTGAACAACCAGAAGACTTCACATCTGCACATAAGGATGGAATGGTCTGTAAACTGAAGAAAGCTCTTTATGGGCTTAAGCAAGCTCCAAGGGCTTGGTATGAGAGGTTGCATTCATACCTTTTGACCGTAGGATTCACAAGAACCGGGGACAACAACAATATGTATCTCAAGACCGGAAAAGATTGAAATCTGATTGCTGAGATCTTCGTGAATGATATCATCTTTGGAGGAGATGATAGGATGAGCAAAGCCTTCGCTGAAGAGATGAAAGAATTTGAGATGTCTTTGATACGTGCAATAAAATTCTTCATTGGACTATAGGTTCATCAGCTGAAAGAAGGAATTTTTATTTCTTAGTCCAAGTATATCAAAGAAATTCTTAAGACCTTTGGACTTGATGATTCTAAATCGGTTGGAACCCCAATGATAACTAACCTCAAGTTATCAAAGGAGGATGATGCTAAAGAAGTGAATGAAACAATGTATCGGTCCATGATAGGTAAATTGCAGTATGCTATTCACAGTAGACCGGACATTGCACATGCAGTTGGCATAGTGGCAAGATTCTCTGCAAATCCCAAAGAGACACATCTAATAGCAGTAAAGAGAATCTTCAGATATCTAAGGGGAACCAAGGATTATGGATTATGGTTTCCTCACAAGGGAGGATTCGAAGTAAAAATATACACTGATGCAAATTGGGCTGGAAACATTGATGACAGAAAGAGCACAAGTGGTGGTGTATTCTTCCTCGATGGAAGAATTGTTTCTTGGACAAGCAAGAAACAAAATTGTATATCCTAATTTACTGGTGAGGCCGAATATGTTGTTGCAGCAATCAATTGCACACAGGTGATCTGGATCAAACAATTGCTAGAAGGAATTAAAAAATAGATACCTGAACTGATAGCTATCTATTGTGATAGCACCAGTGCAATTAACATATCCAAGACAAAGCACATTGCTATCAAGTATCATTACTTGAGAGAGCTGTAACAAATTGTTGATATCTTCACAAAGCCATTACCAAAGAGTACTTTTGAGTATCTCAAAGGTAAACTAGGGGTGATACTCCTTCATGATCTTTAGTAAACCTGGAAAGGTGGTGATTAGTTCATTGTGTTTCAACAGAGGGTTACACCTCATTTTTTGGACTGATGAAAAATGAATGCTGCTCATAGTGGGAGCAGATTAGACAAAGGTAGTCTCTTTGAGTAGCCTTTGGCATCATTGTCAAAAAGGCGGAGAGTTTGGCAATAACTTGAGGACTGTAGCAGTTGCAGTGGTACAGAGATACAAGCACAGTAAGTTGATTGCCCATCAAAGTTTTGCCATTAATGCCAAAGGGGGAGATTGTTGGCATTAAGTGATGATAACCGGTAAGCCTGCTACCAGTACTAGTGTTGTCATTGATTGACAAAAAAAGTATAGAGACTTGTCATCTCTATAAAGTTTACAGATCCAAGGAGATCTTTATGAAAGGAAGATGGTTTGGCAAAAGTAGTGGCTGTTAAACGAATACCACTGGTCACTATACAAAGCATCAGTAATCGGGTAGTGTATACAGTATAGAAAAGGCGGATTCAACTGAGGACCTGGCTACAACCGGTGTAGTAAAAAACAGGGACAAGACCAAACTGGTGAAAACAATACAACCGAGGACGCTGCAACTGGTGAGCCAAGGAAAGGGACAGTAACAGGTCAATGACCCTTACCTGTTCACAGCTTGAGGATCTCAACCGATCTATTAATGACTTCGGTATGAACTGAGGAAGTCATAGTCAAACTACCTGTTCTAACCGACTCTTTGACCGTGATTTTCTGCACTAATTCCGGAAGTCTTTGAGTGAACCTGGTGATCAGTTTGAGGTGTGTCTGGAGGATTTAAAGCCGAAATCAGTGGCTTTAAAACAAAGCGTTATCTCCTATGAAGGAAAGTTGCTTGACACGCAACTGTTGCTTTCTTAATAAGGTTGAATAAGCAAGGGCATGCATCGGATGTTTCCTAAGTGAACTGGTACTCTGCTGAGTAATGAATCTGATAAAGATCTGTAATTAGGTCATGCATACTAAGCGCAATTAGGGCTAAGACTATATATATTCTTCTACCTACGGAGAATAGGTGTTGCCTTCATTCTGCTAGAGAAAAGAGTGAACCTGAAAAGCTCAAGAGAAGCTAGGGTAAATCAGAAAGAGGAGAAAAGAAAGAAGTGTGTGCAGACAAACACAACAGTAGAGGAGAACACACATGTGGCGATCAGTGACGATTCTCAGTTGAGCATAAACAAAGATCTTATCAGGTTATGCAAAGCCAATTGTAAAAGGTCAATTTTCTATTGTTTTCTAGCAACTACAATAGTTAAATACCAGTATTTGGGTGGACTCTAACAGGTCCCTTGTATCAAATCCCTTAACCGGGTGGCATCTTGTAAGGTGTTCAAAGTCCTTTAATTAGGCAAGCACTAATCGGCCTTATTTTAACAAATCCCTTAATCGGGTCGCATCTAGCAGTGTGTTATTATCCTTTAATCGGGAAAGCTCTTTACAGGGCGTACTCCAGAAGAGTACAAAATTTGTGAGGTCTTCTCACACCATGGTTTTCACCCTAACCGGGTTTCCGCGTGATAAATTTGGTGTCACTGTGTGATTGTTTGCTTATTGTGATTATATGCTTATGTCTGACAACCTTTTAGCTGTAAATTTACTTCACCAGATTTAAAGAGAAAGAAGTTTTAGAGGTGCTGATTCACCTCTCCCCTCTCAGCACCGGTTGGGACTATCAGTTGAGAGTTATGTTTATACAGGTATATTTATATTGATATACTTACACAAAGATATTGCAGAAGGTTTGTATTTGTGCGGACGTGTTTGTATAGATATAAATTGTTACCAATATATTAAGTAAATTTATATGTTTTTGGTCTTAATGTTCATAGACCGTAACAGTTGATACCTGTGCTTAATTGCTGAGACTTCCTTCTGGTTTGTTTCCTCCCTGTTTTTCCTTCTTCGGTTGTGTGTTCTTGTTCCTTCATTGCTACCGCAGTTATATGCTACTCCACCATTGTTACGGGTCGCGACTTTAAGTGAGTTTATGATTTACGGGATTCTATTAGTATTACTTGGCTACTAACGACTCCTTGCTAATGACCATCGACTATAATATAAGACATTGACTATAATATAAGGTTGTCGACTGTTACATAGGTTCGATAATGGGTATGAAACTATTAATAATTTTATTATTAACTACTTTGAACATATATATATATATATATGGATTATGATAATTGATTATTATAGATTAAGTGTTTATATTAATATTGATTTGTTTTAATGTTGATATTGATTTAGCAATATTGATTAATTGATCGATAATATTAAATAATATTATATATGAATGATTATTAATAAATTCTTAATTGATTGATCAATAATACTAAATAATATTGAATATGAATTAATTGATTAATTGATAGCTATTTAAGTGATTAATATTAAAAATGAATTAATATTATTAAATCCTTTTTCTATATATATTGGTTATATTATTGTTATTTTTTAACATTAATTTTAAATGACATTAAATAAGTATATATGTATATTTATTATTGCATTAATTATGGTTCATGACATATTTTGTGGAAATGCAGTCAACAATTATTTTTTGTGATTATACATGTCAGCATGAGTAGTTAAATTCAAGGTTGAAAATCTCGGACTTGGCAATAACTCGGCCAACCCAAAAAATTTGAAAAACTCGGAATCGCCAAAAACTCGGAGGAAAAATTGGCAATAAATCGGCACTTTTAACGAACATTTTGAAAATATATAATTTCTTAAAATATTCTTAAAAACACACAAATACACCAAATTTGTAGAACATATACTGATTTGAGATATCCACCATATATGAATCAAAGTTTTGAGTGAAATACATAGCAATTACTATTAGAAGTAGAACTTAGCAGATTAACATAGAATCATATACCAAAAAACAAGTGCGGCATCTAAATAAAAATAAGTTCAAATTTCAATACATATCAAAGTCACTCCATGAAACTACAACTTCTGAATACATAGTACGTTCAAGTTTTAGTATCAATGAAAACTAGAAGTAGAAATCATAAATTGCGTCTATGACTAAGGCTCAAAAGAGATCGCTGCTGCTGGGTGGGTGGTGTTGAAGTAGTTGCACCATCCCCAACAAGGGGCTGAATAGGCGCCTCAATAGAAGCCCCTGATTGATCATGACCGAACTCGTGTTCCTCCTCATGTGCTGCCACTTCTGCAGCCCAATCATCTTCCTCCATATCAAAGTCAGCTAGCTGATCATCAGTCAAGAAAGGATCCACATGCACATCCACATCCACATCATCACCACCAAGAGGAGCAACCCAATCTGCTCCATATGTATCAATCTCATCAAGGTCAAGTGCTTCATATGAAGCCTGTCCTCGCACCTCCTTTTCATGCAATCGAAGGTTGTACTGCACATAAACCAAGTCATTCAAGCGCTTCTGAGTCAACCTATTGCGCTTCTTTGTATGTATGTTCTCAAACACACTCCAATTTCGCTCACAACCAGAAGCACTACATGGCTGTGATAATATTCGGATGGCAAGCTTTTGAAGATTAGGTGTTGTGGCACCATAATCTTCCCACCACATATCTGCAAGGATTAAAAAAAAGTTAAACCGTTTATAATGTGGTGAAGATTCTGATAAACTTAATGAGCGAAATGAATGGTATAATAAAAGTAAACACATGTTCTTGTTTACCTGGCTGCAGAGTGTATCTCCTATGTTTGCAATCAGGTGAAGAAAACAATGGCCCTTCTTCCCTCTTGTAGCTTTGTAACTCATCAAGTACAAGGTCTCGTTGGTCCAAATCAGCAACCAATCTCCGAATACATGTGTCTATGCCAACTTGAACCTCTGCATCTGCTTTGAAAGTGTCAGAGAAGTAATACTTGGGGTTCAAGTGGTAGGCAGCAGCATGAATATGTTGGTGGAGTTGTCGGTTCCACCTACGATCGATTATGTTCCATATGGGTCTATATTTGGTCTCATTTGACCTATACAAGTGTTGAATGGCCTCTTTGGCCCTATCCATGGCCTCATATAGATACCCCATGGGGCTTTTATCCCCATCCACTATTCGAAGAACCTTCACCCACGGTTCTGACACAAAAAATTTAACCAAAATCAGCGAATTGCATTATTTGAAAATTAAATAACGAACTTATAAATCATCAATCAAGGTTCAAAAACTTACCTCGATGATCTCCTCTATTAGCTTGCTAAATCTAACATCAAACACGACCTTCGCAACCTTCTCTGCTTCAGGCTTCTTGGCATAAGGACTCTACAACCATTCCACACTCACAAACATCCGCCTTAGGTCGGGCAATGGTTCTAATACGTTTTGCAAGTTGAGAAAATTAGTAGCAAAGCGTGTGACCCCTGATCGCACGAGCTCCTTACCAACAGTGTATTTTTTCATAAGACTCAGGACCCATGTGTGATTGTAGATGTACTTTGTGATATTTCTTCCATCTTCGACCACTTTTTCCACCCAACTCAATTTCCCTAGGTCCTCAAGGAGCAAGTCAAGACAATGGGCAGCACAAGGGCTCCAAAATAATGTGGGATGCCTATCCATCAGAAGTCTACCGGCTGCCACATATGCAACTGCATTATCAATCACAATCTGGATGACATTACTCACTCACACTTCCACCACCACCTCATCCAACATGTTGCACAAAGTCTCTGCATTTTTCACTTAATCAGAGGCATCAACTGATTTTAGAAATACTAACTGCCCTCCTGAAGCAACAAGAAAGTTGATGAGCGTCCTATTCCTACCATCTGTCCACCCATCGGATATAATAGTGCAACCTCGCTGTTCCCAAATTCTTCTTTGCTCTTCCACAAGTTGATGAATGCTGCGGACCTCATCCTGTAACAATGGTCCACTCACCTCATAACGAGATGGGGGTTTGAACGCTTTACTAGACACGGAGATCGCAACGACCACTTGATCCCAATATGGACTACATAAAGCATTGAAGGGAAGATCGTTGTAGAACCAAAATCTTGCAACTGCCACCTTTGTCTTTTCATGCATTTCTTTGTTCCATGCAGTGCCTTGCAATTCGGGCTGAGGACCAGGAGTGTTACGTGGAACCCAAAAGTTTGATATAAACTCGCCCACATTTCTTGATCCTCGTACTCATGGCCCAATGGAAGAAGAAGCCTCTGCACTTGTTTGTGACCCTGTAGAACTAAAACTCCCTAGTGGGGCTGCCATGGCCTCTGCTGTCCTCTTTTTAGTTACCTTACTTTGTGCATATGCTTCAAGGCTTGCCAAAGCCTCCCTCGTAACCTCTTCCAGACACATATCACACGGTGTAATATCATTTCCAGGAATCTTTGCAAGATGATATTTCAGTCGGCTTATGCCCCCACCCATCTCCTTAAGGCAATGGATACATTGGACATCTCCTCGATTTGGACCTGGTATCCCATGTTTCCATAAATCGTCCCTCTTTCTGCCACCACCCATTTTCTACACTGGAAGTCTGTAAGTACAAGGATAAAGAATCAGATGTTAGATCAAAATGAATTATGAATTAACTAAAGTCTGCAAATTTAAATTATTATGCTTAAATTCATTTTAGTTTTAATATTTATTAATAGCATAAATTTGTTTAATTTTCTTTTATTCATTTTTTATTTTAATAGTATTGGACTGTGGACAGACTCACAGAGTTTTTGAAATTTTAGTGTTTATTGGAAGAAATAAGAATTTCTGAATTATTAATTAATAGCATAAATAAGTCTGCAAATTTTACTGTAAATTTTAATGTTTTAATATTTATTAATAGCATAAATAAGTCTGCAAATTTTACTGTTTATTGGAAGAAATAAGAATTTTTGAAATTTTATGCTATTAATTAATAGTTCAGAAATTCTTATTTCCTATAAGAAATAATATAATTATTAATTATATTATACAATAAAATTATTTATATATATTATATAATTATTTTTTAATAATAGTATTTACAGTAAAATTTTAATAATGTATTTAAAAAATATATATACTGTATTAAGAAATACCTTAAAACTTGCGTATTAAAAAATATATATACTGTATTAAGAAATACCTTAAAAATTTTAATAATGTATTTAAAAAATATATATACTGTATTAAGAAATACCTTAAGAGGTGTATTAAGAAATACCTTAAAACTTGCGTCTTGTGCTTTGTGAAGAAATCGCGGGTAGGCTCGCGACTGTGCTCGCGTCTACAGACACAGACTGTGCTCGCGACTGCTCTCAAATGTGCTTGCAGGTAGGCTCGCGACTGGCGTATTAAGAACTTGCATATTAAGAAATGTGCTCGTGGGTAGGTAGACA
This sequence comes from Chamaecyparis obtusa, assembly GCA_027943335.1. Taxonomy (NCBI): domain Eukaryota; kingdom Viridiplantae; phylum Streptophyta; class Pinopsida; order Cupressales; family Cupressaceae; genus Chamaecyparis; species Chamaecyparis obtusa. The sequence continues at coordinate 118,035 of BSBK01007563.1, forward strand.
AAATGTGCTCGCGTTTGCAGACAGAATGTGCTCGCGACTGCAGAGAAATCGCGGGAGAGTGAAGAAATCGTGGGAGAAAAGACAATGAAATCACGGGTAGAAAAGACAAAGGAAATTGCGGCCGAAAAACCCTAAGAAAACCATTTTTTAACCTTTTGAAATCTGTTGACAAAGTCACCAAGTTAAATGGGCATTTTACACGCGATTTTTTCATGATTTTTTGGGTTTAAAGCGCTGCGTTTTTTTGTTTTACTCGGCCACGACTTTTTCTGCGTTAATATCTTTTCCTATTTTCAGCTGCGATATATTGCGATATCTGTGATATATCACAGCTATTTTCAACTATGGTTAAATTAATTTTTGGTTGGCATTTTATTACTTTTGGTACCTTGGCACTTGTAGTCCAGGTAAGTGAACTCATAGTTAACCGGGCTATATGTAGGATGGTTAAGTTTAGGGAAGCTCCCAAATTGTTGTACATTCCCCACAATGGGTTTTATGTGTACCATGTTATATCAATAAATTTGCTTGTGAACTCAGATATTGCCTTTAATAAGTCAACCTTTAAATAGAGAAGGGTTGAAGGCTTCTCTTAGTATATGCTCAATCAAAAAAACGTGGCTACCAAGTAGGTTATATGTATAAACTATAGAGCTTAGTTATCAATTTGGATGCTGGTATGAGAACTCGGTATGTGGATGCATGAATTTTTTTTTTTGGGGGTTTGGATGCGTTTGGGAATGTGTGTGTGTATATATATATAAATATATTATATACAAAAATTTAAATAAATATACATAATTGTAAAACTAAATCATTTGATAGTATGATACTTCATCATTGATCAATGCCAAATGCCAAAGATAAATACTGAAGGGTTGTTTTAGGGTTTCTTGCAAAAAAATATTAAAAAACATTTGTTTTATGTTTTTTCATTGACAAAGCCTTTTGGTCCTGTGGATGCATTCAGATGCGTGTCTAGGATGCACATCTTGGACTGTGGATTCACCCGACTCCACTGTCTCCACAATCTAGGATGCACATCTTGGGCACATCCGATTTAGTGTGCATCTGGATCTGGTACGCAGGCCTAGGGTGCACATCTGATAACTAAGGTATAAAGTAACACAATTCAGTAAGTATGACAATAAAAGAATAACCAATTTATGCAACAACGTGAAGAAGGCAATATGAGAGAAATTTGCAAGAGTTGCAGGGTGCAGAGATAGTAATCTTTGGGAGTTCTTGACGTAATGAGCTATCCTTCTAAGTAGAACTTCTGCATTGTAAGGGTTGATAGATTTGGTTAAAGTTTGAGAGGGGTGAATATGCCTAGCAAGTTAGGCAAGTGTTTTTTTGGATTTTTCTTGGATTTAATCATGGTATACACCAAATTCTCAACTTCTAGTCTTTTGAGTCTTCTGCTAGTGTGCTTCTTTAGGAAAACTTCTAGTTGTCCTACCAAGAAGGGAATTAGGAAACTTGTAGGTAGGTAGGTTTGGAGGTCTATGGTATTGCACAAGGGCATATCAAATTTCATCTTATCTTAGTTTAGAAATGACCTAAGAATTGAGGCATAGATACTAGCACCAAACTTAGGTCATCATTAAAAATTGTTAGTGTCATTGGACATGGATGATGAATCTGGCATCACCCAAGCTAGAAAATATAAATAATGTACTTAATTGTTCACGATGAGTAGGGCTATAGTTGGTTAATGAAACATAAGGAACTTGAAAGTGATTCATGGAACAAGGAGGAACCTTCTCTTTTGCACCCTTAGGTTAGGTTAGGTAAGCCACTTTGCATTCGGAATTCTACATTCCATCTTTGGACTTAGAAAATTGGAAAGCATCTTGCATAGCAGAGAACAAACTAGGTCAGGTGCAACTTCAAAGCTTGCCTAGGATTGGTTTAGAAAAGAATAGAATAGAGAAAGAGTCATTAGGATGTCCTTAGAATTGAGGAAGCAATGAAGGAATAGGCTTTGGGCAAAGATTTTCATAATTTTACACTAGGAAATGCATCAAGATTCAATCAAGGAATTGAAAAAACAAGTATGAAATCTACTTTGCGGACTTGGAATGAACGATAATCAATCAAGTCATGAGGGAATTGAGTAAAACTAAGGAGAAATATGAAAGGGTAAGGAAGTTAGAATCTTGATTGTTATGGAAATATCATCATCTCATGGAAAATCCTAAGTAACCGCTTAGGATAAGGAAGAAATATGATAAGAAGTGGGAAACGAACAAGGCGGGGAAGCCTAAGCCTCTTGAATACAAGCAAGATCACCTAAATCCAAGAAAACCCCTCACATTTGCCTATTTCTGATTAAAGGAAAAAAAGCAAAAGGAAATAATGGCGGGCATAGGGACTTGGCAGGGAAAGCATTATGTTTTGTATAAAATCCAAAAACTGCTCCAAGGCCTGCCAATCCTTGCACCTTCCCTATGTGTGCCCAAAATGAATAAAACACAAAAAGAAAAAACAAATAAAAGGCACATAAGAGCTCATGGCGGGGATAAGATAATAACATGGACAATGCTAAAACCCTATTGTCAGCGTGCCATTCCCCACGCCTCATCCGAGCCCACCCCAAAAGAAACTAAAACAAAAAAGAAAAAGGTAAAAAATGAGACATTAGAGCTCATGGAAAGGATAAGGTAATAACATGGAAAATCCAAAAGCTTATCCTCAACTCGCCATTCCGTGCGCCACCTCTATGTCCGTCATGGTTTCCAGCCATCTCATTTTGCTCCAAAGACAAGTCTCTAATCTTCATTTCCTTTCCACTCCTGCCATGCTGCTAGGTGTCAATATAGAGGAGGTGGGGATCATGGTATGAAATGGAAAATCCAAAAATCTTAATCCATAAACACCTTCTGTACCTGCCATGCTTCATCCACCCAAAAAATCCAATATCTAAAACATGACTCCATGTCTGCCATTCTGAAATCTGATCTTTTTGATGAAGATCCCAATCCATGAACTCAGTCCATACCCGCCCTTCCTCTTCCAAGAATCGTAATCCTAGAATGCAAATCTAGAAGTCTTTTACATGCCCGCCATGATCATTCAATCCAAGCATCCAATTTCCAAATCCAATTTCTAATTCTAATTTCCAAGGCCAATTTCCATTTTCCATTTCTTATCCAAAATCCAAATCTAAGATTCCAAACATGAATCCCAATTCTCTTACAAGTCCAAATACTATTCCCAATCCATAAGAATAAGCAAATGCTGATCTAATTCAAGATTAAATTTCCAATCCATGATTGATGACCATATTTCCAATCCATGAACCCATTGCAAGACACAAATCTTATCATTCGTTGTTGAGAATGGTAATCCAAGGATAGCTGAAAATGATTCCATTCCATTTCAAGGTGGAAATCGCAATCCAAAACATGATGAATGGATAGTGCTAATTCAAGATTCGATAAAAATCCTGATCCATTCTTAACTTGGTCTGATCCAATCTTCCGACATAGTGAGTTATGGCCTATCCTAAGGTGTGAAACAGTGTTAATATTCCTATCCACTGATGCTGGTCCATTGCATTGTGATGATTCTTTGATTGGGAGAATCTAAAATGAATGATTATAATGATTATGATTATGATGAAGTTGAATTTCGATGTTCTTGACTATGCCAATAATGCTATAAACGTTTTTTTGGTGTTTTCATCTAGATGTCTACATGCAAATGGGGAAGATGCTTCCGAAGGGATCAATAGTGCCTGTTCGACGAGTACTATCAATATTGGTGAAAGTTTCAGATCATTCAAATGAAGTACCACTACAAGGGCATTTCAACATTCCTACCCACGAGAGGATGTTTTACATGATCATGGAACAATTTCAGAATTCCTAAAAATACAAATGGATATACTTGGAGAAAGTCATGGAAAAATACAATATTTTAAGGAGAAATATTCAAAATGTGTTTTATTGTGAAAGGAATGGGAAATTTTTGAAGTCAAATCAGATGTAATATTGAAAAGTCAAAATTATATTTCGTGTATTTACTCTTTTGTCTTATTCTCCTGTGACACTTTGGGAAGTGTGTCATTTAAACTGTAAAATATGCTATAAATATATTTAAATATCTCAATGTTTCTAGAAAACAAATTTGAGCCCTTGGTGTTGAATTAATCTCCACCCTTGATCTTGTATGGTTTCTCTATAAAAGGCACTGCTTGTCTCCTTTGTAAAATTAGTAGTTAATAGTTTATAAGTGGGTAATTGCTGTAGAAGTAGGGATGGATGAACAAAAATTGTTGTAAAGAGCATTTGAAGTTCATGCAAATCATTAAAGTTACGTTGTCTTTCATGCATTTCATTGATGTACATATGGTTTCTATTCTTCAAGTTAGTTTCAGTTTAGTGATTTTATTGGTGAAATCAAAATGTGAAGACATCTGATGTCCATTTCTGGTTCATAACATTTGTCTCTTGCTGATGTCAGTTACAAGACATGGTTAGTCTAAACATAATTTGCAGCACTAGTTTGATTGTGAATGCATGTTTGAGTTGCACCATTATTGGGCACTTGAATGCATGTTTACAATTTGAAAATGTTTCATTTCCTTTGAAGATTACACTATGTGGTGTTGTGAGTTGTCGGATTAAGCAGAAATCAATTTATGGTTTCCGTCTATCTGAAGCATCATCCATTATTATCATTGTCCTTCAAAGTTCTCAGCTTAGTCTCTCTAAATCCTAATCGTTTTGCTATTTATTTTGAAACAGTCTAGTAGAGTGAGAGAGAGAATTGCATTTTCAGTTCAGGATCAAGTGTGTAAGTCCCGTTGTGAAACCAACAAATCATATCATATCTATTGTGTCTATCCGAGTGAAGTCAAGACTTGACATTAGGAACCTTGGGGTTGTGTCATCTGATCATAACCAATAGTGCTTGAGATTTTCTTGTTCAAAAGAGGATAGAATATACTCAGTGTATTTTATTATGTGTTGGTGGCGTACAACCCCCTCATAAACAAAATTGGCGCTAAGAGGGCTGTTTTGATTCATTCCTGGATCTACCATGTTTGCTTGATCTCTCCCAATATATTAGAAAATCCAAAAAAAGTAGAAAATCTGAAAAAACAAAAAAAAATCGAGTTAAGATGGAAGAACAATAGTTTCATGTCATGATGTGAAGCAAGCCATTTCAATATCTCTCAGCTTCATAAAACATTGAAAATGCAGTTTTATCCTCAAAGTTTGTGCCATTATGCATCTCCCAATAGATGTAGAATCCACAATACCAATGGTCATAGTGTTTTGAGTTGCCTCACCTTCTTGTCTAGGGTGGATTTAGCCTTACAGAGAAAGATCTTTGGGGAAGTACATAGGCCTGTTGATTCAGCTAACGTACATAAAGATTCACTTGTTAAGAATGAAGCCTTCACCAGATTTAGGGATTTGATCAAGAGCTTGTTTATTTCTCACATTAGGTATTAGAGCTGAAGGCTACAGGTTATGGGTATTCCTCTATTTTTGGTTTCTTAGCATAGTAAGCTTGTGGGAATCATTTAGAAGGAATTAACGGCTTTTGGAAGGCTTTTGGGACTGCAATGAAGGTTGTGTGAGTTAACTTTGTTTTGCAGATTTGTGAGGCTGGAAGGCATGTATATTATCAAAGTGATCTATGTTGCACATTTGAAACTCATGTTTGTGGATCTGCATGGAGTTGGTTATGGTCAAGATGTGTTATTTAAAATTTCTTTTATCTATGCATTGTTAATGTTGACTACTTTGCAATTCATTTTTCCAATTTTATACTATAACTATTATTGGAATATATGTTTGTACATATTAAAATTATGAACATTGATACTATTGTGTAATAGACATAGTTCCCAAACTCAGACTCGACTCGGACTTGTGACTCGGCAAAATGAAAACCCCTTGAAATTTAGAGATTTTTAACAATTGAAAACTTGTTTCATGCACCCATTATTGAATAAAGCTTAAAGACACTATAACATCATCAAATAGAAGCTAATTTGATCACATACATAATGTCATAAACTATTAAACAATGAAACATACATCCTAATCCATCACATAAGTACAACTACAAAAATAAATTGTAGTGAAGGAAATAGAAAAAATAGATATATAGAATTATAAATATTGTCAAATGTATATAAAATCCATGAAATCCATGACATCAAATGTTCCCAAACATTTGTGTCAACAAAAACAAGTCTATGGCTCAGGCTCTAGCTCAGCCTCAGCCTCAGCCTTAGAGTAGTTTGTCCACCTCCTACAAAGGCGTGTGAGGTAGGTCTTGGATGACTGAGTAGCCATAACCTTCGCCTGTGAGGTGCTACAATGATCAACATTAGCTGTGCCTCTGCCAGATCGTGCTCTATCCTCCTCTGCCATAGCCACAGCCTCAACCTCTCTGTCTGCCTGGTCAACCCACTCATGGTCCTCCTCAATGAAGATAGGATCGGTAGAGTCAGTGAGCCACTCGGACTTTGGATCAATCTCCGCTAGAGTGATCAGAGAGGAGTCAGTGTCCAAAATCTGCCTGGTCCTAAGACGAAGGTTGTAATGAACAAAGATAAGATCATTCAACCTCTCCACAAACAATCTATTACGCCTCTTCAAGTGGATGTGCTCGAACATGGACCAATTGTGCTCACATCCATAAGTGTTGCATGATTGACTCAAAATACGGATGACAAGTTGTTGAAGGTTTGGGGTTCTAGCCCCAAATTTGCCACCATCTATTTGAAATAAGGAAAAGAAAAAATAAATCAGTCTCATTTCCAACTTTAAGGCTAAATTATAAAATCAAAATGCATAAGCTATAAACTTAAACTTAAGAATCTTAAGTTTAACATATATTTCTACTTGGTTGCAATGTTGTCCAAGAGTCTTTACACATCTTGCTTGCGAAAATCACCCCTTGTTCATTATTATATGCATCTATATTGTGAACTGTAGTTGTCCCATCACTAGACATCTTTTGTAGCACTATATATAGGCCACTAAGAACCTCATCTGCCTTGAAGTCATTGCGGAAACAAAATGTCGGATTAAGGAAATAAGCTGCTGCATGGATGGGCCTGTGAAGCTAGTTTTTCCATCTCCTATCAAGTATCTCCCAAATGGGGCCATACTTATCCTCAACTCCTGCATATATGGATCTAATGGCCTCCTTGGCCCTATCCATGCTCTCATATATGTAGCCCATAGACGGCTTCTCCCCATCAACAACTTGTAGGAGAACTACTAGGGGCTCAATGACTTACAGATAATGTTAAACAAAAACAATTAAGTCACAAGTGTGCATGAAAATAAGAAAAATTGCAAAGTTGCAAACAAAACAAAAATATGCATATAAATTAAAATTAAATACTAATGTTAAATTGTAATAAATTTACTTGCACGATCTCTGCACAAGGGGTCCAAAAATCTGGCTCATCAAAAATGCAATCTGCCGCATCCCTCATGTAGTGGTCGTAGCATAGGATGAGGAACTCTACTCCTCACCAACAAACATGCGCCGCAAAGTTGCCTTTGATTTCATCAAGGATTTTAGTGTGAGGAAATTTGAGGCAAATCTTGTGACATCAGAACGAGCCAACTCCTTTTGCCCGGTGTATTGCCTCATAATGCCAAGGACCAATGCATGATTGTAGACAAATTTGGAAATATTTTTGGCCCTTTCAACCCATGCTTTCACCCATTCAAGCTTACCAATATCCTCCAACATGAGGTCAAGGCAATGAGCCGCACATAGAGACCAAAATTTTTTCGGGTGCCTATCCATCAAAAGTTTACCTGCAACAATTTTAAATTAATTAGAGATTTAGATGTGTTAAGAAAATCTTAAATAAATTCATAGATGCCTCTCCATCAAAACTTAATAAGTTAAAAGTTTACTTGTAGCAACATAACTTGCTGCATTATCCGTCACTACTTGCACCACATTTTCTTCCCCCACCTCACACATGACTTCCTCAATAGCCTCACATACGTATGTGACATGATGGTGCAACCCTTTTGGGTCCAAGACCATTGGTGGTCCTCTAGCTCAACTTTCATGTCCTCAACCATTTTTTAACAAGAGGGGGCCACTTAACTCATGATCAGTAGGGGCTTTAAACCTCGGCCCACAAATGGTTACGGAATCTACCATGCCTTGCCAATAAGGAGACCTGTCACAAATAGATTATGATTAGATAACGCAAAGTTCAACTTTAAAGTTTCAAAGTTTCAAACTATAAATTTTAAAATTTACTTTTAAACTTCAATCAATCAAATAAAAAAGAATTACCTGGCTGCAATAAATGGAATGTTGCAAAAGTACCAAAACTTGCAAATTTGTTTTCTTGCAGCATCATGAACTTCCTTGTTCCAACCCATGCTCTTAAGCGAGGGTTGTGCTCCAGGAGTAGTGCGTGGCACAAAAAATTTATCCAACTTGGATCACTGAACTCTAGGGCCAAAGGTAACAGTGCCACTAGGAGTAGGAGCAGAAGAACTAGCACTAGCAGAAGCACTAGGTTGAAAGAGAGGCATGGTAGAACCCTCTCCAACACAACCTGCAGATGTGGATGCGGCTGCGGATGAATGGGAGCCAATAGCACTTAACTCATTCAATTGCCTCTTCCTAGTTTCCTTTTCTTGTTCATGTGTTCCTAACTGGACATAACAGAAACGTTTTACCTTGGCAGTTTATTTTTTTACATATCTCAATATCATGACCAGGTATGGCAGCAATATGGTATTTAAATCTATTGATGCCACCAAAATTTATTTCTTTACAAAATAAACATTTTGTTTGATTTTTTTGTCTACTAGGAAACTCTTCAGTATATTTCCAAGCCTCATGCTTTTTAGGCATTGTGAAAAATGAATGTTCTTAAAACGTGAAGGCTGCTGCAATAAGATAATGTTATGAAGTTATAAACTAATTAAAAAATCAGCAAACCCTACATTTTTTAAAGAAAAAATTATAAATACATGTTTACAATTTTTTTCTAATAAAATGTAGGATTTTGCTATTATTCTACTTCTCTCATTGAAGTATGTACTTTATATTTTAATAGAAAATATTTAAGATTTGGAAAGTTAAAGTAAAAAAAATTAACAAACAAATGAAAAATCCATAGACATACCAAAAAAAACCAACAAAATCTACAAAATTTAACACTTACCTCTTTCAAATGAGTTGAGAAGTCTTTTTATGGACTCTTTGATGCTTTCAATGCAAACCTATGGCCTCTCGATTGTGATTTGTGGTTTCCTTGATGCTCTTCTTCTCTGCTGGTTGCAAACCTATGGCCTCTTGTCTTCCTTCCTAGCTCTCTCTCTCTCACTTTTCCTCTCTTCTCATAACAAGAAAATAGAATGCATTTTAGGGCAAATTAGAAAGCATATGTTAAAAAAATTAAGGAAAAAGCATTTTTTTTTTTTTTTCGTTGGCAAAACATGACTATCGTGGCATGAGTTATCCAGCTCGGACTCGCGAGTTTTGCCATGATTGGCATGACTTGGCGAGTCATGTGAGTCATGTGCAAAACTCGTGAGTCCGAGCTAGTGAGTTAGAAAAACTCGCCAAGGTTACCTGGGCTCGCCGACTCGCGTGACTCACGTGACTCGTGGGGAGTTTGGATTTTCTGGTAATAGATGTCACGAAACTCTAGACAATTTGCATTTAAGGTGATAATTAAGATCATTGTCTATGCTAAGTGTGCTTTTAATATTTATGTAGATTGTTTTAGGTGGGGGTTTTATGGTAATCACATCCTCAACTTAGGTGTTATAGTGTTCATATAGCCTCAATGAGATGCCCGCAGGAAGGCTTGTTACAATATTGTTTGTGATTCCACAACTGCTTCAACTTTATTTTGCCACCTCATTCATTTGTTTGCATGCAGTCTTAGCTCTAGCATCAATTGTTATATGGAAATACTGTGTACTGATTTAATGGGGATGGAATGCATGCAAGGCAATATTTTTTCTTTACTTGAAATTTACTTCGTTTTTCTTTACTTGTTTTGAATTAAATTCAGAGTGGTAACTTTTCATCTTGTACTTAATAAAGCAAACTAAATATAAATATGCCTCTTTTTCATCAATAGCTATTAATTTAATTGCAAAATTTCTTGCATCAGGCAGATTGGCATGCTTTACGAGGAGCAATCATAGGATGTTTGGCTCTTCTCAAAAGAACACACAATGTAGGATCTGTCTCAACAGCTGATGCAAAAAAGCTTGCTCAATCTTACTTGCAAAACCTGCAAGTTCAGCTTTTAAAATTAGAAGATCGTATGGTGGGTTATAGTCACAGTTTTGATGCCTGATTAAACAGTTTGTTGTGTTAGATTTTTTAAATTCTAAATAGTATTTCTATTTCAATATAGAATAATTTCTTCTAAATATGTTCTTCAGGTTCAGTTTATGAGCATTCCGTTGAATTTTCTGTGCTTGCATAGCTGGTTTTGTAATTTCTCTATTAGATAATTATTAACATTGTGTTAATTACGAGTGAATGGTTGGAATTGCAGTTGTGCCTTGAGCTTTTGGAGTGCCTCCTTGATGATTATGCAGATGCAGTTTCACCACTGGTATGTTCTGTATCATCCCACAAACAGGTGGATGCCAAGTTTTCAATTATTTTTAACTGCTTCATATTACAGTCCTAGTTTCTTGTATAGAAATTATATTAAATCTGTAAAATGTTGATACTTAATTATTCTATTTACTAAAATATCATGGATGATTAGTATTGCCCTTAGTAAGTTTGTTTTGTATTTGCTTCTATTTCGATTTTAGTTCTTGGCATTTAATTTTTTATTTCAAAGAATTATTAGAGACATTTTTGCAGTGGATTTGAATGCATTGAAACACTGTTTAATTAGCAGATAACATGAATTGCAGGGTGATGATCTTGTTTATGGAGTTTGTGCTGCTATTGACTCTGAAACAAAACCTCACTGCCTTTTGCTTGCATTCCATATTGTGGAGTTGTTAGTACGGTTATTTCCTGATTCAGAGGGGCCCGTGGCAAGTTGCGCAGAGGATCTCTTTGATATTATAAGCCGTTACTTTCCTCTGTCATTTAACCCTGTAAGCTTCAGTTGTACAATTACGTTTACTAGATGCATAATTTAGTTTATGTATGTTGCCCTCTTTCTTGATGTTTCTGTTTATGAACTAGAATACAAGTGTTTCAATGAGACTTGACGATGATATCTAAAATTGATTGATAATTAGGTATGCATCATGTTCTTGATTTTATTCAGACGTTATCTTTTGAACAGAAAATGACTGGATCTGGTAGCAATATATGTTTGAGTAACACGAGATGTGGTTACTGTGAGGAACACGAGTAAAATTAAAAATAGTACAACTGACAGTATTGCATGAGTTGAGGCGTTTATAACAATTTTATATGAATTGAGGTTTTCAAAGGAGATGGAAATGCATAAGTAGTATATGCCAGAATTAAGAAACCAAAGAAACACATTAAAGTGGGATATAGGTTGATACTTGTATTAATTGGCTGTACTAGAAATTGATAAATAGGCTATACGTTCTTAACGGTATAATTTTTACTAAAAGCATCTGTCATGGTTAATCAAGTTGAGGTTAAAAATGACATTAAGTCTTTAATTTCTGTCTTGTGTACAGAATTAAAACTAAGTATTCACAAAGACTATTATGATGCTCAAGGAGGCTTAATTTTATCAAATTTTAAACTATAATGTTGGACATAAAGTGAGTACTTGGAGAGAAGTAATCTCAGAGCAAGGAAATCTAATTGGGTTCTTTGTGTGTGCTAGCAGTCTCCAAATGATTCAGCAGGAATAACTCGAGAAGATCTCTCAAGAGCACTCTTGGTATGTGATGTCAACTTGTATGGATACAATTTCTCAAGTTTGAATAAGTCAATATTTACTTGATGAAATGCAGCATAGTTATATTATACTTTCACAATTTCTTGCCAATGGAACACATGCATGCTTCATTTTACCAATAGAAAATAAAAAATGAAGTGATGTAGAGGGTGCTACGAAATATCTATATTAGCATTATTAGTTAGTTACAGTCTGCATGGCAGGTGAGAGGATAAATCCAACTATTAAAATGGTCGAGGAAGAAATAAAGAAGAAAAAAGTAGGAAAAGAGATATAGAAAATAACCGAGTTCTAGCATATTAGGAAGTTATTGTTTTTGTTAATTTTCTTCTTCAAATCCATTAAAGAGTTCTTTTCCAGTGCTTTGTGAATTATCCATTTAGAGTATTGAAAAATTAATATGCAAGTGATAATATGCATTCCTTGTTCATCACATATAAAATAAAAGCTATTGTGCATGGTAAACTATAATATAATTTTTCCCATTGTTTGCATTTGAAGAAGCAAGCAAACAAATTTTTTTTTCATCAACAAACAAGTGATCACAATACTCTTTAATGTTTCCAATTATTATTTTTTTAATCTAAGATTATCCCATAATGTTTCAATGCTGATCTTTTAATCCAAGAAGTCCTCAGAACCTCTTGAATGTCTTCCTGACCAATAATTTAGTGAGGATGTTGGCTATCTGTTAGACAATACACCAACAGAAGGTGAACTGTATTGGATTCTTGGTAAGGTGAGCTGTAATTTGATTGTTGGAGAAGAATTTAGTATTTTGAGCTTGTTCTAACAACTTTTAATTTTCTCAGCTACACACTTTTTTGCAAACTACTTATCATAGTTTGAAAACATAGAGTCAGAAGAAAACTCAACAGCCCAAAAATTTGAGCTGGACTCAAAATGTGCCATTTTTTTTACGTGTATACACAAAATAAACTTAATTAGTGCTGCAACACATAGAGAATGATATTGAGAATACACAAGTCTATTTTGATTATCCATTTGTTAGGAATCAATGATCCCATATTTCATATGATTCTTAAATACGGAAAATTTAGAATTTCAAATATTGTATAGTTGTACAAAAGCCAACTACAGTCTACTACTTCTCCCTCCCACTACTACTAGTATTCAACTTTGAACTAGAAGGTGAATGTGAAAAACCTTTAGGGGGTTAATGATACCTTTAGTATGTCATTTTCTAATGCTTCCATTTTTGATGCATTTCGTGACAATCCAATTTGAATATGGGTTGATGTGATCCAAGTTGAGGGCATCATGAAGCTCCTTCCTGTTTATGTCTTTGGTTTGAATGTTAAGGTTGCATTAAATTGAGACAAGGTTGTTGAGACATTTATTGGGACAACTTGTTTTTCTAATTGATCCAAATGCTCATAAAAGTCTCTAATTATGCTCATTCCTAGAAGCATTGTGGAAATGACACAAAACATCAATGGCTAAAATTTGAAGATTTGGTGTTTCACCAACATAAACCTACCTCCACAAATCTAAAATGAGACAATTTAAAATTATGTATAACATGTAATTTTGTGATATTTGTTAGCATTATGTGTTCAATGTTGTCATTCATGTCAACATGTCGTGTGTAATGCCCCCTTTCTAGTGTTCATAATATGGTGTGTTGTTCGCCTGTTTCCCAATGGTTCTGTAGGATAAGCAAGACATTAAAGGGACTTAGAGGCTATTTGGCATAGGTAGTTTCAGTTGTAGACCATTCCAGGGTTTTTGAAATAGTTTTGGGCATACTTGCTATTTATAGTAAGTCATTCTGGGCATGATTGGACATCCAGTGGTAGTGACATGTTGATGGTAATTATTTAAAATCGACAAGAAGTTTTATTTATCATTGATATGATTTACTGTGCGTTAATAAAGTTATTTTATAAAGTTAAATTTCATTATTTAATTTTGTTGATGTTTGTAGCATCAGTCAGATAAATAATACTAACTATATGATTATTATGAGAAATGATTTATTAAATACATACTTATATATCAATATATATAATAATTGATATATATATATATATATATATATATAAAGTTATATCATAATTATTCTCTTAATAAGTAAATAGTTAAATTAATAAAATTAATTAATGAATAGACATGTCCCATGAAGGGACATGTCTCTTCTTGTCCTTGTCGTGTATAAATACAAAAAGATCGATGCATTTGGAAAACACATACAATCAGATAGTGCTATTACATTTGCAATGATCCTAAAACTTTAACATGGTATCAGAGCCAAGGTGCAAATGTAAGAGTAGTTTGTTGATAGTGAACGTGTGTCTGTCTCAGAAAATACAGTCTTAGTACGAGGACCATATCTCACAGATGCACCGTTGGATTTTGCTGAATTTTGGATATGTTGGTGATAAACAAATTCAGAATACTCTCACTGGAGCGATTAGAGAGAAAATGTCAGGTTCAAAAGTTATGACTGACTATGTACGGGTCTATACAAAATCTGTACAAGAGCGAGGTTCCTTCTTTAAAAGCCTAACCGCTTTAAGGGAGATCCGATCATATTGAAGGTTGTCATAATGTATATAACCTTTGGATATGCAAGATAGGTCATGTGAAGAATTATGGTAATGTTCAAGAACGACGACATCATTTTTTGAATTTGCATAATATTTTCTATATGGGCTCGCCTTACAGAATGAAATACTTGAAATTTATAAAAGATAAGTATTTCATGTTTTCTTAATGCACATAATTTTTGAGTCTGTTCATGCTATACTATTGGCTAGTAAAATCTTGTATGCTTCTATCATTGGTATTTCCGGTCGAGATAGTTTAGTGAGCTATTTGTACTCTCTTTGACATACCTTCAGGACAAAAGCACAAGATAATTGCATTCAAGGGAGAAAGAACTTGATGCTTGCAAACGAATTGATGATTGAGACTAGATGCAAAGAGAGTCTGACATTTCAAAAGAGGTCAAGAAGTTGATAAAATTGAGCTTTAGAGGGAGCAAATGGTTGAATCAACTTGTGACAATCTTGATCATATTGATTGAGAGGGAGTTCACTATTGAAGGTGAAACACTTGTGAGGTAAACTTGATATAATTGATTATTATACTAATGAATCATGAATGTTTTTAATGGGCCTGCCCCCTGTGTAAATCATGGGGAAGTGACGACTTCCAAATGATTATCACTTGTATTTGCAAAAGTTATTGGAAGGTAACAATCTTACAATAACTTGATCTTCTATTGTGATATCCATCTTGTGATGGCTGAAACAGATCGTAATAGATGACATCTTCTATTGTGATAGACATCTTGTGATGGTGAAACAAATCATAATAGATGATGTGAATGTTCTTATGGTAAGTGCACATTACCTATGAACATTTGTTGAGTACTTGGTGGATATCATGAGACTTGATATTCTGCAGGCCATTACTTTGAGCACTTGGTGAATATCACGAGACATGATATTCTGCAGGCCAATGCTCTCGATATCATGGGATGATATCTTTACGAACTCTTGAGTACTTGGTGGACATCATGAGAATTGATGTTGGTAGGCCATTACTCTAGGCACTTGGTGAATATCTTGAGAGTTGATATTCTGCAGGTCAATGCTCTCGATATCATGAGATGATATCTTTATGAACTCTTGACTACTTGGTGGACATCATGAGAATTGATGTTTGTAGGCCATTACTCTAAGCACTTGGTGGATATCTTAAGAGTTGATATTCTGCAAGCCAATGCTCTTGATATCATGAGATGATATCTTTATGAACTCTTGAGTACTTAGGTGAATGTCATGTCTTGACATTTTGATAGGCCAATACTCAAGATATCCAATGGATAGAATCGCTGACGGAGGCAATGCACCCGAGGACTTGTGGATAGAATCATCGATGGAGGCAATCCACCTGAGGACTTGTGGATAGAATCACCGATGGAGGCAATCCACACATTGAGACTATGTTTCTATTGATTACATCATGAGGATGATGCCTTTATTAATTACATCATATAATTGATGTTGTCAAATATCTTAAGTGTTGACATTGGATTGATTTATCCTCCCTAGCTAAGAGGGAGTGTTGATGTTTGTAGCATCGGTCAGATAAATAATACTGACTATATGATTATTATGAGAAATGATTTATTATATATATACATATATATCAATATATATAATAATTGATATTACTATATACATTGATATATATATATATATATATATATATATATATATATATATAAAGTTAGATTATAATTGTTCTCATAATAACTAAATAGTTAAATTGATAAAATAAATTAATGAATAGACATGTCCCATGAAGGGACATGTCTCTGCTTGTCCTTGTCATGTATAAATACAAAGAGATCGATGCATTTAGAAAACACATACAATCAGATAGTGCTATTACATTTGCAATGATCCTAAAATCTTAACAAATTTTATTAATGCATTGTGTATAGTTTATGGGAAATATTTAAATTAAGTGGTCCCCTTTATTTTTTAATACATTGGAGACATAAAAAAAGTGTTTGGGGACTTAAGGAAAATCATGGTAAATGTTATGGGAAATATTAAGTAAAAAGCTATCACGATAAAGTAAGGGCAAAAAAACAATCATGAGAAAATAAGGGTGAAAAAGAAAAAATCCCTAAAAAATAGTAAATGGCACAAAAATGATTTTTTTTTAATCTCACATTGACAAGGTGAGTGGACAAACTCTTAGAAAGTGTTATAAAAGAGATTGAAGAACTCTCTTTCAGCATGCTTGGATAATATATGAAAATTGATTAAATTGTGGAGATTTTCTCTCACGAGCTTGGAGGACGAAATCCCTCTATGCTGGCATTCTTCTTATTGTTGCAAGACACAGTCAGGAGGATTGATGTAATATCCCTTGCAATTCTGAATTCAATTTTCTGATTTCTTGACTTGAGAATTTTGTCAAACACTTTGCATGCAAGGAATATATTGCTGTTTTAAATTCTGATTCTTTCTAAATGCCAAACTTCAATTGACAACAATAGATATGCTTACATAAAACCCCAAAATATCTAATAATGAAGATGCAATATTTTTTTATTTTTTTAAAGTGTACTGGCATTGATTAAAAATGAGAAAATGTGTATCTATAGCAATATGACATTAGGACAAACACATATCATGCAAACTTCAATGATGTTCTAACCCCCTTTAAAATGATAGCTTGCTGATATAAAATCATATTACAATGCTTTCACAACTGATTACAAAGTCCCTACAAATGCCCTAAAAGTATTCAGATCTAGCCTCAGAACAATGCAAAATATAAGAGGATGGGAACTTGGAAACTGGCCAAATTATCTAGATGTTACTGTAGCGGCGGTACTGTAGCAAAAATATTGTAGCTGTTAATGTTTGTAGCCTCAGTTGGATAATTATTATCAGAGTGAGATCATTATTGTATATACACACACACACACATTTATATCTATATATATATATATATTTATGTTTATATGATTATTCAGAAGTATGTTTTAAGTATATATATATTATGTTATTAATAAACATACTAATCATTATACATGCCTATTGATTAAATCAAACAAGTTGATGAGTATTGATTAAACTGAACTTGTTATCAAAGGACACGATTAAAGGAGACAATGCATTGCGGAGTCATGTCCACGATGGACCGCGACTCTATGAAGAGTCATGCTCCATTGTGGGCATGATTCCCCATGATAGCCTTTGGTATATATATATATATATATATAAAGATCGGTTGCTGTTCTATTCACAGAGATACATACAAAAATATTTTCATGGTGATAACAACGATCTTCATCAAAATAGTAAAGTACGATATCGTACTTAGATATATATAAAGACCGATATTAAATATATTCTATATTAATATATATTTATATATATACGTATATATCATTGTAAATATATATATATATATGTGATAAATTGAGAATCCATATATAAATATAATAAGAAGTTTTAGAAGAATTAATAGTCTACAATCTGATCTAAACTTTAACGCAGTATCAGAGCCACGTTGAGAAACGATCAAGATCACATTTAAAATATATCTATATATATATATATATTCCATTAAAATTCTTGTACCTACAAAATGGTGAATGGAATCAGACTTGAAGGTGCTTCAAATTTTGAATCTTAGAAACTGCAAATGATGCTAATACTAAGAAAGCATGAGTTAAAAAACAATCATAGAAAATCCCCTTAAATCTAATGAGAATGACGAGAAGAGTCAATGGGAAAAGGACATCACTAGAGCAATGAAATTATTAGTAGACGGAGTAAAAATCTACTACCCATTATCACAAAATTAGATTCTGCATATGATATGTTCAAAGCCCTGGAAAACATGTTTGAGATCAACAGCACTAGCGGGATTCTTACTCTTAAGAATTAACTCTCTAACATTAAAATGAATAAAGGAGAGATCATCACCTCATACTTTATGAGGGTAACAGAATTGAGAAACCAACTCTCAACAATTGGTCACATCTATGATAATAAAGAGTTAACTATGATAACTGTAAACAGACTCCCTATCTAATGGGAAAACTTTAGACAAGGAATAAGTGCTCATTCCAAACTCACCAAATTTGATCGACTAAAAGTTGACTGCATTCAAGAAGAGTGTAATCTAATATCTAGAGGAATCGAGGTGGAATCCACAAATGAAGACATTCAGATTCTCACCACTAGTTTGAAAAGGAAAAGGGGCAAGAACTCAGGTGGTAAACAACCGTTCAAGAAACAAAGAGACTACTCTAAAATACAATGTTATAGATGCGACAAGTATGGTCACACTGCAGCAAAATGCCCTAACAGACTCAAACATCAAGCTTCCTTCGTTGAAGTTAGTAAGTCAAACTTGGATTTAGAGAAACTTGTATTCTAAAGAATTTGAAATACTGGATTGAGAGGGAGATCACTGTTCTTTACTATCCTCACCAAACCTCTTGCAAAATGAAGGTGGAACAATTTTGAGGTAAAAATTGGTATGATTGTAATTACTGAGAAAGAGTCTCATCATATTTGATTATTATACTAATGAAAGTAGCTATGTTATTTGGGCCTTGTGTACATCATGCGGAAGTGACGATTTCTAAATGATAATCACTTGTATTTGCAGAAGCTATTGAAAGATGACGATCTTACAATAACTTAAATTTCTATTATGATGGATATCTTATGATGTCTAAGCAGATCATGATAGATTATATCTTGCATGGTGGATTAATCTCCTTAAATAGACCATGAATATCTTGCATGTTGGATTAATTTCCTTAAACAAACCATGAATGTAATGTTCATATGGTAAGTATCATTGAGGATATGTGTACACATACCTTATCGACATTTTGAGTACTTAGTGAATATCATGCGATTTGATATTCTGAGGCCATTACTCCTGATATTATGAGATAATATCATTTTGAACTTCTTGAGTACTTGGTGAATATCATGAGACTTGATATTAGCAGGCCATTACTCCTGATATTATGAGATAATATCATTATCACATCTAATATTACTTTGAGGTAATATTTCATTTATATTGTATGAATCTTTTCATAATTATCCCCCCTAGCTAAGAGGGACTGTTAATGTTTGTAGTATCAATCGGATAATTACAATCAGAGTGATAGATCATTATTGTAGAAATATATATACATATATATATATATATACACACACACACACACACACATATATATATATATATATATATATATATATATATGTATGTATATATATTTCTACAATAATGATCTATCACTCTGATTGTAATTATCCGATTGATACTACAAACATTATATATATATATATATATATATATATATATATGTATATATATATTTCTACAATAATGATCTATCACTCTGATTGTAATTATCCGATTGATACTACAAACATTAACAGTAGCGACCACATTGTAGTAGTGACACTGTAGCAACGATATTGTTCACCTTCAGCGGTAGGAAAGCCTTCCAAACCCTTCCAGAATCATTACCCAAATACCTCAACACTACTGCAATATATTTGAAATTAATATCAGATTTATTTCTTCAATCTCTCTTCGCAAATTTGGCCCTGGGCCACAAACTTGGCACAATAAAAAGACCGAGTTGTCTTCTCTAATAGATGCAACCCTTCAGAGGATCTTTCACCACCTCAGTTATGCGAATCAATGGGAGTGTTCGTTCCCAATGACCAATGTAGCAAACTGCAGTTTCCCTTGGCTCCACAAGTTATCGAGCAAAGTAGATGGCAACACATTCAATATCCAACAATGAGACTTTCCTCCCTATTTATTTCTTTTTCTCCAAGATGTCGGCCTCCTTCTAAAGGAAATAAAATAATATTTAATTGTACTTTCTAGAAGATTCACCTTTTCTCATAATAATATTTAATTGCATTTTAAAGTAACATTAAAATATAGAGTGCAAATAATATCATAGGCTACAAGAAGCAGGTGGCTGTAGGAAGTTTGTAGTTGCAGGAAGTCCATGGTTGCAGGAAGACTGTAGCTATAGTATGAAACTGCCCACACGACCCTCTCCTTAACACCTTGGCCTACGAGGGTTCGATGATAGGCCAAACTCCATTAAATCTGAGCACTAGTGAGAAGGGGACATTACAGTCCGCCCTCCCTGAAATTTCTTGTCACCAAGCTATCTCAACTTTGGATGCAACAAATTCTCCTCTCCTTCACAAGTAGCATCCTCAACCAGTAAGTCCTTCCATTTGATCAAATATTCCCTGATGACTCATCTCCTCAATTGTTTCTCCCTAACATCCAAAACAGTGTAATGATCTTATGCTAGTGTTGGTCAAGGATTTTATAAGTAACTCTGGCTGAGAAACACTTACACAAATTTATTCTGTTACTGCTTGTTTAGACTCTGGATGTGCATGTGTTTTCTTTGTTCAAGATATGGTTTTTCAGTGCATAAGAGTTCATTACCCAATGATGTTATCCAGTTCCATGTTTAGGTATTCGGGAACATATTCCTAAACAAGCACAAATTAATTCTATATAGATGCGTGCTCCAACAATGCAATAAATAACATCCAACAAGTAACAATTTCACAACAATGATAATAACTATATTACCAGTTCTATTCAATACTCCATATAGCAAACACACTGAAAATATCAGCTAAGTACCAACCCGATGCTTTGATGCTGACACGCGACCTATTAATAGATTGTGATTGCCGCTTCATGGAGTGCGCGTGCCAGTAACTCTGGTATTAAACGCTGTGTCCAGCATGATGCTTGTGCCTGTGGAATAGATTGGGCAGCAAGAGTTAATGCAAACCCAATCCACTACCTGTGATTGAGCCGTTACGGCCTGGTCATATCTCTAACATGGCCTACTGCATGCCTGGAAGCGGATGTCTTTGCTGGCGCTAGGTAACATACCGCCCACCTCACTGGAGCGTCTAAGCTGGAAGACTTCTGCACCCGTGCTTGCTTCTTGGGCATGAGCTTTCTTGCCCGCGTTCACTATCTTAGGACCTTCCACACCCGTACTCCCTGAAGTGGCTCTTCAGTCACGTTCTTCTATTAACACGCCGACGGTGCTGAGGATGTAGTGTAAATGATGACCATAAGTTCGTCTATAACATGCTGTAGTGACTCCGATCCATTCAGCTATAAATCATTGACATGCCTGGTTCGATAACAGTTCCAACATGTTGAGGCTGATTGAACAATGTCCTTGTTAATCTCCCAACCTTGTCCACTATATTACTGTACAGAAAACTCGTCTCTACTGTAGCACCTGATTTGTATGAGCTGAACCTTTATAAACAACTGATTTTTCTTCTATGTAAAAGTGTTGCACATGAAAGCTTTTTCTTACCAATTTGTTGAAGCACAATGTGAAATCTATATGATCCCACTAATGGAAGAGATGTTGGGGCTACGTCCAATATCTCCACAAATTCCAAAGGGTTTGCATCCTTAGGAATAACCAGTCACCGTTGTAACTAGATTTCTTTTCTTTGTTTTTTATTATCTCATGGTGCTTTTTCCGAGATGTACTTTTCTCTTTTATAACCTCGAAGTGAGTGCAAGCACACCAAACTAAGCCATGTGGGATAAAAGCTCACTTAAGTCACTTTTATAATATAAAGTAACTTTAAAACATAAAGTGATTTTATAACAACACTTTATAAAATAAAGTGATTCTGACTATAGAATAGAGCCCAATAATAAATATTTGCCCACACAAACCTGTGACTAGCCGACATCCTCCGAAACGAAGCCATTAGCCTATCCAGATGGATAGATAGACTAATCAGGCATCTAAAAGGCCTACTGCTAGGAAGGGTACATTACAGTCCTCCCTTCCCGGGATTGCTTGCCCTCAAGCAATCTCAATGCCAGGGGCTGCAGAATCGACGCACCCTCCCAAGTGGCATCCTCGAAAGGTAAGTCCCTCCAACGAATCAAGTACTCACAGACAGTCTTGTTCCACAATTTACTCTCCTTGACCTCAATGACCTCTGCTAGAACTGAAACCAGTTTACCCTCCTCATCCAGTGGGGTTAATTCATCTGAAATCACTATCTGCCGTCCGAATGCCTTCTTGAGGCATGAGATGTGGAAAACATTGTGGATCCTGCTGTTTGATGGAAGCTCTAGCGCGTAAGCCACCTCGCCAATTCTCCTCGAGATGCAAAAAGGACCATAGAACCTAGGTCTGTGCTTCTCTGACCCAGTCCGCTTTAGTGAGCTCCGTCTATAGGGTTGTAGGCGAATGTAAACCATGTCTCCTGTCTCAAAGCTCTGCTCTGTCCTGTGTTGATTAGCATACATCTTCTGTTGATTTTGTGCCCTCTGAATGTTATCTCTGAGAGATCTGAGTATTTCCCGATGATCCTGTAACCAGTCTCCCATAATCAGGGCCCTACTGTCTTGAAGAGCCAAATCTATGAAAGAAAGTCGCTCGATGCCATAGATGGCTTGAAATGGCGACATGCTAATAGTCATGTGGTATGTGGAACTGTAGCAAAACTCCCCCAAGTACAACAAACCGATGCTCTTTGCTGCCTCTCTACATAACTCCGAAGGTAGCATTCCACCCATCTGTTTACAATCTCTGTCTGGCCATCTGTCTGCGGGTGGTAATTGGTACTAGGAGTCAACTCAGTGCCTGCCAAGTTGAACAACTCCTGCCAAAAGGTGCTAAGGAACTTACTATCCCTATTGCTCACAATGGTCTTAGGGAGACCATGCAATCTAAAGAGCTCGCGAAAAAACAACTCTGCTACTTGTGAAGCTGACCAATCCGCGGCGATAGCAAATAAGTGAGTGAACTTGGTGGTGATAGTCCTTGCCTTGCACTCTCAGAAAACCGGTGATGAAATCCATCGATATACCTTCCCGCTTCTGAGCCGGAATGGGAAGGGGTTGCAATAACCCTGTCGGATGCTCGTGCTTTGACTTGTTCTGCTGACAAGTCTAGCACTCTCTAACATGCTAGAGTACGTCATCCTTGAGGCCCTTTCAAGATAACCTCTTTCTGACCTGCCTGTAAGCCTTGAAGAATCCCAGATGTCTTGCTGTGGGCACATCATGAACAACCCTCAATATCTTAGCCTTAAGCTTGGAGCTCGACACTAGGTAGATCCTATCCTTATAAAGGATAATGTCATCAACCACCCTGTACCTGCTATCTGGAAACTGATCGTCCAAAACTTGACAAGCTTGAGTATTCTTAGAATACTCAACTAGCGAAAGAGATTTCCAATCAGCGGAAATCTCTGATAGTACACAAGAAACTGCTACCAAAGGTCTCTTGGAGAGTGCATCAGCTACGACGTTATTCTTCCCCTTGACATACTCGATGTGAAAATCATATGCCTAAATCTTACTGACCGACTTCTGCTATCTCTCATTCAACTCCTACTCCAGGAAGTACCACAAACTATTGTGGTTTGTTTTGACTGTGAACTTGCCACCCACTAAATACTGTCTGAATTTAGCCAAGGCGTGCATAATGGCAAGCATCTCCTTGTCATAAGTGGAATAAAGCCTCTCACTATCCTTGAGCTTCCTGCTCTCGAATGCTATGGGGTGCCTGTCCTGCATCAATACTGCACCAATCCCATTCCCCAAGGCATCACACTCTAAGACAATGGAGCGAGAGAAGTCCGGTAGAGCCAAAACCGGACAAGTGGTCATGACTGTCTTGAGACTGTCGAAGATTGCATTAGCCTCATCTATCCACCCGAAGGCCCCTTTCTGAGTAAGATCAGTGAGGGGAGTCGCTGTCTGAGAAAATCCCTTAACAAACCTCCTGCAGTAAGAACATAGCCCAAGGAATCCTCTCAAATCTGATACATTCCGCGATGGCGGCCAATCTTGTATTGCCTGGATTTTCTCTTGGTGCACCATAACTCCATCTGCCCCTATCACATGCCCCAGATAGAGAATCTTAATCAATTTGAATTTGCACTTGGATACTTTCGCAAATAGAGACTGACTCTCCATGATGCTCAAAACCTCATCCAAGTTTTGTAAGTGCTTTGCCTGTGTCCTACTGAAGACCAAGATGTCATCGAAGAACACCAGGATGCTCTTGCGCAACTGCATTTTAAAAATGTGGTTCATGCAAGACTGAAATGTGGAAGGTGCATTAGGCCCCAAAAGGCATCACAAGAAACTCGTAGTGTCCGTAGTGGCATCTGAAAGCTGTCTTATTGACATCCTTATCTCGGACACGTATCTGATGGTACCCAGATCGAAGATCAATCTTCGAGAAATAAACTTCCCCATGCAACTCATCTAGAAGCTTATCAATCTTGGGGATGGGGTACCCGTTCTTCATGGTTCTCTTATTCAGTGCACGGTAATCAATACAAATGCGAAGAGTGCCATCGTTCTTCTTCACCAAATCTACAGAAGAAGCAAAAGGGCTGGAACTAGGTCTGATGTACCCCATGTCTAAAAGCTCCTTAATCTTCCTCTCAATCTCCATGTAGTGCCTAGGATGACAATAAGGATTGGTAATTACGGGCTTGGCCCCCTCCAACTCTATGATATGCTCGAAGCCTCTGTCTGGAGGTATACCTGGAGGGATGTCCTCAAAATCCCTCTTGTGCCTATCAAGCACATCCTGTATGTCAGTGTGGATCTGCTGCCCTGATTCCGATGAGGGCCTGGAGGATATGAAGCACTGGGCTGCCCACTCCATGTTGCTGTGTCTGATGATGGCCTCCATCCTGTGAGTTGAAACCACTCGTGATCCACTATCTGTCATGAGCTTAAAGCGTAACCAATTGATCACCCTGCATAAACTCTAACTGTTTTAGCTGGTGATCGATGGTATATCTCCCTAGGGTCTGTAGCCACTACATGCGTAGGATGGTGTCAAGACTGTCCAAGTCTATGACGTAGAAATCTGCCTCTAGGAGATAATCTCCAAAGTGAATTTGGAGTCCTGAAATCCTCCCTGTGCAACTCAACAAGTCTCCCTCGGCCACCTTTACCTCAAACTCCGAGATGCTATCTATTAGGAGTCTTCTCCTGGAAACCAAACCAGCGTTGATGAAATTATGTGTTGCACTTGTGTCTAGAAGACAAATGATACACTGTCCTCTAAGTACCCCCTTGAGGCGAAAGGAGTGACATGCGGGAATACTCGAGAGGGATGCCGAAGTAATAGGGGGTTGTGCATGGTGAACCTCCCTCGTCTTCCCCTCTGCTGAATGCTCATCCCGAGCCTCCTCATCGCTGCCCTCCTGTTGCTCAGAATCATCATTGGATACCACCTCATTGTAGTGTACCTGGCCTTTCCCAAGGCACCTATGATTCGGAGACCAAGGCTCTCTGCATGTGAAGCACAATTTCTTCCTTCTCAACTCATTCCGAGTCTCGAAGTCAAGTTTAGTAGGCGTGCTCTTATTCTGATTTTTATTTTTCTGAAAGGAAGAAGACCCCTTAAAGGTTTTATTTGGTGGTTGTAGGATGGACGATGGCGAGTCCAAGTCATGTGCCAACTTAATGGCGTCATCCAGTGTGTCTAGCTTGAGAACTCTAACCAGCCCTCTGAATCTGTCTTGTAGTCCCTCAATAAACAACATTACCTTCCTCTTCTCTGCCATATTCGGAACCACGATGGATATCCTTTTGAACTCATCGATATAGTGGTCTAATGTTCCACTCTGTCGCAGCTGGGCTAACTCCCTGTAGTGGACCTCAATGTCCTTCCGGTCAAAGCAGGTGATCAATTTAGTGCTGAAGATCTCGTAAGATGTAATCAACCTGTGATCCTGGGTGACGAGGCCATGATGCCACCAATCATATGCTGCACCCTCTAAATGCATGGTTGCGAACTCAATCGCCTCCGTCTCTGACATGGGTTTCAGGGTGAGGAAGGTATCTAGCTTGTGAATCCAAGCTCTTGCGGAAGTCTTACCGTTGCCATCAAAAGTAGGAAGGGTCAATTTTTTCATTGCATGTTTCAGATCCCTGTTTAGGCCCCTAGGTCTCCTATCCTGCTGTGCCCTGCCATAGTCTCTCTTCTGTGCCATGTACTGAACAAAGGTCAAGTCAGCCTTGACTCTTTCGGGTAACATCTCCCACTCGTCGTGTGCGGCTACAACATTATTTGGGAGACCGACTGTTGCCTTGGGCTGTGCTACCTCTTCCTCGACATCATTCCCTGTGAATGTAGGCATAAGGGGCCTATCTATAGTATGGGTGCCTGCTCTAGCAACTCGGGGCGTCCCTGCTACACCACTACCACCACTGTGATGGCTTTGGGGTCTCTTGGCTGCCACTATCAGCTGCTGCATAACCCCTATGAGCTGGTGTAACACATTAGCGATGTGGTCCTGTCCATCGCGAAGGGCCCTCATTGTTTCTCTGACCTCTCTGTCCTCATCTACCATGCCTGTACCTTGAGTGCCCTACTCAAAAATAATATGCTCGTCCTCCATTGTATGACTGTTCTTAATATCTACCTGTACTGATGGTTCAGATTGTCCCTGTTCAGCCCTGTTATGTCTGAAATGATATTCCCTGTGTATATTGTGCATGCCTGGACAACATTACCCAAGCTATAAGTAAAAGCCCACTAGGTTGGCAAGACCGTAGGCTCTGATACCACTGTAATGATCTTATGCCAGTCTCGGCCAAGGATTTTATAAGTAACTCTGGGTGAGAAATGCTTGCAGAAATTTACTTTGTTACTGCTTGTTTAGACTCTAGATGTGCATGCGTTTTCTTTGTTCAAGATATGGTTTTTCAGTGCATAAGAGTTCATCACCCACTTGATGTTATCCAACTCCGTGTTTAGGTATTTGGGAACATATTCTTAAACAAGCACAAATTAATTCTATATAGATGTGTGCTCCAACAATGCAATAAATAACATCCAGCAAGTAACAATTTCACAGCAATGATAATGACTATATTACCAGTTCTATTCAATACTCCATATAGAAAATACATTGAAAATATTAGCTAAGTACCAACCCGATGCTCTGATGCTCACGCACGGCCTATTGACAGATTGTGATTGCCGCTTCATGGAGTGTGCGTGCCAGTAACTTTGGTATTAAACATTGTATCCAACATGATGCCTGTGCGTGCGGAATAGATTGGGCAGCAGGAGTTAATGCGAACCCAATCCACTACCTGCAACTGAACTGTTACGGCTTGGTCGTATCTCTAACACGGTCTGCTGCACGCCTGGAAGTGGATGTCTCTGCTGGCGCTAGGTAACAGACCGCCCACCTCACTGGAGCGTCTAAGCTGGTAGACTTCTACACTCGTGCTTGCTTCCTGGGCATGGGCTTTCCTACCCGTGTTCACTGCCTTAGGACCTTCTACACCTGTGCTCCCTGTAGTGGCTCTTCAATCACGTTCTTCTATTAACACACCAACGGTGCTGAGGATGTAGTGTGAATGATGACCATAAGTTCGTCTATAACATGCTGTAATGACTTCGATCCATTCAGCTATAAATCATTGACATACCTAGTTCGATAATAGTTCCAGCACGTTGAGGCTGACTGAACAATGTCCCCGTTAATCTCCCAACCTCGTCCACTATATTACCGTACAGAAAACTCGTCTCTACTGTAACACCTGATTTGTATGAGCAGAACCTTTATTAACAACTGATTTTTCTTCTTTGTAAAAGTGTTGCACATGAAAGCTTTTTCTTACCAATCTGTTGAAGTACAATGTGAAATCTGTATGATCCCACCAATGGAAGAGATGCTGGGGCTACGTCTAATATCTCCACAAATTCCAAAGTGTTAGCCGTAAAGTTGTGTTACTGTCGGATGTTATAGTTGCCGACAGAGGTAAAGTTGTGTTACCATCGGATGTTAGTTGCCGACGGAGGTTAGTTAGTTGCCGACAGTTGAGAAGGGTGACAACGTTTGGTTGCATCGCTTCGGATTGTCTATGAATATTGTACTTGCTCATTAGAAGCATCACTGTTATTGTAACCTTTGTGAATGATTAATGAAAGCTTGATGTTATCTGATCTAATTCTATCTCTGCTAGTTACATTCATGTAAATGCATATGTTCCTGTAAACGAGTTTACCCCAGTGGGTAAAACATCTGGCGCTGTTGCCTAGACGTACTCGGATGGCATGTAGACACAATGGGCTTACCACTCGGAGAACTTAATCCAGAAGCCCACGATGCTCGGATGGAACTATACGAGGGAGAAGATAACCAGACATGGGAATTTAGAATCTTGTTGCAAGTGGCAGTAGAAACTTACGTTCGTTGAGAAGCCACGGGTGAAGAAGTCCCAGCGAGTGCTGTGTGGGTGGCGATCGAGGCTAACCCCGCATCCAACAGAATGCTCAACCACCTTCCTTAGTTGCTAGCACAATCGTTGCTTGCACAACGTGCTCGCCAGGAGGAAATTGCCTGTGAGGAACATCGTCAAGAAATCCTCCGTGTGTACCATGCTCGAGAGCACCTCCGCCGCCGTCAGGAAGAAGGTGATGACAACCGTCGGGGTCTTTGAAGTATGAACGGAAGGGGGAAAGGAACACAAACAATTGTAATGCGATTGTAATGCAATTGGAAATGTTGTAAATCAACATGAATAAATAAAAAATAAGTGTTCTCTTGGTTGAAAAGCAATGTTTTTTGTTCAGTCTTGATGCCCAATACTTTAAATAAGGATAGAAATAAGAACGCACTAAATGACGAAGGGGAAGCCGCACAGAAGGCTTTGATCTCTATGGAACAACGTTAGTGTCGATATAGGCTGAGGCAACTTGCCAAAGACCAGCTTGCCGGAGGGTTGCCTGAAGGGAACCTCGGAAGTGGTACGGAAGGTGCAGAGGCCGATTGGGAACAATTCATCTCACTAGAGCATCGGAGAATGCGGAGTAGAGAAGAACTATTGGAAGAAACGAGATTGAGAAAAGTCTTACTTCAAGAAGAGCGAGACCAATTTTAAGATTTGACCTGCATGTGGCGTGCAGAGGACAAAGACCACGAAGGGAACCGTACGGTCGAAGGAGACCACGAAGGGAACCGTACCGTCGAAGGTGAGGGCGAGGGTACTGCTAGAGGCACGGCTGAAGGCATGAGTGACGCGCAGGTGAACCCTCCATTGGAGCCAACGACTCCACACAATACGGTTCCACCCGTTACACAGGCACAAGTGCCATTAGTAAATACTATACAAATCAACCAAACAGGGGTGGGTGCGAGTGCTAGCACAGGCGGTGTTGGAGCACAAAATCCACAGCATACACAACGACTAAAACCGGCCCAACCACCCATGGCGACACACAAGGAGAAGTTGCCTGAATTCCACAACGATGGAAAGGACGATCCAGCGCAGCATTGCCGGATGTGCGAAACCATCTGGTCAGCTAACGGAGTTACTGACCAGGACGAATGGATGAAGCAATTCGCCACCACATTGAGGGGAGTTGCGATTGACTGGTACTCAGACTTGGATAAAACGAAGATAACCACGTGGGACGAACTAAAGAAGGGGTTCGAGAAGGAGTTCCGGCTCCTAAGAGATGACAATGAGAGTCTCGGAAATCTATGGAATGAAGCAAGGTAAGAAGGAAACAGTTCGAGCGTATGGCCGCCGACTAAAGGAGCTAGTCGGGAAGATGGAAAGCCAACCAGCAGATGGTTTAAAGAAGAGATGGTTCGTTGAGGGTCTGAACTCCAAGTTACGGCAGAAGATGAAAATAGTACCCCCGACATCCTACGACAATGCATATAACCGGACCATGGACTTGGAGAGCGAGAATAAAATGTCAAAAAAGAAGAAGAACAAATCCTTGCCATTAGACGATGACACGTCTGAAGAAGATAGCAGCAGTGACGACCAGCCGAAAAAGAAAGTCACAGCACTCCAGAAAGACATGGAGAGGATGTTAAAAGAATTTAAGTCAATGAAGGGGAATACGAGTAAGGATGACGAACTTTGGTGCACAGAGTGTAAAGAAAGTGGCCACACGAAGGGTGCTTGTCCCAGAAAGGCATTCTATGACATCTATCAGATTATGGGACATTCCACAAAGGAATGCCCATATAATATGAAGACACGAAACCGACAAGTGCTCTTTACACAAGAGCAGCCATCCACATCAGGAACGATGGAACCAAACAATAATGCATCTTCAGGGGGCTACCGAGGCAATCGACGAGGCGGACGAGGGAACAATAATAATTCCACCCGTAACAGGGTCCAGTACGATGCGAAGGGACGCCCAATGATCCAATGTAGAGCATGCAACGAATGGGGTCATTATGCAAGAGAGTGTAATAATAATGATGCCTCTTAGCAGCTGTGTTGGTGGTGCGGCCTTGGGGACCATGAAGATGCCAATTGCCCTAAGTCTGGCATAGGGACCAACCTACTGGATATTGAAGGAAACGCAAGGATAAAAGAAGCCGTATTGGCTCTTACCTGAGGGCAAGCGAAGGAAGCCAGGTACCCCCATCCCCGTATGAAGAAACAAAGGATGCTGGAAGCAAGGGAAGAAATAGAAAAGGCTATGAAAGCCCAATGGGAGACACAAGAACCAACAAGACCCTACAGCACAGACGTGGAATGGAACATTATACGACAGATGCTCCAACTGGAGGTACCTGTGAAACTCTAGAACCTCCTACACACCATGCCACATTTGGGGACAGTCTTACTAGGCACTCACGTTGGCCAAACCAACACGAAGCACACGGACACTTTCGTACTCGGAGGCTCCGCAACGGATCCAATGCTGCTAGCCGTCAATAATGGCAGACACCCAGTCGTGGTAGAGATGGGCATTCTCGACACTATCCTAACAGACACCATAATAGATGGTGGGTCCGGAGTGAATGTCCTACTTGAGGACACATGGAAAAAATTAGGGAAGCCTACCTTGTGGCCACCAACATTCAATCTACTAGGTGCCGATCAGAACGGGATTAAACCCCTTGGGACGTTGATGGCACAACCAGTGACGGTGGGTGCACAGCCATTTGTACTTCGTGGTGATTCCACTTAAGCAGAAGGGGTATGACGCAATCCTGGGAAGAGGATGGCTAGTGGCAGCAAAGGCAAATCGTAACTGGAAATGGAATACACTTTTGATGGAGAGTGGAGGCAGGAAATTTACCATTGATCTCCGGACACAGTTAGTAAGTGAGGAACTCGCGTCTTCCTTAGGGTCAGAATCCGAAGAGGAAAACGACCCACGAGACGAAGGAAGGCATGGAATGGAACCCAATGAAGAAGGTGTATTAAACCTAGGAGGATGCTTAGAGGATGATACCAATTCACTCAATGGGTTGTTCCATTGGCAGATGGAGGACTACGAGATGTTCTCACCCTCATGCAATGTATTAAGCATTGGGGAAGAATCAGACAAATTTCCCCCAGAGTACGGAGAATATAATGAAGGGGAGGCTACAATTGATACCGCACCGGCATACCAGTTTAGAGACAAGAATGCCATGAAGTATGAGGAACCATCAGTGAAACCTCTGAATCTCGGCACAGAGGCGGAAGAAAAAGTTATTCTCGTAGGGGACGATTGGAATCCAGTCCTATAAACCGCTGCGTTTAAAATTTTTACCGAATACAAAGATGCGTTTGCTTGGACATACAAGGACTTGAAGGGGGTCCCACCTGAACTATGCGTTCACCGCATCCTGTTGATACCTGGCGCAGTACTAGTATGGTAGCGGCCATACCGAATGAACAAGAATTATGCCGCGAAAGTAAAGGAGGAAATCGAACGGATGCTGGAGGCTAGAATTATCTTCAGGGTTCAAATGAGTGAATGGATATCTCCTATTGTGATTTCACTTAAGAAGGATGGAAACTAGATCCGGATTTGTGTTGACTTCCGACGACTGAATGCAGTTACTATCAAGGATCCATTCCCCATTCCATTTACAGACTCTATCCTCGAGGAGGTGGTCGGCCACGAAATCTATTCATTCATGGACGGATTCTCCGGCTATAACCAGATATCAATCGCCGAAGAGGACACATTGAAAACAACCTTTGTGGTAGAAGACGGAGTGTACGCCTACAATCGGATGCCGTTTGGTCTCTGCAACGCCCCAACCACGTTCCAGAGGATAATTCTTCATATCTTCAATAAGATGTCTGTGGGTAATTTCAAGGCCTTCCTAGATGATTGGTCAATCTACAGTGGGGAGGAAACACATCTAAAGGCACTCGGTGAGTGCATGGACAGGTGCCGAAGGGCACGGCTCGCACTTAACCCCAAGAAATGCCGATTCATGGTACCTCAGGGTAGGCTATTGGGGCATATAGTGTGCAAGGCAGGACTCAAAATAGACCCGGATAAAGTTCGGGTGATTGTGGAGATGGAACCACCACAAGATGTCACGGGGGTCAAATCTTTTCTGGGACATATTGGCTATTACCGAAGGTTCATAAATTTTTTTTCCCAGATATCTTACCCCCTCAATAACCTCACAAGAAAAGGAGAACCTTATGTATGGGGAACAGCTTAGAAGGAATCCTTCGAAGAATTAAAATCCCGACTGTTGGAGGCACCCATATTGGCCTACCTGGATTGGGATAGAGAGTTCCACGTGCACGTTGATGCCTCCAATTATGCCATAGGTGCGACATTAGCACAAGTTGGGAACCATGGGTTGGATCATCCGGTCTACTTCGCCAGCAGACTACTCTCGAAGGTGGAAAAGAACTACAGTACGACGGAAAGAGAAGCACTCGGCATGGTCTATGCCGTCCAGAAATTTAGACATTATTTGTTGGCGACACCCTTCACATTTTATGTAGACCACCAAGCTCTAATGTACTTGGTGAATAAACCAATAATCCAGGGATGGGTGAGCCGATGGTTGCTGTTGCTACAGAAATTCACATTTACCATTATAGTAAGACCGGGCAAAAGCCATGTGATTGCAGACCAACTGTTGAGAATCAAATCGGGAGAACGAGCCGACGGGGTGAATGATGATTTTTCGGACGCGCACCTATTCCGCATCGCGGTTGTACTAGCTTGGTACACCAACATCGGTGAATACCTCTTGACATCACAGTTCCCCCGAGAAATGCCAGCAGGGGAATGACGCTAACTCGTTCTGAGAAGCCAAACATTCCAACTTATCAACGGGCTTCTCTACAAGATGGGGTTGGACCAAGTACTCTGACGATGTGTGATGGAGGAAGAAGTCCCTAATATTCTAAGGGAAGCACACGAAGGGCTGACAGGAGGACATATGGGGCCGGATACAATAGCCAGAAAGGTACTACTTGTGGGACTGTGGTGGCCGACGCTACACAACGACGCCAGGGAGTGTGTCGTGAGCTGTGATACATGTTAGCGGGTGGGAAAACCACTGAAGAGGGATTTTATGCCATTAAATCCCTCGGCTGCTCAAGAGTTATTTGAGAGATGGGGACTTGATTTTGTGGGACCATTGAAAACCAGCAGACCAAGGCGGTGCAGGTACATTGTAGTAGCTACAGAGTACCTAACGAAGTGGGTAGAAGCATGGGCCCTATCGGACAATACGGCTGTAAGCATAGCAAGGTTCATTTATGAACAAATTATCACTCGGTATGGCATCCCGATCCACCTAACAAGCGACAGGGGAGGTCATTTCGTGAACCATGTGGTAAAACTTCTCATAACAGAATTTAAGATTTTTCACTCCTTATCTAGTCCTTACTATCCGAGAGCCAACGGGCGGGCGGAAGCAACGAATAAAATTTTGGTCTTTGTAATCTACAAGTCGTGTGGTGTGGAAAAGGAAGACTGGGAGGAGAAGCTACCGTCGGTCCTATGGGCGTACCGCACCACCTACAAGGTGACAACAGGCCAAACACCTTTTCAGCTAATCTACGGCCAAGAAGCTGTAGTCCCAATGGAATTTATGGTGCCAAGCCTCCGAATAGCTATTGATAACAAACTTGGCCATATGGAGAGTCTGCGGGAACGCCTCTACGCTCTGAACAAACTGGATGAAAAGAGGATGATGGCACAATGGGCGACGGATGTGGCCCAATAGCATGATAAGCACCTTCGCCGCACCCGCTTTACTCCAGGGCAACTCGTATTGAAGTACAATGGCCGGAATGAGATCAAACCCGACAAGTTCAAGGTGAAGTGGCTTGGCCCTTATCAAATTCGAGAAGTCAGTACCAACGGAGCAGTTAATTTGTCCTCATTAGATGGGGTACCCATCGTCGATGCCATCAATGGGTCGAAATTGAAGCCCTACCACGACTGTGGACCCAACATGTGTCGTCAAGAGCGTCCTCGATAAATAAATAAATAAATAAAAATTAAAAAAAAAAGAAAAAAAAGAAAAAGAAAAAAAAAAGAGTGTTTCGGCGGTGGGACCACCGAACGGTGGCACCACCCGACGGTGGGACCACCCGACACCGCCCATTATAAACTCCGGCCGCACAAGGGAAACAAAACAAACGCGGGAGCAGAAGACATTGCCGTGCGGTGCGAAGGCAACAACAGAATATGGAAGGCTTGGCAGCAGCGAACGGTGGTGGAATTGGTTGGATATAGAGCATAGAAGGTTGTTGCCGCAACCACTAGTGCAAGCATTATAATTGTACATCTGAGACGACTTGAGTGAGAGAAGATTGCATACATATTACACATCAGAGGTGACAACGTGTGGAAAGCTGGACAGACGGAAGGAAACAAAACCACCGTGCGGTAGGAAAGTATACTAAACGGAAAAGCGCGGGCAAAAGAAGAGGAGAATAAGACTACAGTGCGGAAGGAAGAGAGTGCACGCGCGGAACAAAGGCAGAGGGATACGGAGGAATACGGAACGACATCAAGTAGAAACAAGATTTTAGGCAGCCACACGGGACTTATCAACGAAGGAAGAACATAGTCGCACCGTACGGAGAAAGAGGATTACGAGAGTGTTGAGCGCAAAAGAAAATAGCCGCACGGAGGAGGGAAAAATCAATTAGATAATGGTTTCTTGAATTTTAAAAACGGTTAAAAATGCATTCAGCTCGGAAGGGGAATAACTGGAAAAAGCAATTACAGTCAGGGAGTTTAGGCAAAACAACGATGAACGGGCAGGCTACTATTCTACCATCAGAAGTAAAGGTTGCAGGGCATTAGGGAAGTGGGAGCAACGAGAAGAAACTCAAGTCTGTACAGGAGGATAAGGAAAAAGATGGTGTCACCTACCAGACGGTAGCGTTCGAAGGACTTAATGGACTGGAATGTAGAAAATGGTGGAAGGAGACTCTAGATGACGACGAGGTAAAGAAATTTTTATGGCAAGCGAGTGTTCACTGGGCTATCCAAATGCCCTTGTTTCTTGTGTGTAATCTGGAAAATACCTTGAGGATAATGATTCAGTGTTTCGACAGGCAGACGAGGAAGAGTACATTCATGTATCGAAACCATAGGCTCACAGTTTCGTATGGCCCTGAGGACTTCACACTGGTCTTTGGCATTCCAGGACGCAACGGACAAAAGGTGGATACCACAAAGCATAAAATGTCAGCAGAGAGGAAAGAGTTTTGGATAAAGCGTGTCTGTCGTCGACTCACTCTAGTAGAGTTGGAAAAGGTGACAAACGTGACCAAAGCGCGAGGCCTGAGAAAGGAGTACGTAGCAGAGGGTGCTTGGCGTTGCATTCTTGATGTCCTTAAGAGCAGGTTGACTGGTTCGAGCCGTGCGTCCGACATTGCCCTCCCACAAATCGTCTACATGCAGGGGTTGATGAATGGTGTGGTCTATGACTGGGCTTTGGTGTTGGCAGATAGGATGTGGGAATTCATGACACTACAACATCGCACCTTTTACATGCCCCATTACGCTATTGGACTCTTTCTCGAGGCTGCACTTAGACAGATGCCCGTCGACGAGTTGGAGCTCAAGCCGCAAGGCAAGCTCACGGGAGGAGCCCCACCTGTGTTCTACTGGCGGTATTTGGATACGGGAGGGGTAGTCAGCGGACAGAAGCGACGGCGGCAAATAGTGGTAGAGTCCGTCCGATCAAGATGACATTGATAGTGGCCAGGAAGCCAGTGGAGGATCTTCCGACGCAGACTCGGGCGAAGAAGATGGTGACACCACCACGATAGCCACCGTTTAGTTTGCACCACCAGTGTTATCTCCCTCGGCCCACTTGGCTTTGGCACAGTTGGTGAGTTCTATAGTTCCTCTAGTTGAGTTACCACCTGAGGAAGCAGCCACAGACATTCTAGGGGAAGGGGATCTTGAACCTCCTACGGAGGTAGCGGTAGCATCAGAAGAGGAAGTACGCGGAGGCACTCATGATATTGGCAAGGGCCAGGTCCGGATGGAAGTGATAGGGTCGGATGCCGTAGTGACAGTGGATGCAGCACTCTTGCAGGATCCCTCACCACCTCATGACTCTGCGCAGGTGGGAGCTATGCGTTCTTGGATTAGCTGGCAGTTTTAGTTGGTTCTGGCTCCACCACTAGCAATAGTTCTCTCTCCTCAACGGGAGGACCCGCAAGAGGTTATTAGTATAGAGTCTGTAGATGTTAGAGTGGTAATAGATGATCTTCCTCCCTTCTCTGAAGAGGATGGGACTGTGGCGAGGGAGGCACCTTGTGGAATTAAATTGGCGCGCTCGACAACCCTTAGTGGTCCTGGGGCATTGGAAGGAGAAGACGTGGAGACCTATTTAGCAGACATGGTCACTCGAGGACGTCGGTTGGTGGCTGTAGCAGAGTCCCGAGCTGTGGCGACTATCGTTGAGGATTTGAGATGTCTCCTAGCCTTTGCCCGAGTAGGTTGTGGTGTAGCATTTGTCGCTTGTTTTGAGCAGGGGATATGGCCTGATGGAGAGATTGCCGAAATGTTGGCTACCTGGGCGGTTCCTACACCAGTCATTGAGAGTGAGGCAGCATCTCTTGTTAGAGAGTTGGAGTAGACATTCAGGGAGGGGTACTACGCGTTGAGGCGATCTGAGTATGTCTCGGGTGACCGTGGGACTGCATTGGTGACCACGCAGAGAGCTCAGGAGGAGCTAGGCACCAAGTTAGAGGCAGTGGAGAGAGACTTACTCCGGCGTACCTAGGAGTTGATGGCTGAACAGGCAGCACGGGCGGCTCTAGAGCAACGGTTGGCAACAGCACAGGTAGAAAATGAGGCAAAGGAGAAGGAACTGTTGGAGGCTGCCATGATGATTAAGTCCGCCTTGGAGTTACAGATGGTAGCTGAAGCACACTTGCAGACTCGGACTACACAGGTTTATGAGCTTCGGGCTCAGTTGGGGTCGTCCACCACACCAGTTCCTCCAGCGGAGCAGCATGCTTCCTCATCAGGGACGCATCCTCTGCCCCACTTTACTTCTTAGTCTTAGTATTAGTAGTTCATCATTCCTATTTTGTTGTTCTGTCCCGGACATTTTGTTGTCGTCTGGAGACGACTTTTCTTAAGGGGGGGATGATGTTAGCTGTAAAGTTGTGTTACCGTCGGATGTTATAGTTGCCGATGGAGGTAAAGTTGTGTTACCATCGGATGTTAGTTGCCGACGGAGGTTAGTTAGTTGCCGACGGTTGAGAAGGGTGATGACGTTTGGTTGCACCGCTTCAGATTGTATATGAATATTGTACTTGCTCATTAGAAGCATCACTATTATTGTAACCTTTGTGAATGATTAATGAAAGCTTGATGTTATCTGATCTAATTCTATCTCTGCTAGTTACATTCTTGTAAACGCATATGTTCCTGTAAATGAGTTTACCCCAGTGGGTAAAACACAAAGAGTTTGCTTCCTTAGGAATAACTAGTCACCGTTGTAACCAGATTTCTTTTCTTTGTTTTTTATTATCTCATGGTGCTTTTTTCGAGATGTACTTTTCTCTTTTATAACCTCGAAGTGTGTGCAAGCACACCAAACTAAGCCATGTGGGATAAAAGCTCACTTAAGTCACTTTTATAACATAAAGTAACTTTAAAACATAAAGTGACTTTTTAACAACACTTAATAACATAAATTGATTATGACTATAGAAACAGAGTCCAATAATAAATATCATGCAAACCTGTGATTGGTCGGCATCCTCCGAAACGAAGCCATTAGCCTATCCGGATGGATAGATAGAGTAATCAGGCATCTGAAAGGCCCACTGCTGGGAAGGGGACATTACAAATAGCCTCGGGTACTAGAATCAACTTACCCTCATCATCTAAGGGCGGTAAAGTCGAGGAAGGAACCACATGATGTCCTAACGCCTTCTTGAGGTGTGACACATGAAAAACATTATGGACCTTACTATCAGCCGGTTTTTGCAATTCATAAGCCATGTAATGTCCCCTTCTATAATTTTGTAAGATTTGGACAAAATTCTTATAATTTAAATTGCAAGATATTTCTTTCTATCTATAAGTTGTAAACTACTCTTTTATTTGCCACAATGACTGCATTGAATGTGATTTGTAAATGTGTATATTATCCATATCCCTTTTCAATGAATTAGATAACGTAGCAATTGATCAATGCCAAGATCTGCTAACTTGATATTGATGAAGACTAATCTGCAGAATTTTATTTGTCAGACAACAATTCTGATATGATCCTCTGATCTGACTTCAGCGAACCCAATTGATGGTGGTGGAGATGTTTTGAATGGAGATTATCTTTGATCAAAACTATATATGTATCTGAAATGCTTTATGCAATATAATATCAATTTGCAAATATAGGTGGAATGGATATTGTTCTTCAAGTATATACTACCTATAAAGATTGATCTGAAGATATAAAGAGATCGTAAATCTTATGCAAGTCTGAATATGTTGATGGATAAAAGTTCCAATGGTTCCCCGAATGATGAGAAAGTTTTCATATACATGTGCTTTAGGACGAGGAGTTACTTTGACAAGACACGTCTCATGCCTTTTGGTATTTTCTATACTCCGTAACATCTTTATATCAGATTGGTTTCCGAATATTTTCTAATGCCGCCCATTACTAATTATAGCATAACCTTTAATGCTAATCGTTTAGATTCTTCTTCATTACCTTAATCGTTCAGATCGCACCATTTCATTATAGTAAATCTCCTATTTGTGATCGTTGTTAACACGTCTTCATAAGTTAGCTTTTGCAGATTAATATCAGTTAATATAGTTGGTTACTCTGTCGATTAAGTGGCTTAACAAATTGATATCTATGTCTCATCAGTTGTAATGCCCCCTTCTGATCGAATCTCAGAATTAAGGGATAATCAACTCGAAGTCTTTAATGTGTCCAATGTAGTAGGATGACACAAACACTTACATCAATATGGTGCTATCTCAGATGTAGAATTGTAACCTTGCAACACGTATGAATATTTGTTTCTGATTTGAACTATTTATCACTGCAACTATGGTGGCTTTTCTGATTTTGTTTCCAGACTTATGCAACCAATAATGCTGAATGGAAAGGGGGCTCACTTAATCCAATAAAAAATGATAAATAAAAGGAGTTAATTCCTTTCCTTCCCCCAGAAGTCTTATTTGCCGGCCTAGTTCTTCCCTGTCTTGTCCTATATTTTTCTATGCACGTGTTTGCTGAATGTTATTTACTGATGGTTTTTGCCGCTGATTGTTCCATGAAAGGAATAGTGCTCATTGGATTTGGATGCTGACCGTGTCTCCTTTTATCCCCCACCTGATTCGATGCTGATGTTGTATTCATATATATGCGAGGGCTGGGGGAAGGTCACGACATTTGGTGTGACTTCCCTTAGTCGCCACGAAAATAGATGTTAATACATAATATAATATTAATGAAAATATTATTATCTATTATTATTATATTAAAAAATAATATGTTAATTATATTATTATTATATAGTAATAATATATTATCAATATTTATTATTTAGTTATCAATAATATATTATTATATGGTATTATATTATTGTATTAACTATATATTATACTATAATGTTATTTAATTATATCTCATATTATTATATTAATAATAAATTTATTATTATTCAAAATATTATTATTTATTTGTAACATAATTATCTTATATTATTTATTTATTATATATTGTTGATTATCATTTTAGTAATAAATAATATGGTAACAATATATTATTATTATATATTTTAAGTTTATATAAATATATATATTTTCCATAGTAGTACTCATTATAATATTATTATAATTAAATCATTTATTTATTTATCTTTATTATTATTAAATCTTTCTTTCATAATTAGGGTTTCTAACGGGGGATATGACAAGCCACCTCACCTACACGCCTAATGATCCTGAAAGGTCCATAGTATTGTGGCTTGAGCTTCTCTGCTCCATTCTTCTTGAGTGTAGTCTGTCTATAAGGCTGTAGTATCAAGTACAACATATTCCCTACCTCGAATGAACGTTCAACTCTTTTTTGATTTGCATACTGCTTCTGCTGGTTCTGAATTTTCTCCGTGAGAGCCCTCATGATGTCTTGATTTTCCTGCAGCATATTTCCAGCACTAGGCACTCAACTATCACTCATCAATAAATCAAGAAAGCTAGGTGCCTCATAACCATACAAGGCTATAAATGGTGTCATCTAAATAGAAAGATGGTATGTGGTATTGTAGCAGTACTCACAAAGGTATATCCACTTAACCCACCCCTTTTGCTTCCTTGCAATGTAGTTCTTGAGATATCCCTTGACCCATTTGTTGACTATTTCTGTTTGTCCATCAGTCTGTGGGTTCTAAGTTGGTAACTAGTGCTCGGAGTGAGCTCAGTCCCACATAATCTGAAAATCCCCTACTGAAAATGACCCATAAACTGACTTTCTCTATCACTGACAATGCTCCGTGGCAGCCCATGCAATCGGAATATCTCACGGAAAAATAGTTTTGCGACCTGTGAAGCTGAATATGTAGTGGTGATCGGAAAGAAATGAGCATATTTAGTTAAACGATCAATCGCCACATAAATGCAATCTCTGCCTCGGGCTTTCGACAATCTTATAATGAAATCCATAGATATGCATTCCCACTTCCTAGTAGAAATCAGAAGTGGCTGCAGTAAGCCAACAAGGTATGTGTGATCCTGTTATTTTTTTGGCAAACAGGACATTCTCTGACATAGCGGAAAAAATCTGATTTTAGCCCCTTCCAAGTGAACCTCTCCCGTATTTGTCGATAAGTTTCTAAGTACCCAGGATGTCCGACCATAGGTGTATCATGAAAAGTCGAGAACACTATGTTTTTCACCTCCGATCTTGGGGTAAAAAATATACTCTCTTTGTAAATGATAAGATCATTCACAACTGAATATTTGTCATCCTGTATCGACCCCTCAATAATACCTGAAGCCCAAGAGTCCTTGGCATTCTCTACCACAATCAGATGTCTCCAATCCTCTGAATTCTCAGCCATGAAGCTCAAATGGGGACGGGGAGATAAAGGATCAAGAACTACATTTTGTGTTCCTTTGACAAAGGCAATGTCAAAGTCATAATATTGCAACTTGCTGACCCATTTCTGTTGACAGTCATTAAGATCTCACTGCCCTAGGAAATGTCTCAAATTATTATGGTCCGTTTTAACAACAAACTTACTGCCCACTAAGTACTGGTTGAACTTGGCCAATGCATGCATAATGGCCAACATCTCCTTGTCATATATATTGTAGCTCCTCTCAAGACCTCTTAGCTTCCTACTTTCAAATGCAATTGGATGTTTGTCCTGCATAAGGAGTGCACCAATTCCCTTACATGAAGCATCAAATTGTAGCTCAAAGGGTTTGGAGAAATTTGGCAATGCAAGTATTGGACAAGTAGTCATAAGATGTTTGAACATCTCAAAACAGTCCTGTGCTTCTTGAGTCCATACGAAAGCTCCCTTCTGTTGGCATCAGTAACCGGTATGCATCTCTACCGGTCCGAGTGTTGTCATTGATTGGCAAAAAGGTCATCACTTGTCCTCTCTATGAAGTCCACATAATCAACACGGATCAAGATGACAGAAGGATGGTATGGCCGATGATGTGAATATTCAAGAACGATATGACTATATGCATATATCACTGGTCACTATACAAACCCTAGCCATCGGGCTACAGTAAAGGAGAAGAGGATTCCGGCATCAGCTGAGAACTGCGCTATAACCGGTAACCAATCGTCAACAGAGAAACCGGTATGGCAAGCAAAGGATAGCAAACCGAGGATTGCAAGAACCGGTAAGTCAAGCAAGAGACAACAACAGGTCAAAAACTCTTACCTGTTTACAGCATGTAGAACTCAACCGATATATTACAAGACTCCCGGTATGAACTGAGGAAGTCATAGTCTACTGTCTCTTCCAACCAACTCAGCTCTACATCCGGGTGATCTTAAGTTATCATTGTGATCAGTCTGAGGTGCAGGTAAGCGGAACTTGAAGCGTGACTGAAGGATTTAAAGCCAGACTCAGTGGGCTTAATTCAAGATGTTATCTCCTATGAAGAAGGGTTGCCTAACACACAACTGGTGCTTTCTTAGTAAAGCGGATAATGCTAGAGCATGCATCTGAAGCTTGCTCAGTAGGCCATTACTTCACTGAATAATGTATTTGTAAGATCTCAGGATTAGGTCATGCATTTAAGGCGCAGTTAGGGCAACAAAATTGTATATATTCTCATGCCTAGTATGAAGAAAAGTTACCTTCATTCTGCCAAGAAAAAGAGTGAACCTATATGCTACAGGAGCAAGGGTTAGAGAAAATCGAGAGAGAGAAATAATAGGTTGTGCAAGGCAGCACAACAATAGTTGAGAATACACCCGTGTTAACCGGTGATGATTCTCAGTTGAGCACAAATAGATATCACATCTGGCTAAGTAGAGCCTTCTGGAAAGATCTTTATTCTATTGTTTTCTAGCAAACTACAATAGACAAATCCCAGTATTTGGGTGGACTCTAACAGGTCCCTTGTATCAAAATCCCTTAACCGGGTGACATCTTTCAAGGTGTTTGAAGTCCCTTAACCGGGCAGCCCTTAACAGACCTTACTGTAATAAATCCCTTGACCGGGTTGCACCTAGCAAGTGCATTTGTATCCCTGAATTGGGTATGCTCTTAACAGGGCGTACTTTAGAAGAGTACAAATTTTGTGAGGTTTCCTCACACCGTGGTTTTCACCCTCACTGGGTTTCCACGTGATAAATCTGGCGTCTCTTTGTGTTTGTTCAATTACTATTTTATTTCCTCGGATCTGCTTGCTTTTATGCTGTAAGTTTACTTCACTAGATTAAGAGAAAGAAATTTTTTTTACAAGTGCTGATTCACCCCTCCCCTCTCAGCACTGGTTGGGACTGTCAATTGGTATCAGAGCCTTGTTTTGTTCTTCTTTGTTGCTTAACCGCACAAAAAAAGAGCTATGATGATGA
Organism: Chamaecyparis obtusa; assembly: GCA_027943335.1. NCBI lineage: Eukaryota > Viridiplantae > Streptophyta > Pinopsida > Cupressales > Cupressaceae > Chamaecyparis > Chamaecyparis obtusa. Next base: position 161,823 of record BSBK01007563.1, read on the forward strand.
GAAAGGAAGGACCAAAGTTTTCAAAAGAAATATTCACCTTATGGTGCAGCAAAATGAAGCTGTATATGAAGACCATCGGTGAACAGTACTGGAGTCATGTTACCAACGACTACAGTGAACCCACTGGCACCTTGACACCTGATGAAGAGAAAATCAAAACTAAGCACATGGCTGCTATGGACATGATTGCTAGCACTCTACCCGACCACATCTATGCTGAGATTGAACATCTTGACTCCGCCTGCAAAATGTGGAAGAAGCTACAAACGGTCTATGGAGGAGATCCCAATGTTAAAAGAGCCAAGGTCAAAAGCCTCAGGGGAAAGTATGACGACATGAGGATGAATGATGGAGAAGATATTGAACAATATAGCAATCGAATCAAGGAAGTGATCAACTCCATCAGAAGCACTGGAGGCAAGTTGACTGAAGAAGAGGTAGTGAGCAAAATACTGAGAACTCTCAGACCTCAGTATGCTATAAAAATCTCTGTCATTCAAGAGCTCAGATCGGTGACCACAGATCAAGTCACCCTAGATTCCCTAATCGATAAGTTGGCTGCTTTTGAATTAAGCAATTTTGATAATAGCCTATCCGTTCAAGAAGCAGCATTTAAGTCATCTGTCAATGCCTCTTCCACGAAGAAGGGAAGGGAAACTGGTAACTCCTCTACCGGTAAGATCGGCAACCTCATTGACAATCCGTTCTCAGAGGAGATGGAGCAAGATGAGTTCGAAGCTCTGATTGCTAAGAGATTCCCCAGAGGGAAAGGAAAGTATAAAGGGAAACTCCCCTTAAAATGCTTCTCTTGTAACAATAGAGATTGGTTTAAGAGCAAAGCAAAGGAGTGCTATCTCGCGGAGGAAGGAGTCACAGATAATGAATTTGAAGACTCAGAAGATTCGGAAATTGCATTCATTGCAATAAAGGAGGAGAGCCCAGCGATTAATGAAGTTGCACTCACATCCATATCTCATCAGCATGACGATTGGATCATTGACAGTGGATGCACACACCATATGACCCGTGACAAGAGCAAGTTCATCAACTTGGAGCTCAATGACAGCGAAACAGTCACATTTGGAAATAATGCCCCTTGTGCCATAAAGGGTAAGGGATCTATTGTTCTCTGCAACAATGCTGTCTGTGAAGACGTATACTAGGTCGAAGGACTCAGGTACAACCTGATGAGTGTTGCACAACTGAACAACAAGGGCTTCCAGTTGGAATTTGGTCAAGGCTCCTGCATAGTCAAAAATCAATCTGGATCTCATGTTGCAACCGGTAGACAGAGCAAAGGCAATCTGTTCTACCTAGACTCAACAGAAGGAGCCTATTTAATTGCTTCTGTCAAAGGAGAATCAAGCAAGATCAGTCTTATCTCCAAAGAATACAATAGCTGGCTATGGCACAAGAGACTCTGCCATATAAACTTTGACAACATTGTCAAAGTGAGCTAAAAGAAATCGGTTAGAGGACTCCCAAAAATTGCAAAACCCATTGGTGGTATTTGTAAGGATTGTCAGTTAGGAAAACTGACACGAGCAAGTTTCAGTAGCAAGTCCCTCTCGGCTGAAAATGTCCTAGATCTTGTACACACAGACCTGTCTGGACCAATGAGGACAAAAAGCTATCATGGTGACCGGTATTTCATGCTGTTTGTGGATGATTTCTCAAGAATGATGTGGACACTATTTCTCTGAGAAAAATCGGGAGCCTTTCGCATGTTCAAGGTTTACAAGGCTAGAGTGGAAAAGGAAATCGGTAGAAGCTTGAAATGTTTGAGGTCGGATAGAGGTGAATACACCTCTCAGGAATTCACTCATGACTGTGAGGAACATGGCATACAGAGACAATTTTCTGCACCTAGGAGTCCTCAGCAGAATGGAGTAGTGGAAAGAAGAAACAAAATGCTGATCGACTGTGCCAGAACCTTGTTGATCCAAAAGAGTCTTCCTCATCACTTCTGGAGAGAAGCTGTCAGCACTGCTACCGCTGTCTATACAATCAACCGAGTACAAGTCAAAAAGGGAACCGATAAGACGCCTTACGAACTATGGTTTAAGCATACTCCCAGTGTAGGCTACTTCAGAATCTTTGGTAGTAAATGTTATATCAAAAGAGAAATGTTCTCTGGAAAGTTTGATCCTAATAGCGATGAAGGAACATTCTTGGGGTATTTTACCAAAAGCAAAGCCTATCGGTGTCTGAACAAAAGAACATGCAAGATAATTGAAAGCATCAATGTAAAAATTGATGAATCATCAGAACCAAACAAGAGGACTGGACATGTCAACCATGAAAATCTTAAATTTACTAATGGAGGAGATGTCTTTGAGTTCAATAAAGCAACAACTGAAGAAGAGGAGGGAACTCCCACTGACAGAATTCAAGAGCAAGAGATTGTGCCCGAAGCTGACAGGACACCCCAGGATGGTGAACAAGTAGATGCTCAGAACCATGATGAAGATATTGCTCAACAAGATGAATCGGACCAGGAACAGAGGCTCGCTCTTCCAAGGTATGTCACATATCACTCTACTGACAATATAATTGGTGACAAACATGGGAACATCCTGATTAGGAAAAAGGCTAAAGAGAACGTCTGTCTTCTCTCGTGTGTTGAGCCCAAAACCACCAGAGAAGCTCTTGAAGATGAGAATTGGGTCAAGGCCATGGACGAAGAAATTGAACAAATAGAAAAGAATGATTCATGGGAACTTGTGCCAAGACCTCATGACAAAAATGTCATTGGAACTAAATGGGTTTACAGAAACAAACTGAATGAGGATGGTAAAGTCATCATAAATAAAGGAAGGCTGGTTTGCGAAGGGTATGCTCAGGAAGCTGGACTAGACTATGGAGAAACTTTTGCACCAGTAGCCAGACTAGAAGGGGTGAGAATTCTTCTTGCCTATGCAGCTCACAAAGGCTTTAAAGTATATCAGATGGATGTGAAGTTTGCATTCCTCAATGGAATACTGAAGGAAGAAGTCTTCATTGAGCAATCGGAAGGGTTTACATCTGCTCAAAAGACTGATATGGTCTGCAAACTGAAAAAGGCTCTCTACGGGCTCAAGCAGGCCCCAAGGGCTTGGTATGAAAGGCTGCATTCATATCTTCTGACAATTGGATTCATCAGAATCGGTGACAACAACAATATGTATCTCAAAATCGGAAAAGATGGGAACTTAATTGTTGAAATCTTTGTTGACGACATCATCTTTGGAGGAGATGACATAATGAGCAAAGCATTTGCTGAAGAAATGAAGAAAGAATTTGAGATGTCTATGATAGGACCCATAAAATTCTTTATTGGACTACAAGTCCATCATCTAAAAGAAGGTATCTTCATCTCTCAGTCCAAGTACATAAAAGAAATTCTCAAGACTTTTGGACTGGAAGAATCCAAACCGGTTGGAACTCCAATGATAACTAATCTCAAGTTATCGAAGGAGGATGATGCCAAAGAAGTAAATAAAACAATGTATCGGTTCATGATAGGAAAATTGTAGTATGCTCTTCACAGTAGACCGAACATTGCTCATGTAGTTGGCATTGTGGCAAGATTCTCTGCTAATCCCAAAGAAACACATCTAATCGCAGTAAAGAGAATCTTCAGATATCTAAAGGGAACCGAGGAATATGGCCTATGGTTTCCACACAAGGGTTGATTCCAAATGAAAGTCCACATAGATGGAGACTAGGCTGGCAACATGGATGATAGAAAGAGCACAAGTGGTGGTGCTTTCTTTCTAGGGGAAAGAATAGTATGATGGACAAGTAAAAAGTAGAATTGCATTTCACAATCCACTGCTGAAGCCGAATTTGTTGCTGCTGCAATAAACTGCACATAGGTAATTTGGATCAAACAACTACTGGAAGATATTCAAGAACAGGTACCTGAACCAAACGCAATTCACTGTGACAGTACCAGTGCCATAAACATATCCAAAAATCCTGTTATGCACTCCAAGACCAAGCACATTGCCATCAAGTACCACTACTTGAGGGAGCTTGTACAGAACAAAGAAGTAAGATTGGAGTATGTGTCCACCAAAGAACAGATTGCTGATATATTCACAATGCCATTACCAAAGAGTACTTTTGAGTATCTCAGAGGTAGACTGGGGGTTGTACCCCTCTCAGATCGTCAGTAATCATCAATAGGGAGTCATTAGTTCATTATGATTCAAACAAAAGGTTACACCTTATCTTTTATGAACTGATGAAAAAGACTGCTGCTGGCAGTGGGAGCAGAGTATGCAAATTTCTCTGATTAGACTTTTGGCATTCTATTGTCAAAAAGGGGGAGAATATGATTACCTATCATATTTTTGCCATGAATGCCAAATGGGGAGATTGTTGGCATCAGTAACTGGTAAGCATCTCTACCGGTCCGAGTGTTGTCATTGATTGGCAAAAAGGTCATCACTTGTGCTCTCTATGAAGTCCACAGAATCAACATGGATCAAGATTACAGAAGGATGGTATGGCCGATGATGTGAATATTCAAGAACGATATGACTATATGCATATATCACCGGTCACTATACAAACCCTAGCCACTGGGCTACAGTAAAGGAGAAGAGGATTCCAACATCAGCAGAGAACTGCACTGTAACCGGTAACCAACCGTCAACAGAGCAACCGGTATGGCAAGCAAAGGATAGCAAACCGAGGATTGCAAGAACCGGTAAGTCAAGCAAGAGACAACAATAGGTCAAAAACTCTTACTTGTTTACGGCATGTAGAACTCAACCGATATATTACAAGACTCCCGGTATGAACCGAGGAAGTCATAGTCTATTGTCTCTTCCAACCAACTCAGCTGTACATTTGGGTGATCTTGAGTTATCGTGGTGATCAGTCTGAGGTGTAGGTAAGCGGAACCTGAAGCATGACTGAAGGATTTAAAGTTGGACTTAGTGGGCTTAATTCGAGATGTTATCTTCTATGAAGAAGGGTTGCCTAACACACAACTGGTGCTTTCTTAGTAAAGCGGATAATGCTAGAGCATGCATCTGAAGCTTGCTCAGTAAGCCATTACTTCACTGAATAATGTATTCGTAAGATCTCAAGATTAGGTCATGTATTTAAGGTGCAGTTAGGGCAACAAAATTGTATATATTCTCATGCTTGGTATGAAGAAAAGTTGCCTTCATTCTGCCAAGAAAAAGAGTGAACTTATATGCTACAGAAGCAAGTGTTAGAGAAAATCGAGAGAGAGAAATAATAGGTTGTGCAAGGCAGCACAACAATAGTTGAGAATACACTCGTGTTAACCGGTGATGATTCTCAGTTGAGCACAAATAGAGATCACATCTGGCTAAGTAGAGCCTTCTGGAAAGATCTTTATTCTATTTTTTTCTAGCAAACTACAATAGACAAATCCTAGTATTTGGGTGGACTCTAACAGGTCCCTTGTATCAAAATCCCTTAACCGAGTGACATCTTTCAAGGTGTTTGAAGTCCCTTAATCGGGCAGGTCTTAACAGACCTTATTGTAATAAATCCCTTGACTGGGTTGCACCTAGCAAGTGCGTTTGTATCCCTTAACCAGGTAGGCTCTTAACAGGGCATACTTCAGAAGCGTACAAATTTTGTGAGGTTTCCTCACACCGTGGTTTTCACCCTCACCGAGTTTCCATGTGATAAATTTGGTGTCTCTTTGTGTTTGTTCACTTACTGTTTTATTTTCTCGGATCTGCTTGCTTTTATGTTGTAAGTTTGCTTCACTAGATTAAGAGAAAGAAAGAAATTGTACAAGTGCTGATTCACCCCTCCCTTCTCAGCATTGGTTGGGACTGTCACCTTCTTGGTCAGATCTGTAAGTGGTGCTGCATGTTGTGAATATCCATTAACAAATCTGCGGTAAAAATCACATAAGCCCAAAAATCCTCTAAGTTGTGTAAGATTCTCAGGAGTAGGCCACTCAATGATTGCCTTCACCTTGTCTGGATCCATACGTAGTCCTTGTTTGCTGATGATGTGGCCTAAGTACAACAACTCTGTTAGGCCTAATTCACACTTGGATTCTTTCGTATACAAGGATTCTTTGCCAAGAATACCCAAAATTGAATCAAGATGTGCAATATGCTCCCTCCACGATTTTTTGTACACCAAGATTTCATCAAAGAAACTAGAACAAACTGTCTCAACTATGAATGAAATACTTTGTTCATTGTGGACTAAAATGTAGTAGATGTGTTGGTCAACCCAAATGGCATAACCACAAACTCAAAATGCCCACACTGACAACAAAATGCCATCTTCTCAATATCCTACTCCCTGACACGTATTTGATGATACTCGGACCTTAAATCAATTTTGTAAAAATATTGGGCACCATGTAACTCATCTATCAACTCATCAATTCTAGGAATTAGATATTGGTTTTTAATGGTCTTCTTGTTTAATAGCCTGTAATCAATGCACATCCGCAAGGTACCATCCTTTTTCTTGACCAAAACTCCAGATGAAGCGAATGGTGACTTACTAGGTCTGATGTGTCTCATAGCTAGCAGTTCCTTAATTATTTTTTCTATCTCATCCTTGAGTTGTTTGGGGTGCCTGTAGGGAGTAACTATCATAGGGTTAGCATCCTCTAATTGTATGATATGCTCTATGTAATATCCCTGACTGGATATTATCTTGAAAACCCCTCGAATAAAACTCAAAAATATAAACTAACATTCAGATGCAATATAATATTGATTCGACAGAAATAATGAGCAAATATATTCCAATAACTTCTCATAAAAATGGTATTGTATTATACAACATAAATACAATAACCATGAATTACAAATATTCCAATTTGAAATATAGAAACAACAGTAAGATTGGATGATCAAGAACTTGTAAACCATTGGTGAACTCTATTGTGAATCCGCACTGGAGATGAACTGGGTTTCCGTCCAATCCATCGAGAAAGCCTGAAGGTTTCCGTCCTCAGGTTTTAAAATCGAAAGCTGAAGCTTCCGAGATTCTCCAAGAGAAATAAATTCATAAACTGAGCATGCATAAATGAGACTCCAAGCCTTCTTTTAAAGTTGCAGTTGTTACTCTTCAATTTCCCCACTTTGTCTCTTCATATTCCACTTAATGTCACTTTTAAATAAATATAAGCCTCAAGTTATAAAGTGACATAATAAATAAAGTAAGGAATCTTCTGGCATTAAAACGGAGGACCAAACGTACTCAGTTGATGACATGAGATAGCTTGCTGGAAAGCTCTCAGCGAGAAGCTCCAAGTCCACTACTGAAATGCCAGGAAAACTGAGTTTTGCCAACTTACTAAAAATAGTAAGTACCTTGGAAACCCTGTGGAAACTGCTCCGATTGGCTTGAAACTAAAATCACCTAGGACAAACATCCCTCTAATCACTGCCAAGCCTCGGTTAGCCCACTGAACCAGATGAAAAGGCTAACGACATGGGATGAAATAATGTGCCCTAAAAAGGGGACATTACACTCAATCTCTCTATCTGGAGGTCTGCTTGGTGGAATCACTCTAAATACCTTAGTATGCTTAATCCTCAACTCCTGTATGCCTAGATAATAAGTAGGTTTTTACAACTCCTATGTTGGCATTAGAACACATTTTGCTGCCCACTCAACCATGTCATGATGCATGAGCCGTTCCATCCTCTTGAAAGATATAGTCTTGCAGCTAGTGTCTCTAAGGGCCTTCAACACATGGATCTTCCCAACCATCTGAAATCTCATTTCCATAACACGAAGAATCAGGGTAAACTCGCCTATGTCATGAAGCCATGTCATCCCCAATACCATATTAGTATCTCCCATGTTCACCACATAAAATTCTGCCTTAAACTCCAAGTTATTCAAACTCATTGGTAGATCTGAAATCTTCTTGTTGCACCTAAGAGTGTAGCCATCTGCAACCTTTACTCTTATATGCTCAAAGTCCTCTGTTTGTATGTTGCATCTTTCAACCAACTAGGCATCAATGAAGTTATGCGTGGCTCCTGTGTCAAGGAAGGTAATGATCTTCTGCCTAGCTAAAACTCCGCTCATCCTAAAGGCCCCCTCACGCTGTATGCTAGTAAGACATGCTTCTTGTAGCTGAACTTCCTCTTCTTTTTCAGCCTTCTCTTCCTCATGTTCTGATCCGCCAGCCTTAGACTCTTCTTGATCGGATTGCTGATCTGAATTTTCAGATTCAGAATCCTCATAGAATGCCAATATTACACGGTTAGCCTTCCCCTTAGGCCTTAATGGACAGTCATGGTTTGCATCATACGACCACTTACAATAAAAACACAACTTCTTTCTGCGCAAATCATTAAGTGATTCTCAATCTAGGGGTGCTGCTGATTTCCCCTTTGGGTCTACCTTTCCCCCTTTCTTCGGAAATGTTCTACTGTCCTTGTGTGAAGATGTTCCCTTAGATGTAAACTTGCTCTGTGGGGCCGCAAATTCCATGCTTCTATCTTTTTTCATTGCTTTCTGCAGTGTCGGGGGATTAAAAGCTTTTACCCAACCCTTTAAAGGTTCCAATAGGCCTTCCATAAATAGCACAACTAACTGTCTCTCTGATATGTTGGAAACCATCACTAATAACTTCTGAAAATCATCAATAAAACTCTCCAAATTCCTAATCTATTTGAGCTGAGCCAAATCCTTGAAGTATGTCTCAGGATCCTTCTTATCAAAACGTTCGATCAACCTATCCACAAACTCTTGATAAGAAGTTATGTAGTTATGCTGCAATGTGATCATCCCATGATACCACCATACATGTGTTACACCTTCCAAGTGTAAAGTGGCATATTTTATTGCATCCTCCTCTGCCGTGGGTCAAAGATTTAGGAAAGTGTCTAGCTTGTGAACCCAAGACTGAGCTATAACCTTCCCATTGCCATCAAACATTGGTAATGTGAATTTGTTGGCAGCATGCTTTATATTATAGGCATGCTTTATTATAGGAGATCTCCTATAACCACTTCTTAATAGATACTCATTGGATCTACAATTTCCAACCAACCAAAACAATGCTCACATGAATGATCACAATCCTAATAAATCTAAATATGGAAAATGGATGATGTAATATCTCCTAACATACCCCCTTGTTATATCATTCTCTAAATGGGGATAGGTGGACTAACAACACTTGATAAACACATTTAGTAGTTCACCAATAACAAGTATGAGTAGGGACATACACATCACCTCATGAAAAATAAAACTGGAACTTGCCTCACTATGCTTCTTTAGTAGGATCCTTGTTGGACTTTATCTGAAGATAGGGACAAACAAATGTAATTGAGTTCATAAAATGAATCTGGATAGGGACAGACAACTCTATCCATCATGAGTTATTAACAGGGACAACAACTTTTGTTCACAATTATGAGTAGGCGCACACAAATCCAATAATTATCACTCAACAAATGTGATCGGGGACAATCACATCAGATCATTATTACTCAACAAATGTGACTGGGGACAAACACATGCAATCACAAATGCAAATAGAATACCATATAATATAAATTGTTTGACAGTTAACTCCTCATTGCTGTGTCTATAGTCATTTTTAAGCCAAGAGGTTTTCTACTGTGGAAGCAAATTTGGTTGTAAACATCATTTGGCTTTTTTAAAAAAAAATTGACATTCATTTTACTTGTCTTATGAGTTGACTTGGCGGAACCGAGATGCATTCTCTACAGGGACAGTAGGGGAATTAAGCCATTTGTGTACATAATAAAGATTTGGCTACAATTACAATTGAAAGAAGCAACGCATGGCGATAGAATTTGAAATGTATCTGGTGCAGTGTATGTAATGCATGGAATTTCAAGGACATAATCCTCCAATCTTAACCAGCTCTTACTCAATCCTCCTCTCTGCGGAGCAACTATTCCAAAAACAAATGGTAAATGGTGAATGATCGATCTCTCAATCACTGCTTGATGATGTGATACAAATGGTATTGTTCTTCCCGTAAGAAATAAGATTCTTTAATTGTTTTCAGTGCCAATCAAAGAGTGCTTGACAATTCCCTTTAGAAATGTAAACCTTAGCTATTTCGTTGGTGTACGAAAAAGAGACTATGTTCAAGGTTCGATATTGTCGCCTGAAAATGTATCCATTTGGAGCTCATCCTTAATCTGAAAGAGCAAGAGGCTGCCATTATTGAAGGTGATGAATTTTTGTTTTTGATTTTTTGTTGCGGAGGAGAGATTAAAGTTCATGAATTGTTTCTTGAATTCGCACATATGGGAACAAAAAGTTGCGGCTATGAGCTTACTCTATTGCAAAGGCTCATTCCATATATGTTTGGCATAGGAAGGGAGGTCATTGGCAAAGGTTATCAAATCCGCCTTTACACTTGCCTATTGCACTTGCATCATAAGTTTTAACAAACAATTCATCACATCTTTTTGAGGCATTTTGCCAAACGATTCATGTATCCCATCTACGCTTTCACATTTTGCATGCACATCTACTAGGGTGGTTGTAACTACAACATCTAACTAAAATTCTATCTTTCGTATCTATTAAAAAAATAGGGTTAGATGTCAATATCTTATATGCTTATGATTTAGATTTTGAACTTAAACACTCAGTAACTTTTTAATAAATATGTTTTACAATATATAAAGTCTAATTTCAAATATAATTTAATCTTAATATTGATATCAAACTTTTATTATGTATATATTTATATAGATTGTAAATAAATAAGCCAATCTAAATTCAAAATGAATAGAAGGAATTCATTTTTTTCTCTTACAAAATGACAAAATATTAGAGGTAAAAGCCTTCTCTACCTTACTTTCAACATACATAATATCGTTTTTGTCATAACCAAAAATAAATAGTTCTTGGAATTTAAAATAATAGTAATCAACAAAAAATATATTAAGTGATTAATAAAGAAGCAAAAACGTAGGTTTTATTCATTATAAAATATTAGAACACTCTGATTCTCTATTTAAACTATTCTACTTCCATTCTTTTTTTACTTTTTCACTTGTTTAGTAACATGGATAATCTTCTTTTTCATCTAAATTACTCCTTTTAGCTAAGTTACTAGGTGCGCTTGTGCAGGGGGTAGATGCAGATGCAGATGCAGATGCGGATGCATCTAGATGCGCATAGAAGCTTACACGGAGCATGAAATGTCCCTGTGGACGCACAGGGATGCACATCCAAGTGCATCCATAGGGAGATTGCTGCCTGTGCGCTTCCATATGCATTCGGGCGCATCCAGATGCACCTGGCCGCACAGTTAAAAAAAATGATGAAAAAACTTAAAAAATTAGAACTTTTTTTTTCTATTGCATATCAATTAGTAACGAAAGAGTTTTACATCAGAACTATAAAATCAAAAATATCAGAGAGCTCGAGAGTTTCACTGTCCAACTTCAGCCAGATTAAAAAAACTAGTAGAAATTACTGCAACATTGTAGTATAAGTGACAAGACAGAACACCAAAAACAAAAACACTAAAACAGACTAATCAATCAGCCGGTGCCTCCTGATCTGTTTCAGTATCATTAGAATCTGGGGACACTGGATTGTAACCGATGATTTCATGAGATCTGTAACCCTGGTCCTTTGCTTGCTTCGGTTCCTCAGCATTAGGCTTCCACTGTCCAGACTACTTCAACTGCTGTATGAATTCAGCAAGAGTGACTTCAAATTGATCCTTAGCTTTCAAAGTGGTGTATCCATATGCTATGTCTTTCTTATCAATTGTAGTCTTCCCATCTTTTAGGATTTGTAGGAATTTGCTCTCCTTCATTTTGATCACAGTGGTAACCTGCATGGCAACATCAAGATAAACGATTCTCCGAAGAGACTTGGTAAGGTTCCTGCTCTTCCCTGCAAGCACATCATTATTCCAAGCTTTCCAAATAATCCACAATATAACAGAAGCATGGACCAGAAAGTGTTACACTATTTGCTTCTGTTAATATGTCCTAAGGTTATATTTACAACTTTGAAATGAACATTGAAGGTAAGGCCAAACATACTCCAAACTTCAGAATCAAAAAGACATTAAAAAAAGACGTGCATTACAGACTCTGGATGTCTACAGAATGTACACAGGTTAGGCTCTCCTCCAGGTTTCTTAAAGGACAGCTTATGCAGTAGGAGTTTCCACAAAAAATAGGTAATTTTGGGTTCCAAAGGTCTACTCCATATGAAGGCAAAATATTTGTTCCAGTCAGATTGCTAAGCATCAAGGTGCCACTTTGAATTAACATGGCAAAAAATATCAGGGCTGAAGGTAAGCAGGTTGTAGATGTATTTGGATTTGACAAGGTGGAGGGGAGCGTTGTTTGGCTAGGAGAGTTGGAAGGAGCAACGACTTTGTTTTTCCACTAAACCCTAAAATGACCCTAAATGAGGCCATTTGTTGTTTTAGCATATCATTCTTGTTGATACATAGTAGCTTTGGTAAGATACAAGAATGATTACTTGTATTGATTGTGTATGTGCATGTGTGCATGTATGTCAGTTCATTATATGAACTAACATACATGCACACACACACAGTTCTTGAGATCAATAAGAACCATTTGTTCAAAACAAAGCAATCATCCTTGCATTTAATCAAAACTCTAAGTATACTGAAAACTGAATGTGCAGATTCATTTTCTCTTGGTAACAGATCGAGTAATGATCTGATATTCATGCATAGAATCGATCAAGTAAGGATAGAATATAATAATGTTGATACATGAATTGGATCGGGTATATTATCCATTCTTCCTCTATGCAGATCGGCGATTTGAGCATATAATAATATTGGTTGAAGTTAACTAACCGGATCTGGATTATAGTTATGTTTTGATTAGATAATACTGAGTCATGCCATGAACGGACATGGCTCCACATCGTGGAGACATGTCCTTTCATGGCATGTCTCTTTGATGTAATACTTATACCAATTTCTCAAAGCCAAGAGAGATATCGAAATCAATAAATATTCTCTCCTTGGAAGTTCGACACTTGCAGATTTGAAGACAAAATAAATTCACAAATTCGTATTTGTATTTCATACATTTCTCAATACAAATTCCTTCAAGATTATAGCCCGATAATAGCCTACAATAAAGGAAGAAATTAGTGCATTCAAATCTTATATTTTCTATATTTCTAGCAATCTGATTAGAAACTTAATTCACATTTACATGGTATCAGAGCCAAGTTAAGGAAGATCCGAATTAAGTTTGAGATATCAGATTCATACCTTGTTATTGCAGTCACATACCATTCTTCAAAATGTCTAAAACGATCAGATTCAAAGATCATCTTGAAGTTGCTAACAACTTTGTATCTTGGAAGCTTCGAAGGATGATGCTGCTAAAAGAGAACAAGTTAGAATCATTTGTGAAAGAAGAGAAGCAAGAACCAAAAGATGATCCAGAGAAGACTAAATGGATCGAGAGCAATGAGAAAGCCATGAAACTTATAGTCAATGCAGTCCGGGACCACATAGCAAAACATTAAACTGCATACCGCATGTTCAAATCCCTCGAAAGTGCATTTGAAATAAACAACACTGGCATAACTCTTGCTCTAAAGAGACAAATGAATAATACCAGCATGAACAAGGGAGAATCTATAAATGTATATTTCATGAGAGTTACGGACCTAAGGGATCAACTCTCAATAGTGGGATATGAAATTGATAGCAAAGAGTTGATATTAATAACACTAGGTGGTTTACCAAACTCATGGGAGTCATTTGTTCAAGGAATCAATGCAAGATCCAAACTCCCTAAATTTGATTGATTAAGATCTAACTACCTGCAAGAAGAGTCGAGACAAATGACAAAAGGAAAGCAGAAACCAATAGACGAAGATATTCATGTTCTAAACACCAACTCTCATAAAAGGGGCAAGAAGAACTTCAAAAGGAAAATAAATTTTCATGTAAAACGATCATCCAAGCAAAAGAAAGATATATCTAAAATTCAATGTTTTATATGCCATCAATATGGACACTATGCAATAAATTTCCCCGAGCAAACAAAACAACAAGCCTCATTTGCTAAAGTTGGAAAGACAAATATAAAACAAGATTTTGAGAAATTTGCCTTTTACTCGACATTGTACAATCAAGTATCAAACAAATCCAACACATGGGTAATTGATAATGGATCATCAAGGCACATTCTAGGCTACCGAGATAACCTAGAGTCTATGGTAGAGGAATCAAATGAAGAAGTTACAATTGGGGATGATTTTGCACATCCAGTAAAAGGGGTTGGAACCTTTACCATCAAGTTGAAATCCGGGATCTCTATTCAACTCTCTGGAGTACTATATGTGCCAGGTATTAAAAGAAACTTAGTATCTATATCAGATTTGGAAGATATTGGATACAGAGTTACATTGATGGAGGGAAAAGTCCTAGCAAGGCCAAAGAATTCAACCACAAAGAAGGCTCAAATTATAGGCATAAGACAAGGATACCTATACAAACTTTGCACTGAGACAAGCCAAGCTCTTATTGACGAGTTCTCTAACTCAAATGAGATCTGGCATTGAAGATTGGGCCATATTGACTTTTGTGCCCTAACTTCAATGGTTAAATTTGTAACTGGACTACCTTAACTAAATCAAACTCATAATGGTTCATGTAAAGGGTGTGCTTTGGGGAAGAACACTAAAAGTACTTTTTCCTAATAGTTTGAGTAGAACTAAAGTTGTTTTAGAATTAGTCCACTCTGATTTATGTGGACCCATGTCTGTACCCTCAATTGGGGGATTTTTGTATTATGTAATCTTTGTTGATGACTTATCCAGGAAGACTGGGATATACTTCCTAAAGTGTAAAGAATTAGAAGAGATCCTTAGAAGGTTTAAGTAATTCAAAGCCATTACAAAAAACTCCTCAGGGAAGAAAATTAAAACACTAAGAACAGATAATGGGAAAGAATACACCTCTGAAATATTTAAAGAATTCTGCATAAATGCTGGGATTAAGAGGGAGTTCACTGTACCCTACAATCCTCAACAAAATGGAGTTGCTAAAAGGAAAAACAAAACTATTGTAGAAGCTGCTAGGGCAATGTTATATGATCAAAATTTAGATACTTCATTTTGGGCTGAAGCATCAAATACAACAGTGTACATCCAAAACAGATGTCCTCACACACATTTGGATAACAAAACTCTTGAAGAAGCTTTTACGGGTGTCAAACCTGACATTAGTCATTTGAGGATATTTGGTTGCCTAGTTTACATCCATGTACCTAAAGAGAAAAGGTTGAAATTAGAACTTACTGGAAGAAAACGAATTTTTGTAGGCTACAGTGAAACTTCTAAGGCTTACAAAGTATACATACCTAGACAAAGACAAATAGAACTTAGTAGAGATGTCATCTTTGAAGAGGACATTGCTTTCAAAAGAGCAAGAAGTTCAAATGAAGTAGAAGTTCAGGAAATACTAAAAGCTATAGAAGAGGTTCCTACTTATGAGGTTCAAAGGGAGTATTCATAAGAAACCATAAACGAAAGTCAGACTCCTCCTGAGATTCAAGAAGAGGATCTAAACAATAATCATAAGAGACCACTTTGGGCAAGAAAGATGATACATGATGCAGATAAGCATGCAGCACCTAAAGGGACATTCAGAGAGAGTAAAAGACCTCACAAGTTAACATATGATGCATTAATGAGTGAGACTCTTGATTCTGAACCTACTGGTGTTATTGAAGCTCTCAAGCATCAAGTTTGGAAAGATGCTATGGAAGAAGAATATCAATCCATTCTGAAAAATGATGTTTGGGAGATAGTTCCTAGACCAAAAGAGAAATCTGTTGTCTCGTCCAAGTGGTTCTTCAAAATTAAACATGCTATAGATGGTAGCCTAGAGAAACATAAAGAACATTTTGTACCTAGAGGATTCTCGCAAAAGGAAGGTATTGATTATGAAGAAACCTTTGCTCATGTTGCTCGATATACCTCAGTTAGAGCAGTGATAGCTTTTGCAGCCTCTAAAGGTTGGAAGACCCACTAGATGGATGTGAAAACTGCATTTCTGAATGGGACTATTGAAGAAGTCTATTTAGAACAACCCGAAGGTTTTGTGATTCATGATGCAACTTCACATGTTTGTAAATTGAAGAAAGTCCTATATGGACTTAAACAGGCTCCCTAAGCCTGGTATGAAAGGATTGATAGCTATCTATTGGGTCTTGGATTCTCTAAAAATGATGCAGACCCTAATCTTTACTTTAAGGTAATTAATGGTGATATGCTGATATTAATCCTATATGTTGATGATCTGTTAATTATAGGAGAAGATCACCTTATTGTTCAATGTAAGGACTTCGCATCAAATTTTGACATGAAGGACTTGGGTTGTTTACATTACTTCCTTGGATTGGAAGTCTTGCAGAAGTCAGAAAGTATTTTTCTAAATCAGGGAAAGTACACTATTGATATCCTAAAGAGATTTGGAATGTGGAATTTTCGACCTATGTCAACACCTATGGAAACCAACTTACATAAATTAAAGGAAGAAACAACAGTCTAGATTTGCAGATCCTACTCTTTACATATAGATAATTGGATCACTGATGTACTTGGTTAACACTCGATTGAATATTTGCTATGCAGGGAATGCCTTAAGCCAGTTTATGTGTGAATCGTGAGAGATACATCGTGTTGCTGCAAAACATATATTGAGGTACCTTCAAGGTACTATTGGATATGGACTGAAATATGAAAATACTAGTCTAGACCTACATGGATACTCTGATTCTGATGGGGCCGAAAGTGTGACTGACCGGAAAGCACATCAGGGTGTTGCTTCAGTGTGGGATCAGCTATGACTTCTTGGATATACAGAAAGCAGTCTTTAGTAGCTCAGAATTCAACAGAAGCAGAATATATTGCAGCTTCTATGGGAGCAAAATAAGCAATATGGCTTCGAAAACTACTTGTGGGACTATATGGTGAACCTTTGAAGCCTACTATCATCCATTGTGATAATCAAAGTTGTATCAAACTATTAGTGAATCTAGTATTTCATGATAGATCAAAGCATATCGAGATTCCTTACCACCATGTGAGAGATATGGTAGAAGGGAATGTGATCCAGTTGGAGTATATTATTACAAGTGATCAAACAACATACATTCTCACCAAGCCTCTCCCCAGAGTGAAAATTGAACACTTCAGGAAGAAACTTGGTATGATTGAAATGTAAGTTATTGAGATTGAATCTCAAAATTATTATTTGTATTAATATAGATAAATATGTTTAAATTGTAAACTCTTTTGTCATATGTGTGACTCTATGACTTATGGGCCTACCCTGTGTACGTTATTGAAAGGTGATGATCTTTCTAATAATGAAATCTTGCATCTAACATTGTAAGGTGATGACTTTACAATGATTAGTTCACTATAATGAAATCTTGAATATCATGTGACTTAATATTCTTGGACATGTCATGATAGTTACTATCTCTTGGACATATTGATAGATATCATGAGACTTGATATGAGTTGAAGATCATTATGCTCCTTATGAGAATCATGGTGGATATTATGAGATGTAATATCCATGGATATACCGTGATCAGTTATGGTAGACATCATGAGACGTGATGTCAGTGCACATACCTTAACTAGGATATAAGAAGAATGCCATGTGACTTGATGTTCTCTATATCCATTGATATCATGAGTTAGGTGATATCTCCATTGATTTATACTTAGTTATCTTACCTAGCTAAGAGGGAGTGTTGATACATAGTAGCTTGGGTAAGATATACAGATGATTACTTGTATTGATTGTGTGTGTGCATGTATGCCAATTCATTATATGAATGACATACATGCACACACACACACACACAGTTCTTGAGATCGATAAGAACCATTTGTTGAAAACAAAGCAATCATCCTTGCATTTAATCGATACTCTAAGTATACTGAAATCTGAATGTGCAGATTTATTTTCTCTTGGTAATAGATCGAGTAATGATCTGATATTCATGAATAGAATTGATCAAGTAAGGATCGAATATGATAATTGATACATGAATTGGATCAAGTATATTATCCATTCTTCCTCTACGCAGATCGGCATTTAGGCATATAATAATATTGGTTAAAGTTAACTAACCCGATCTGGGTTATAGTCATGTTTGATTAGTTAATAATGTGCCATGCCATGAACGGACATGTCCTTTCATGGCATGTCTTTTTGATGTAATACTTATACCAATTTCTCAAAGCCAAGAGAGATATCGAAATCAATAAATATTCTCTCCTTGGAAGTTCGACATTTGCAAATTTGAACGCAAAATAAATTCACAAATTCGTATTTGTATTTCATACATTTCTCAATACAAATTCCTTCAAGATTATAGCCCGATAATAGCTTGCAATAAAGGAAGAAATTAGTGCATTCAAATATGATATTTTCTATATTTCTAGTAGTCTGATTAGAAACTTAATTCACATTTACAATTCTGTTTGTGATTTTGCTCTCTTCTCATTTGGTCTCCGTTTTGGCATTTCAAATCCTGATTGATGAATCATGAACTACATTTTGTAATTGCAATGATTTTTTGATTTTCATCGGAATCGTGGACAGACATATATGATATGACTTATTTGAATATTTGTGAACTATTAATTGACATTTAATATTTATCTTGATCAATGATGAAGTATCATGCTATCAAATGATTTAATTCTATATATTTCATGCATTTTTTTTTGTGTATATATATATATATACCCAATCCCCCTCCCAAAAAAAAAAAAATAAAAAAAAAAAATTCACGTATCCACATACTAGTAACTTAGCGTTTTTGTATGGTTTTCTTTATAGAAATTTTTTAAATAGTCATTTTTTTATATCAAATAGATTGAGAGTTACGTAATATAATATCTCAAATACATCTATTTATAAAAATATCTACAAATATAGATTTTGAATTTGGCTTATTATTCAAAAAAATTAAACTGATATCTAGATCAAAGATATTTCCATAGAAAATATTTTTTCATTAAAAAATTGTTAAACGAAAATTTCTTTATTCACAATGTGTTGGAAGAGATAATTGTATATACGATGATTTTTTGATGAGGTGTCATTTGTTAAAAAAATGACAGTTTCGAATTGCCCATAGATTATTCTCCTCCTCTCTCTTAACATGAATATTTCTATAAAATTCTGCTCTTCACACCGAATTTTTTAAAAGCATTGTAGGGCACACTATATATTGTCTCGAGACAAGATTACAGTTAGTCCTAAATATGAAAACTCATTTTTGAGAGCAAGGGGAGGTATATTTTAGTAAATTTGAGTGTTGCCTTAGTCAGTCAAAGACTTTTTTTAAAAATTTATTATTGAGTTGTCTATACATCAGTTTAAAAAAATGAAATAATTAGTTTCAATTTTTCAGCCATGTAAATCTTTTGCATTTTTAAAGTTTAAGAGAAAATATTAAGAGTTTTAGTTAATAGAGAAATGGAATAATAAAACAATTTAGTACTTTCGTCATGCATATCAATAGTTAAACAATTTAATTTTCAAAATATTAAATACAATTATTATTTTAAAAATAATTTAAAGAAAATTTTGAAATATTTATTTATTTAATATCAAATAGATCAGAGCTTAATAGTACACATATCTTATATACATCTATTTATAAAAATGTCAACAACTATCAATTTTGAGTTATTTTCTACTTATTGTTTTTAAAAATACAAAAAATATTTTATTTTATTTTTTGGTCATAATAGTATATCAATAATAAGAAAAAAATTCTAAAGACTTTCAACAAATACATTTTATGTAATGATTCACCTTGGAATAATTCAAATAATATATCAAAGATTATAACTTATACATAAAAGAAAGTATTCTACAATAAAACAATTGTATAAATTTTCCATTTAATTGTATTGCAAAATATTGTTTTAAATGGTTTAACTTGATTATATTTTTGAAGTTTATAACAATTATTTTCAATGTTATAATATATATATATATATATATATATATATATATATATATATATATATATATATATATATATAATTTTTTAATCAAAAGTGGGTGACCACTAATATTTTATTAATATATAACTCGTTCAAAGGCTCATCTGGGAAAGAACCAGAAAGAAAACCTATAATACTTGCTTGATTACAATATATAGAGGAATATTCAGCCCAAAACTTGGCCCTATATGACTACCCCAACCTAAGAATATCATAGTAATTTCAACATTACTATCTGCAAAATATGCTTGGAGGATATTACATTTACATTATCAACTGAATTCGCAAAAATCAATATACTAGCAAAGGTGATAGATGACCTCCCGCAAAAAACTAGAATTTGACATCCATACATAATCGACATCAAAATCTCAAAAGAAACATATAATGCTGTCACATTGCGTCCATGGGTACGAATAATCAGTGCATTGTGCCAAGACTTCATGGCAATGTAAAACAGTGCGGAAATCCATGCAAGAATCACATGTGCTTTAATACAAAGAGCACATGATATCAAAAATCCCCATGGTGTATCCACATCAATAGGTCACTCCATGTCCGTAGGGTCATCTTCACCCTAGACTCAAGCAACACCCCACCCATGATGACCTTGTGGCAAGGATGCCACATCGTCGCCCCATCCATGTTCTAACGATAGGGATGCCACATCGTCAGCCAACCCTGCAACATTTTGATCTTCAACTGGGTGTTGAGCATTCAAATCTGGCACTGGATCTTGAAGAACACCCTGAACATTCCTGGAGCTTTCTTCTTGCGACCCTGATGTCGTGGGTGGAATATTTTCAATTTCAACGATGTCCAAAAGAGCACCCACTTTTTGCTGTATTCGTTAAACAACATCACCACCCAATACCCTGCTATAATTCTGAAGGGCATGACGAACATGACGAAAGTTCTGCCTATCGAGTGCAAGCTTGATTTTGTCATATACAAGCATATGTGCGTGGCTTGTTAAGATGAGCTATGTGGGAAACAAACCCCCAAGAAATGCAAAGCTATCACATAGTCGGTAACTCTGAGCAGCCCGTTTAAATTTATTTACATTCAAAAAACTTGGCATGACAACCTTCTGATAAACAATATCCAGCAAGGAAACATATTGCAAAATATCCATGGCGTTAGATAAAAACAAAGATAGAATTTGAGAGGGATATACATCTCACAAATAATATATCAAAGGCATATTTCATTACAACAAAACTACTAGTATTATTTGTTTTTATTTTGTAAAACTAAACCCTAAACCTAGCCATAACCCTAATTCTAAACCTTTAATCCTAACCCTAGCCTTAAATCACAACCCATCATGTAAACACTTTCCATTATGATAATCCAACCATAATCATAACCCTAATTGTAAATCCTAAAACATAAACCCTAACCCAAATTGTAACCATAACCTTGAAATCCTAAATGTTAAACCCTAAATCCTAATTTGCAAGCTAAACCATAATCATAAATGCTAAACCCTAATCCTAAATGTGAAACCCTAATCATAACACTAATTATAAATCCTAAATTCTAATCCTAAATGCTAAACCCTCATCTTAACTCTATATCCTAATGCTTATGCAAACCCTAACCTTAACCCTAATCCTAACCATGATGTAAACCCATACCCTAACCCAAATCCTAACTAAACCCTAATTACTTAAACCTAATCCTAATCCTAATCCTACTCCTAAATCCTAAATATTAAACTCTAATCCTAAATGCTAAGCCCTAATCCTAAATGTTAAATTCTAATCCTAAATGCTAAGTTGTAATCCTAACCCTAATCCTAAATGTTGAATCCTAATCCTAAATGCTAAACCCTAAAGCCTAAATCATAACCTAAGCCTAATCCTAACCCTTAAGCCTAATGTTAACCCATAATGCTAAACCCTAATCCTAATGCCTAATTATTAAACCCTATTCCTAAATGATGAATCTATAATCCTAAATGGTAAACTCTAATCTTCAATTTTATATCTTAAATGCTAAACCCTAATCCTAACCCTTATTGTAAATGATAAACCCGAACCGTAAAGCCTGAGTCTTAAACCTTAATACTAAATGTTAAACCCTAATTCCTAACCGCAATAGAAACCCTAACATTAACTATAAGACTAACATTGATGTAAACCCATACCCTAACAATAATCCTAACCATGATCCTAACCCTAATGAAAATGCTAACCTTAACAATAATCCAAATGGTATTTCAAATCTTAAAGCCTAACCCTAACCATAATCCTAATTCTAAACCCTAAATACTAACTGTAACATTAAACCACAACCTATCATGTAAAGAGTTTCCATTATGATAACTCTAACCATAATTATAACCGTAATCTAAGCCCTAACCCTAAACATTAAGCCCTAACCGTAATTGAAATGATAGACTTAAAATCCTAAATTCTAGACCCTAATCCTAAGACTAATTGCTAAACCATAATCCTAATCCTAAAATGCTAAACCCTAGTCCTAAATTCTAAATACTAAATCCTAAGTTAAGCCATAATCATAAATGCTAAAACACTTTCTATTTTGATAATTGTAACCATAATCATAACCCTAACCCTAATCATTGTTGACTTGGTGGTCAGCACCTCCTTGGAGATTCGTGACATGGCTTAACCGGCTCCCGTGGATCGGGTTAAATTTGGCATTTGTATCGGGCATTGATAGTTCGAGCTTTTGATGCAACGTCAAATGATTCCAACCTTGGTATCAGAGCCTTGGGTCACGGGTTTGAGTCTCCCTTCAGTGGGTGCTGAAGGCTCAGTGGGTGCTGAGGGGGAGATTGTTGACTTGGTGGTCAGAACCTCCTTGGAGATTCGTGACATGGCTTAACCGCCTCCCGTTGATCGGGTTAAATCTAGCATTTGTATCGGGCATTGATAGTTCGAGCTTTTGATGCAATAGCAAATGATTCCAACAATCATAGCCCTAACCCTATATCCTAAAACATAAACCCTAACCCTAATTGTAACGATAACCTTATTACCGAAACCTAATCCTAATTCCACTCCTAAATCCTAAATACTAAATCGTAATCGTAAATGCTAAGCCCTAATTATTGAACCCTAATCCTAAATGCTAAACCATGAATCTGAAATCATATCTTAAGCCTAATCCTAAATGCTAAAGCGTAATCCTAACCCTAATTGCTGAAACATAATCCTAATGCTAATTCTAATTCTAACTGATAAACCCTAATCTTAAATGCCAAACCCTAATCTTAACACTAACCTTAAATTTTAAGCCTAATACAAACCCTAACACTAAAGCTAACCATAATACTAACCATGATGTAAATAATGCCCTAAGCCTAATCCTAATCATAACCCTAAATCCTTAATACTAAACCCTAATCCTAAATGGGAAATCCTAATCCTAATCCTAAATGTTGAACTCCAATCCTAAATGTTGAATCCTAATCCTAAACCCTAAACCCTAAATCATACCCTAAGCCTAATCCTAACCCCTAAGTGTAATCTTAACCCACAATGCAAAACCCTAATCCTAACCTCTAATTTTCTTTTTAATCAAAAAATGACGAAGCACTTATATTTGATTATTTTATAACTAGTTTAGGGGAATCCTAACCTCTAATTGGTAAACCCTAATTGTAAATGATGAATCCCTAATCCGTAATGGTAAACTCTAATTTTAAATACTATACCCTAAATGCTAAACCCTAATCCTAAGCCTAATTATAAATGATAAACCCTAACCCTAAAGCATAAGTGTTAAACCCTAATCCTAAATGTTAAATCCTAAATCCTAACCCTAACATTAACCGTAAAACTAACCATGATGTAAACCCACTAACAATAATCATAACCCGAATGAAAATGCTAACCCTAACAATAATCCTAATGATATTTGTAATCCTAAATCATAACCCTAATCATAATCCTAATTCTAAACCCTAAATACTAACTCTTACCTTAAACCACAACCCGTTGTGTAAACACTTTCCGTTATGATAATTCTAACCATAATCATAACCCTAACACTAAACCCTAAGCCCTAACCCTAATTGTAATGATAAAATTTAAATCCCAAATTTTAAACCCTAATCCTAAGGCTAATTGCTAAACCATAATCCTAATCCTAAAATGCTTAACCCTAGTCCTAATTTCGAAATCCTAAATCCTAACCTAAATCATAATCCTAAATGGTAAACCATAATAAGAAATGCTAAACCCTAATTTTAAGCCTTATCCTGACCATAACCCTAAATCCTAAATACAAAACTCTAATTCTAAATGTTAAGCCTTATCCTAACTGTAATTGCTAAATCCTAATCCTAAATGATGAATTCTAATCCTAAATGTTAAACCCTAAATCTTAAATACAAAACTCTAATCCTAAATGTTAAGCCTTATCCTAACTGTAATTGGTAAACCCTAATCCTAAATGATGAATTGTAATCCTAAATGTTAAACCCTAAATCCTAGATCCTAAGCTAAACCATCACCCTAAATGGTAAACCCTAATCCTCAATTCTACACCCTAAATGGTAAACCCTAATCCTCAATTCTACACCCTAAATGCTAAACCCTAATCTTAAATACTAAATACTAAATACTAAATCCTGATCCTATATGCTAAACCCTTATCCTAAATGTTAAACCTCAATTCTAACCCCAGTCATAAATGCTAAACCTTAATTCTAAATGCTAAAACCTAACCCTAAAGCCAATGTTCTAAACCCTAATCCTAAATGCTAAATCCAGCCCTAATACAAACCTAACACTAACCATAAGACTAACAATGATGTAAACCCTTATCCTAATAATAATGTTAACCATTATCCTACCTTAATCAAAATCCTAACCCTAACCAGAATGCAAATGTCAATTCTAATCCTAAACCCTAAACCATAATTCTAATCCTAACCCTAACCCTAAATCGTATACCTAATATAAACCCTAACCCTAATATTAACCCTAACCATAATAAAAATCATAAATCTAACCATAAAACTAACCATGATGGAAACCCCAACCTAATGATAATTTGAATCCTAAATCCTAAATCTTAATTCTAACCCTATTCTTAAACCTTAACACAAAAATTAAACCCTTACCCTATCCATAATCCTAATCCTAAACAAGATCATAATCCAAACTCTTAAAACAACCCTAGCCCTAGTCATGTCGTAAATCTAAATCATTATCCTAACCCTAACCCTAACCCCAATCAAAATCTTAACCCTAACCATAACACTAACTATGATGTAACCCCTTAGCTTAACCATTATTGTAACCCTAAACCCTAAATCATATTTGTAACCCTATCACCAACTTAAACTCTAGCCCTAACTGTAATCCAAACATTAATCCCTAATCCTAGACAAGATCATAACCCAAAGTCTAAACCCATTTTTAATCCTAAGCATGGCGTAAACCTAATGTCTACTCCTAACCCTTACCTTAAAAATTAACCCTAATCAAAGTCGTAACTCTAACCATAATTTCAACCATGATACGAACCTTAAACTTAACCATAATTGTAATTTTAAACCCTGATCCTAACCCTAATGATAACAATAACCATGATGTAAACCCTAATCCTAATCATAAACCCTAAAACATATTCCTAACCCTAAGCCTAATCAAATCTCTTTCTCTAACCATGATATATTAACCACCATGTAAATTCTAACCTTAACAATAATTCTAATCCTAAACCCTAAGCCCCAATCCTAAGCCTCGCCCTAATACATACCCTAACCCTAATACTAACCATGATGTAAACCCATAACCTAACCATAATGTCTACCATATCCGTAATCCTAATCCTAATCATAGGTTTGTAACCATAATCCTAACTCTAAATTCTAAACCCTAAACCTAATCTTAACTTTGAGCCCTAACCCAAATCATAATCATAATACAATATAATTATACATTAGTTTATATCAACGTTCCAAGACTCGCCGAGTCCTTACCTGACTCGGCCGAGTCCAAGTCCAGAGGCAGCCAGCCGAGTCTGGCTGCCTCTGGACTTGGACTCGGCCGAGTCAGGCATGGACTTGCCGGACTCGGCGAGTCCCGATGCTTGGACTCGGCCGACAGTTAGCGCTTTTCAGCGCTTAAAAAAAGCATTTTTTTATTATTTCACTTTATTTTTTTGGTTTGTTTTGCCTTTTATAATATGTCTTTGACCTAAAAAGGTCATTCTATCACTTGCATAAGGAAAGAAGAGAGGAAAAAGGCTTGAGAGAAGAGGATTGGGGTTTTAGGAAGAAAACCGGTTGGCTCTCATTGAAGGAATGCGGATTGTTTGTTCAACTTTGTTGCACTTTGTAGCTTGCATGTAAGCATTGAGAGGAGTTGAAAGACGCATTTGGAGGAGGCTTCTACAAAGTTGATTTGCATTTCCATTTCTAGAGCAAATTCCAAGAGATATGTTACTTTCTTTTTGTTGTTTTATATTTTTTTTTTGCATTCATGAATCTTTTTTTGTTTCCATTTTGTTTAGTATTTAGTATTTACAAATTACAATTTTACATTTCTAGTGTTGGTAAACTGTAAAATTGATTTTCAGTTTCTATAATATATATCGTAGTCTTGTAGATGCTTATTTTGTTTTATTTATGATATATTGCAGCTGCCACCAGTCATCATGTCTCAGATTGAGGGTAGTGGAAGTGGAAGTATGCCTAAAACAAATCCGGATGCAGACCCTTGTGCCGTAGCAAGGGATGAGGCTTGGTTACATGCCATCCCTGGCCACAAAAAAAGGAGTTGTTACATGTTGGCATTGTAGGGTAACATATAATGGGGGAGGCATTAATAGGCTGAAATATCATCTTGCACATATACCAAAGCGGGATGCTAAAGCATGTTTACTGGTTCCTGAAGATGTCAATTGCAGGATGATAGCTATTTTAGAGGCAGTTGAAGAGAAGAAAGAATTATGGAAGAAACAAGCAGAAGAAATGGCAGCCTTAGCTACACAGGGCTCTTCAAGGACACATGCTAGGACTCCTATTGGCACTAGTACTACTAGTACTACTTCTGCATCTGCGAGTGTGAGCATTGGGGGTCGGGTTCGTAAGAAACTATCCACACTTGATTCCATCTTTGCTCCACGCACAACTCCTGGTGCACAACCATCACTTGAGGGCATGAATTGGAATAAGGAGATGCATGACAAAGCAAAACTAGCACTTGGAGATTTTTTCTTCTACAACAACCTTCCATTCAATGCAGCAAGGTACTTATTAATCTATAATTTTAATTTTCAATTTCTATGTCTTACTTCTCTTGCTTTAGGTCTTCTTTTTAATTTATTTATTTAATTGCTTTTAGGTCTCCATATTGGCAAATTGCCATAGATGCTGTTACTGTTTGTGGTGCGGGGTTCAAAGCCCCTAATGATGAGGAGCTAAGAGGCCCTATTTTGTCCCAACGAGTTGCTGATGTACAAGTTCAAATTGACGAGCAATGTAAGCTATGGAAGGCAAAGGGTTGCACCATCATGACGGATGGTTGGACTGATAGAAGAAATAGGACACTTCTGAATTTCCTTGTCTCCTCATCAGGTATGTTAAGTTTTTAAGCTATAAGACTTAAGTTATGAAATTATGAATTAGATTGATCATAGATCATAGTAGTAAGTACTACTACTAAATTGCTTTATTTTTTCTCAGGTGGTACAATGTTTTTGAAATCCATTGATGCCTCGGGGAAGACAAAAAATGCTTAGTATCTTTGTGAGGTGATGGAGGGAGTGTTGAAGGAGGTTGGTGAGGAGAATGTGGTGCAAATATGCACAGATAATGCAGCAAATTATGTTGTAGGAGGTAAAATTTTAAATTATTTTAATTTTTAATTTCTATGTCTTACTTCTCTTGCTTTAAGTCTTCTTTTTAATTTGTTTATTTTTTTTGTAGGTAAACTTCTTATGGAGAGGCACCCCCACATATTTTGGACCCCTTGTGCTGCTCATTGCATTGACCTCATGTTGGAGGACCTTGGCAAACTTCCTTGGATCAAAACATGTGTAGACATAGGAAGAAATATTTGCAAGTATATATATAATCATACTTGGGTCCTCAACCTTATGAGGCAACACACAAAGCAAAAACAGTTGTCTCGTCCAGGGGTGACTAGATTTGCAACAAATTTTCTCATGTTGCAATCCATGCTCAAGTCAAAGGTCGGTGTGAAAGGCATGTTTGTATGTGAGGAGTGGACAAGATCATCATATGCAAAGACCATTGCAGGGGCTGCCATGGTTGACTTGGTTTTTGATGAGAGAACCTTTTGGCAACCGGCCAAAGAGATTGTTGATGTAATTTTCCTTCTTGTCCTCATTTCCAAATTCCAATTCCCTTTTATATCATTATTTTTTGTTAAACACTTGTTTATAACTTTATGTTCATTGTTCAACTTCATTTATTGCAGCTTGTACGACCTCTTGTTGTTCTTCTACGGGTTGCTGATGGAGAGAAGCCCTCAATGGGATACATTTATGAGGGCATGGATAGGGTGAAAGAGGCCATTCGATCCTTTTATGCAGGAAATCAGGATAGATATGGACCCCTATGGGATGTTATTGATAGGCGATGGCACAATCTACTTCACAGGCCTATACATGCAGTTGCCTACTTCCTTAATCCAGCATACCAATTCAGCCCAAGTTTCAAAGCTGATGGGGAGGTGTGGAGTGGCCTCTATGATGTTATAGAGAGGATGTCACTTGATGATGCATTTTCCACAAGTACAGTCCGTGAGGTAGAGATGTACACCAAAGCACAAGGGGACTTATTTGCATGAGAGATATGCAAAAAAAATCGAACTGCATTGATGCCTGGTAAGAATCTATGATTCCAAATTCTAATTTCTAATTTCTAATTCTATTACGGTTTACCACTTTAGAATCTAGATTGATAAAGTTAAAGTTATAGAACTGATTTGAAATTTTCTTGTTTCAGATGCATGGTGGGAGATGTTTGGTACTAAGGTGCCAAATCTACAAAGGATTGCCATTCATATCTTGAGCCAGCCATCTAGTGCTTTAGGATGCGAACACAATTGGAGTATGTTTGAGCATATACACTCCAAGAAGCGCAACAGGTTGGCTGTGAAAAAGATGAATGATTTTGTGTTTGTTCACTACAACCTTCGCCTTCGTCACAAACGTATCTTGGGCATTGACACATCTCCAATTCAATTAGAGAACATTGATCCACAAGAAGAGTGGAACACTGAGATGAATGATCCTGTCTTCAGTGATAGAGACTTGGAGTGGGTTGATCAGGTGGATCGAGAGGCAGAGGCAGTAGCGATGGCACAGGAGGAGGCTAGAGCACGAGGAGACCCAGTGCAGGACCTTGAGGCTGAGAGTGGTGGATCCGAGTCTGATGATGAGGATTATGAGGAGGGTGATGATGAGGAGGATGATGATGAGGAGGAGGTTTCCGATGAGCATGTCACTGAGGATCCTGTTTCGGTTCAGCCTCAGACACAGGGAGAGAGGATGGCTATAGAGTCTTCCATTTGTCATTTTAGGCGTACTCGTAGGACATAGGCTACTATGAGGCTATGAGCCTTTATTTTGAATCTTTGATATATGTTTTGAACTTCTCATTCCATGGATTTCATATTCCATGAATATTGTAGACATTTTGATTTATCATTTGACAGTGACACTATATTTCAGATTTCTATGTTATTTGGTTTAACAGTGTCAGTAACTTTAACTAGTTTTCTTCAGAAATCCGTATTTTTACTTATGTGATCTATGCAAAGTTGTGTATGTGTGCAAAGGAGTTTCTATTTATCTCAATTATTGTGTATTAGATGTTAATTGACTAAATATTGCAAGAAAAAAACTTAAAATCCTTAAAAATCTTTGCATTTCATGGGTTTTTTGATTTGCCGAGTCCTTGCCGAGTTCGGGCTCTGAGTCCGAGTCCAAGTTTTGAGCTTTTCGAGTCCGAGTCTTGGAACTATGGTTTATATAATATCTTCCATGTTAAATTAGATCCTAAGTTTATATAATATCTAAGCATGTTTATACTTAGATCCTAGTTTATACAATACAATTATACATTAGTTTATATAAGCATTGGCCTATGAAATGGTGAAAATGATATGAAAAAAGTTATCAATATTTGCTGGTCAAAGTTGTCTTGAATACATAATTGCAAAAATGAACAAAAATTATTGTGTTAAACATAACTACAAGACTGATCTTATGGCTGTTGAAATTTTTGTTGATTACAGTTTAAAATTTTGACATATCTTCATTGCAAAGTTAGACATGTTTTGTTTTGGTCACTTAATATTATTTTGTTGTTTGTATTTATTAATATAACAGTTTTTATTCCCCAAAAAACTACTAGTGTAGATTGTGAATGATTTATTCATAAAATTATCTTGGCCTTTTGAATCTTGCGTTTAATATTTCTGCAAATTATCAAGTTTACATTCTCTTATTGGATTAGCATTGATCATGAACGCTATTCTTACAGGGAGCTTTCATGTCGTCTTCTCATTTTGCTCCATTTTGCATCCCTTTGCTGTTAGAAAAACTTTCTTCAAGCTTGTACACGGCCAAGGTGGGTAGAATTACCAAATCAAGTTGCTGGAATACAAATCAGTAGGTTCATTTTGTACTTGGATGGTGCACAAGATGGTAGAGTACTACTTAGAATATTGGATTGCAGTTGTACATTGAGGAAATTTGCAAACATGTACAGGTTGATTCACTTAAATACCTTGGAAAATGCGCCACTTCTTATGGAGTTGATGCCATGTCAAGCCATGCTACAGCAATATGGGCATCTCTGAAGAGTGAAGTTTTATCATCTGCAACTCCTGTGTCTTCTGTTGCTGGTAAATCTGGGTTTGTGGAGAATGAGGTGGTGGAGGAGGCTTTAGCTTGTTTGACACAGTGTATTTTTGCATTTCATAAAGGAGATGACACTGGAGTGCTACTTCAGCTAGTGGTTCAAGATGAACAAGTAGAGGAAATATTTAATACTGCATTAACCAATCTGAGTGGAATGGTTATTCCTTCAGAAAACAAGTTATCACAAGCGCAGCATCTGCTTGGGAAGCTGCTATCTGCTGCTGCAAAATCTTCTCTATCTTCTTGTCATGTTGTGTCTCAACGGTTCTTGCCATGGCTTGTCAACACCATTGACTTATCATTGAATTCAAATGAAAATAATGGTGTAAAATATTCTGTAACAGCTGGTGCTCTTTCTATTTGCCATCAGATTCTAGAAGCAAATCGAATTTTGGCAGAGCATATGGCTTTGCAACAACATCATCCATTGGATAGCAACATAGAAAGTGCTTGGCTAGCCTTGCTTCGACATTTATCAGATCCATTAAAAAGTGTTTTTGTTTCTTCTATACTGACACAGAGTGGCAGTGGCTATCAAAAATATGTACCCACAATGGAAAATCAGATCATTCATTTAGGAGGTATTTATTCAAATGCTTTGGACTTTTCGTTAGGTGTGTTAAAATATTTGTGTAACATACATACAATTGGTTGCTTGTAAATGCAGAGGCTAAGGATGCTGACTAATGAGAGTTAGGTTGTACTGGTTTGTTGCTTTGTTATTATTTAACTACGACTACGACTGGTTTATTTACAGAAATTTTTTTTCATTGGTAAAATTTTTATTTGTTTGTACATTTTTTCAATAATGTTTGGTTGTTTCAATTTTTTTTTTTGTTTTTTTCTCAAGAAGTTAATCGTGAGTGACCTTTTCTCTAGTAGTTTCCTTGATAGTTTATTCCTTTGTCTTTCAGAACCGTGTTTGGTAAATGTTTCAAGCTAAGTTACGGATCTTGGTTCTGATACGTGGTCCGGTTCGGGCTTGGGTTTGTAGGTTTGGCAAAATTTTTTTTTGGGAGGGTTTTGGTTCGGCTGGTATATATATATATATATTATATACATACATATTAATATATCAGATTTATATATACATCATAGATTCATACATGTAACATGTTCATTGCTCATTTATCATTGGTTCAAAACTTCAAACATATAATAATATTAAATAATAATAAGAAATTAAAAGTCTGATACTCATAAATCCATAATATCCAATAAAATATTGATAAAATACCTCATATATCATATTCATAATTTGCAAAAATCTCAAAAGGTCATTACACAATGAAAATTCAAATTACAAGCCAAATTTCATCTTTAATATTCAAATTCATCTTCATCATCATCATAGGAATCAAGGTCAACGTTTGGTTCAACTTCATTTGAACCACAACTATGCCACTTGGTATGTTTGTGTCATGTGGAAGAGCTGCCTCTTGTTCATCTATAGAGATTTGGGCAAGTTGTGCAACCGTGGCATCTAAATCAGCACACTCAGGGGCTAGATCCCAATTCCTTGTCACACCCTTTCGGTAGTCTAGTCTCTTATGTAACTATAGGTGAAGGTTGGAGTGTATGTAGTCCAAATCCTTTGCTTTTTTTGCACCCAAACGATTGCGCTTGATTGAGTGGATGGAGTATGTACTCCAATTCTGCTCAACTTAAGAAGAACTTGCAACCTGTTGAGTTTGCATACAACATTTAGTATTTAATTTCAATATGATAGCATCATGATCAAATGAAAAACGATAAAAAAAAGATACATACTTGGGAGAGAACTTTAATCGCAAGAGGCTGCAAGAAACTGGAGCCTTGACCATGTACATACCACCATTCATCAGCATCCGTCCTATATTGAGCATGAAGAGGGGTAGTTCTGGAAGATGTAAATTGGACAAACTCGGTCAAGACAATATTTCAAGTTTCATCATCATCATATATCTTTGGAAATGTAGCGTTGTAGCCAGCAACAACTTCTGCATCTCTATATTGTGCCCACCCTCCTTGGTTGTGAAACCATCTCTTGGCTATAAAACCTTGGAAGCATATGCCAAGAGATGTAAGGGGGTGGTCATCTTGCTCCAATGGTTAACAATAATTTTTTCCACAACTTTGAAAAATGTATGTGTGTTCCTTGTCCACTATTATTGTTTTTATGTTCTCCACCATGGTGTCCATACCATCATAAATTTCACCCAATATGGGCGATCAATATCAGCATACCTAATCATGCTCATGATGGGCTCAATGAATTGCAAAACATATTCTGCATGATCGCACCATGCGTCATCAAGGATAAATGCTTTTACTTTTTGGGATCTTTTTGTGTTTGATTGCCTCTATACACTCCACAAAGTGTTGACAACCATAGCACTCAAGGCCTCTTGCACCTTCGCAAGTCATTTTAAGACGATTGTGTGATGCAAATCGTGTATCAGCAACCTAACATGGCATAAAAATTTAAAACATGCATGTCATATATGAAAGATGCCAAGTGGGAATCTCTGATGCAAGGGCTGAAATTTATTTGCTATTTTGTCTTTGACCAACATTTGAGGAGGTTGTCTAATTTTTTTGATTTTCCACTTTTTGGATTTTTTTGTGTTTTTGATTGTTTTTGGATTTTCTCAATGAATTACAATGCGAAATACATTGAACTTCTAATTCTAAAAATGTAATGAACAATTAGGAATCTAATCACAGTGCTAAACAATTCAGATTTTGATTTCTTTTCAGAAAAAGCACAATATGACAGCCGTACCAGATTTGTACGGATGGAGACAAGTTTGATCAACTCACAAGTGCAATCAGCAGGCCAATGCCGAAGGACAAGAAACCAAATAAGTGTGATTCACTGCAAATTCCTCCACAAACTGCTGATGTCAGCTCTATCCAATGCTGTACGGCCAGCTACCAATCTGATTGCCCGCCTGTAGGGTGCGGCTAGCTGATAAAACATATAACAATCACCAATGCTCAACTTCTCAGCCACCAATCTGTAGTAGACAGTCAATTAACTAAAATCCCAATCTGTGAACAATGATATTCCTCCTCAACATTAGACGCCAATCTTTCCTGGTGATGAACGACTAGCATGGAATGACATGGAATCGCTGTAACTAACTTGGAATTCTTCTGATCTGCAATTTAACTCTGAATTTCTACCTTACCCTCAACTAATTATTGATTTCACCAAAAACAATTGCCACATTGCTCTATTCAGCAGATGTAATCATGAAATTTCATTCCATAAGCAAACTGGGGCAACGGACAGCCTGCAAACTCCAAGAGTTTTCGTTCTTGAAGAGAAATACTACTGCAACTCTGCAATCTAGAGCTCTGCCTCAATTATTTGATGAAGAAAAATAACTTGGATAAGCAAAAATGAGGCCCAAGCAATCTTTTATCTCTCTCCAAGCAAGTCAACCCACTTAGGTTTTCCTTTGTTTTATTTTATTAACTTTTAAAAAACTTTTATTCTTCCTCATAAAATCGACCACCAAGGTGTAATCCATCATTATTATAATTGACCCCCTTTTATTTAATATAACTAATGTCTAAACGCCTAGGGAATGGGGCCATATTTTATTATAACTTATTACATTATAAAGTGACTTATAAAATCACTTTAATATTAAATTATTCAATACCAATGTAGGAAATATTAGAATATTTCTAGAATTATTAATAAAATGAAAATATGGACTCAGAACTGAATTCTTATTGAAACCCTGCAATCACTGATACTGCCTTAGTCTTGCAAGCCAATTGGAAGTTTCCTCCTTAAAAAAAGGAGACATGCCTAAAATGTAGGAACTGCCATCTAAAAGTTCGAAATGACTCATAGAGCCCCCTGCAAAACTCCATGACCCTTAGAATGAGTCCCCTAACCATACCATTGATCTATGGGAACTCGAATGATAGGTCAATACTCTGCCGACTATTGATCAGTCTAATGAGGAGACATGATAATATATCAAGTTCAACTATAAAATTTTTTAAAATTAAAAAATTCAAAACTAAAAAATTAAAAATAAAAACAAACTTAAATTACTTTTAACAAGTTTCTCGTCCTCGTCTTTCTCCTCATCTTTCCCCTTACAAGGTTTCATTCTTTTTTTAGTGGTGGGAATGTAAGCTTTCACTGGAAAGTAGAGCTTGAATACTCTACGTTGCAATGGTTATACCGCCAAAGAAAACTTCCACCTCCAAGCAATGCCCTAATCATTGTTGTTCAATGCCAAAATGGTGAACCTGCATCAATTTTAAAAGGGTTCACCCCGACAACTGAACTAGAGCTTCCACTTCCACTTCCACTTCCAGCCATTGTGTCTGACTTTGAATAATGAACCTAAAATGGAAAAGAAAACTCAAGACATTATTGCAAAAGAAAAAAATTTGAAAAAAATCAGCATTATAACCCCTTAATATGCACACAAAGTATAAAAATGTATTCAGAACTTTTTTAAATTTTTTTTTATAACTTGAAATTTTTTATCAATCTTGAAAAATTCATTTTCAAATGTATTCAAAACTTTTAATTTTTTTTTTTTAAATAACTTGAAATTTTCTATTAACCTTGAAAAATTCATTGAAAACTCGAACAAAATGAAGATTCACGCACTCTTGACCACTAAAGCTTCCTTCCCCAACAATTCCTAATCCTTCGATGCGTGTCTCAGTCCTCCGTAGTGTTCACATTCAAAGAAAAAAGCTACAGCTGTAGAACAAAGCAAAAATGGTGAAAAATGTTAAAAGATGAATGGAATAACATCACATGACCAAATGCATGCTTTAAGGTCGACTTTAGGGTTTTGCAGAGTTTTTAGATTTAAAAAAAATAAAAAATGGCATGTGGGGCCCATTTTTGGGCGACCATAGCCTGGGGTGCCTGTAGGTTCAGGTTGGGTTCCGCTTAGGTCTCTCCTGGGCGGCTAGGTTCCCTGTAGGTCCTGCTGCAGAACCCGTAGGGAACCCGGCCACCTGGGAGGGACTTGGGCAGAACCCAGCCAGATCCCGGAAGGAACCAGGACTAGGACCACACTGGAACCAAATTCGGAGCCTATTCTGAAGAATCTGGTATCTTAGGTTTCAAGGAGTGTCTGAATGTGCAAGCAAGTTTCTGCACTTCTTGTGTACTGAAATCTGCAAGTGGTGTATTACAGATAAAGAATTAAAAAACATCAGTAAAAACTATAAATATCTAGACCATAGTTGAAAATCTTGCGAGAAAATAGTGATATATCGCAACTGAAAACACAACCGATATTATCGCTGATAAACTTGGGAACGATTCATTGATAAAACTGCGGAAGTTTTAACTGCAAAAAATTGTGAAATTGCATAGGTTTAAACCTAAAATATTGGTCAAACTAAAGTCAAAATCGCGACTGCTAGGAAAAGTTAAAAACGTGAATTAGTTTAGGGTTTTGTCAGCTGCGACGGTTTATGCACCTACGGTAACTTCCAATGACGACAACAACATTTTTGTAAACAATATTTCACAGTTACCTGCGATGGCATTTTACAGTCACTGACCCTTGCAATGGCATTTCACAGACACTCATCCCTGCGATGGCTTTTCTCAGTCACTCACCTGCGAAAATGGGTGAATCGTTTCTATTCATTTTACAATCTCAATTTATATTTATTTATATATGTTTATATTTTACAAATGCGATTAAATTTATAAATAATGTTTATACTATACTTAAAACATTGAAATTTTGAATCATATTTATACACAAATTAATAATATTATAATTTTATACTACGGTTATAACAAATGATATTTAAAAATATATAAACAGTATTTATAAATATATTAATAGTATTTATAAATACTTTACAAATGCAATTAAATATTATAATATGATAATACAGTATTTATATTATTATAATATTATAAATAATAATATCATAGTATAGTGTTTATATGACTCGTAAAATATAATATAATACTTTAAATTTTTAATATCATATTTATTTTATTATTTATACATTATGTCTAAATAGTTACGAGTCATATAATTTTATCAGTTTTTTATATTATATTATTTTGATTATATATTTTCAAATGTTCGACAAAAGTGCCGGTTTATTGCTGATTTTTTCGCCGAGATATTGGCGATTCCGAGTTTTTCAAAAATTTTGGGTCGACCGAGTTATTGCCGAGTCCGAGTTTTTCAACCTTGATCTAGACCATGATACTGTTGATCACGTGTGGGCAGTTCTCTATGAAAGATGGTTATATGATCATCTTTATAGGTCAGTTCGAACTCTCCATGAGGGGTCTAAATCTAAGGCTAGCAACCATTAGGAAGTAAACCTTTGTTCTCAATATGTATAGTGGAACAATTGGTTATATGTATAGTGGGAGATGTTTTTGTTGTCTAATCTTATGTTTGGTATTGACTTTCTTTTGTGGTCTTCTAAAGTTTACATGCTTATGCATTTTTGTTAAAGCTGAACATGTTTATGCATTGTTATATTTATGCAGCATTTCCCAAGTCATTCCTTTTTGTTCCATGTTTTAATTGAATGCAGAATTCTGTTAAACTTTTGTTTTGTCTTCAAGTTTTGTCATCCTTTTAGGCTTATTTTCTCTAGCACAAAAGATATTTTGGGAACTTCTATTTTGATTTTCTGTGCTAACTCTATTTTCTAAATTTAAAAACTAGTATTCATTATGGGTTTTATCATTTATAAAAATGAGATACTAAAACATATCCTGTTCAAAATCGGCAGTGGCAGGGCTGCAGGCATTGGCTGCATTTCCAGGACATTTTTCACCTCTTACTGAGGACCAATACAGAAACATATTATCTTTTTTGGTGTCTATTCTGTTGAAACAACATGAACAGATGCTCTTATGGGAACAAGTGCTTGGGGCACTTGTTATGATTGGCATGTCACTGGAGAAGTTCAATGATTTGACAAAGATATTTTGTTTTTTGGATGTTGTAATTGGGGAACTACTTTCTCAATTGTCAATTGACAACTTATCAATACCTATATCACTGAATTTGAAAGCAATCACAGCTATAAGCATGTCAACAACTCCAGCAATAAAAAGAGTTCTCCAAGGGTTTCGGGAAGTGATATGTACAGACTTCTTGTTAGCAGCTGTATGTTTTTTCTCAAATGCCAGGAAATTCTGTATAAACTAAATGACAGATCAACAGTTAAAATATGTTTCTGTGTTGTGTCACAGATCTAATATAAATTTTTTACTTGGTATTGTTTTTCAGACCTTGACTTTTCTTATTTCATTTATGTAAAGGTCAAGCATGGAGAAGGGGAGGGAAGTGAAAAATCCATGGAAGTTGTGATTAATATTTTGGATTGCCTTTCAAAGGAATTGCTTTCTGGGTATGCTTCCTTATCATTTTCTATGTTTTAAGTATCATAAACTTACGATCTTAAGTTCGGTGACACTGTAGTTTGTATTCTTGTTTTAATTAATTTGTTAGATGTCCTAAATATCAATATTGACAGCTAGCAATGGCGATATATATTAAAGAATTGAGATTACCATATTTTAATATAAAATCTGGATATAGCTGTGGAATCAGTTTTGTTTCCTAACATAAACCTATATTAGCTATATTGTAAGTGAGCATAAATATTGATAATTTTTAAAATAAATTAGAAATCTGTGATTTTCAAGAACTGCAACAAAGATCATTTATTTTTCTCTGTAAGAATGAGATCAAAATTTTTAGTCTCTAGTTGGTATAGTTGCTCTTTTGATGTCTGTCAGAGTCAAAACTGTATCTGCCATTTTCTTAGCTTTATTGTTTTTGTTGATGCTTGTAGATATCCATCCTGCGTCTGTTACCATAATCATTGCCAGAAAGCATTCATGCTCATTAAACTTTACACGTGCACCGTATTTCAACACATCTTAATTCATATTTTGCTAGCCCTGTTAAGTTTCTAATCTGGCTGATGTTACAGCATTGCTACCGTTTCTCTTTTGTCTGATTTCACTAGGAAAGATTTGATCCAAACGTGGGTTTAGCCCATTAAATAACTGCAGTGCGCCAAATTTTTCATAAACTTTTTCCAAAGTAACTTTAGGTTTCCCAAGTATGCCAGAAATTAAAGAACATAATGTCGTAAAAACAGATAATGCAATAGATGCAATAGATAGCACAATATTTTCTGGGAAATATGTGGTAAATTTGGGAGAAATCTCTTGTACATTTGTAAGATTCAATGCATTATTAAAATTTCTCAGAATTAAATTTCCCCGGCAACTACCATGATATTGCAAGGTCAAAATGGCATATAACCAAGATGAGGCATATATAGTCAACGTCTGCAAGAGAAGGCCTGCTACTGGTCTATCCTGAACAGAATTGCATGTTTCCACCAGCACTAGCTGAATTTATTGAGTTCCCCCTGTCATGTCCCAAATTGAAAGGCCCAGTTTGATGTGTTGAAAATAATAAATAAACTGTCCTTTTGACACTATTAATTAATAAATAGCATTATTAATTAAATAGCTCTAAATAATTCAACAAAAAATAATATTATGTTTAGTAAATATTAAAATTTTAAATATTATTATTTTGTGCCGATTCCAACTTGCAAAGCCCATCTTATTCTTTTTCTGGAGCTGACCAGTTTGCCCGTCACTTATAAAGGAAGAAGGCAATATCAATTGAAATCATCACAAAATATCAGCAATTGCCTTGAGCACATTTCAGACTACCTGGGGCAAGATTCTCAGGTGGTACCCTCCAGGTAGGAGGACACCCTTGTCTGGTTATCTCTTTGCAGCACTAGTCTATTTCCTATGTCAATTCCGCCTCCAGGTGAATGGTATCAGAATTCATATTGCATCTTCATGGCACCTAGGAAAGGAGAAGTGACACGACACACAAAAGGGCATTTCATAGGAGGATTATTGCCACTGGACAGGAAAGGACACTGAACATCTTGATGGGGAAGGACACGGCTGGAGCCCGTTCACAGTTGCAAATACTCATGCAGTCACTGTGCACCCACAGTCCCTGAGCTAGGCATAAAAGTCAAGGACAACCATAGTGGCTGAGGGGAACTCGCAAGCAAACACTTCGATGCCTCTTTAAGGTGCGTAACCTGCTGAGAAGAGGGATTGAGTGCACTACATTTAGGACCTACACATCAGATGGAGGCACAAATGAGTTTGGTGCACTTAGTATGTATAAAACCTGTCACAAGGTTCGCTGAATTTTCAGCTTCAAGTTCAAATTTCAGCAAACTTGCAAAAAAATTAAAAAAATTGTTGTTTGTCTAAAATTCTTGTAAAAGTTGTGGCTAGGGCACGACAGATTCACGGAGGTCTAATACGACAGAGGTCAAAAGACATGATTCACAACTGCATTGAAAAGAACACATTTTAGGAGATGCCATTGATTTTATATTTTTAGAATGACAATATTAAAATATAATGTTTTAATATACTTATTAATCATGTGTTTTTAGTATATTTTATTTGGTTTAATAAAGTTACTATTTTATTTTTGTTTTTTATTTATGTTATTTAAAAATAAAGTTTAGTGTTCTTATTTTGCTTATATTTTTTATTAAATAGAATTAATATTATTTATTTTGTTATTTATAGTTTAATATAAACAATTCATATATATTTTACCTTTTTAAAATAAAATTTAGTGATTGTTTTATTTTATTTCAAATCTATTTAGTAATATATATATATATATATATATATATTTAATATATATATTATTTTGAATTTTTTGATTGGTGAATGCTTTTCATTGGAGCTATGAACCAATGGGGTCACATTGGGGGACCCCATCCCTGTGGTGATGTTTTTACTATAGCCAAGGCATTAACACCTAGATTTGTCTCGTGTTGATGTCTATATTTCTCTCCTTATCACTCTGAGGCTCACTCGAGCACCCTTATCACTCCAAAGCATCTTTATCTCTCCTATACTCGAGCTCCCTTATCAATCCGAAGCATCCTTATCTATCTAGGGTCAATTTGGAGTCAACTAGCACGTAGGTGTAGCAAGTCATTGTGGCGCTAGTGTGTAACGATCCTGTGTTGTACTTATTGTCTTTTGAGTACGCACATACAGG
Source organism: Chamaecyparis obtusa (assembly GCA_027943335.1). NCBI lineage: Eukaryota > Viridiplantae > Streptophyta > Pinopsida > Cupressales > Cupressaceae > Chamaecyparis > Chamaecyparis obtusa. The sequence continues at coordinate 202,829 of BSBK01007563.1, forward strand.
CCCCCCTTAATAGTTGTAACAAGCATCATCCTTATACATTGAGATGGGGCAATAGCAGGAATCGAGCTCAAGACCGCCCAAATATCGGGGCTTGCGACTACCATCACACTGCAGGGCGATCCCCATTAGTTGTATTTAATTGAAAAGCAAATTTGGTGGGAGTTGATCCCAAGACCTATCCCTCAAAATCCAAACATTTTAAACAACATGCCACATATGTGGACATCCATATATATATATATTGCTCATATTTTAAAAAATAAAATTTATATAAGGTGAATTTAATGCCAATTTTTTCTTCCTGAATTTTTTACCTTGTGTAGGAACCCCTTGCGGTTCTCACTCCGACAAAACACAAGATTGCTAAACCAATGATAAATATTGTTTTGAAATTTGAATGTTTGACATTTTCAAATCAAATCTAAAATGAAATGGAACTTCAAATCATTGATTTTTGCTAACAGTTGCATCAATCTTTGCCTTTGTGTGAAGCCAAAGCATTTGCATAATTCGTTGGGTGTTTCACTCATAGTTCAAAATATCATATTTGACAACTTATCGCCGAGGCTAAAAAAATTCATTGGCAAATATCGGAGATAAGTAGGGAACTTCCCGGGAAAATATCGGGAACTTAAAAAATTGCTTAAATTTAATTAGAAATGCATTTTTTTGCAAAATTCAATGAGGAGATGCATCTAATGAGTCAGTAAATGAGTAAACAAACCAACCAAGCTGATCTAGATCTATATAAATGCAAATAGGATACAAAATCGCATCCTCATGTGGAATGCTGATGGCTCGTAGCCATAGTCTGATAGTTTAAACTTTGAAGCAAACTAAAAATAGCAAATTGTCTTTGTAAAACTAAAAGCAAATACAAATGTCAAGTACAATATCAAAATAGTCTACATCTTCCTCTTCCCCCTTGTTGATGTTTATAGCTTCGATCAGATAAAATAGATATTACTATAAGAAGTGATTTGTATAAGTATATATCTATATCAATGTATATAATAATTGATATTATTATATAAATTGGTATACGTATATAATTATGTAAATTATATTAATCATTCTCATAATAATAATATAATTGATTGCATATCTCATATCGAACCACATAAATCATCCAAGTGAATTGATTAATCAAGATTATACAAATATTGTTTAAGAGTAACGATTACATATTAATCTGCCCTATATGGTCTCTATTTTGAGGCTGCCTATATAACACTCTTGCATTGATCGATAAAAGAAGAGTATTGAAGTCGAACACATACTACAGTCTGCAATATACATTAGTTGATCAGTGCAATAAATAAAGGAAACAAATCAGCGAACAGATAATACGGTGACTGCAATACAGTAAAAGATAAGTATCTTGGTGATATTTGTTAAGGTTTTTAGGATCATTGCAAATGTAATAGCACTATCTGATTGTATGTGTTTTCCAAATGCAACAATCTCTTGCATTTATATTGAGAATGAACCAAGAAGAGACATGTCCCTTCATGGGACATGTCTATTCATTATTATGTAATTAATATAATGACAATTATGATTATATATATACATACAAATATATATATATATATATATATATATATATATATATATATATATATATATATATATATATAATATCTCTTGAGTATTATATTAATTTCTCTAATATTTACATAATAATATATAAATATACATATACATATATAGATATTTAAGTATATATATATACATCTCATATATACTATATATATATATATACATATCTTCACTAGTATTGACTCATAGTGATTATCTGAATGAAGCTACAAAACATCAACACTCCCTCTTAGCTAGGGAAGATTAAACACATGATTAGGATCAGAAGATATCATTTACCGTGATATCAGAGATATGGTCTGACTAGGAATATCAAGTCGCATGTTCCTCGTCAGACCATATCTTTGAAATCATGGTAAATGATATCTTCTGATCCTAATCATGTGTTTAATCTTCCCTAGCTAAGAGGGAGTGTTGATGTTTGTAGCTTCGTTCAGATAAATGAGACTATGTTTACATTGTGAGAAATAATCTATTATATACACACATTAATATATATATTAATCCATATATATAATTAAGGATAGTAGAGTTCTCATAATATTTATATAGTAAATCAAATTGATTAACAACAGATTAATTAAGGAGACATACCGATGAAGAGACATGTCTCTTCACTCATGTAGAGACATGTCTATTCATCAACGTGTCTCCTTAATATTGTTTTCATATATAATCTGATTCTGATCGAACAAAAGACAAGCATATACAGCAATCAATGCAAGTCTCACCAATTCGATCTGCGAGGGTCAGAATAATAGGCTAATCCTCCAAAATCCTCGTTTGCTAAAATGGGGACATTACACCTTGCCGAACTTCATACAAATTGTATTGTTGCCAAACTTGAACTCAAATTTGAACTTTGTGACTTAGTCTAAGACTGAAAATTGCATCATCCACTGTTCAAATTGGAATAAGTTGCCTATTCTGTCGTCTTTGTAATTTGAATTGAGGGTCCTGTAGTCTATTGAATGTGTCGGTATTAAATAAATTGATTAAACTGGTTTGAGATTTGATTTCAATTGTAATATGCTACCTGTGAATGAAGTTCCGTGTCTGCAAATTCTGGTAAACCCTTGAGTTTAATTTTCTGTACATGCAACAATTTGTGTTTTTATTTTGCTTTTATGTTTTTTAAAAACAGAATTAGTATTTTATTTTGTTTTTTTCTAGTTTAAAATAAAAAATTATATACATTTTAAAAAATAAAATAAAGTTTAGTGATTGTTTTATTTTATTTCAAATTTATAATGATTTCAGATCTATTTAGTAATGTTAAACGATTTTGATAATTTTGTGGATATATTGTTTATATATTAAAAAATAAAATTTATATAAGGTGAATTCAATGCTGATTTTTTCCCTGAATTTTTTACCTTGCCAAACTTAATCCAAATTTTATTGTTGCCAAACTCGAACTCGAAATTGAACTTTGTGACTTAGTATAAAACTGAGAATTGTATCCACTGTTCAAATTGGAATAAGTTCCCTATGCTGTCTTCTTTGTAATTCGATTTGAGGGTCCTGTATAGTCTATTGAATATGTTGGTATCGAATAAATTGATTAAAATGGTTTGAGATCTGATTTCAATTGTAATATGCTACCTGTGAATAAAGTATTGTGTCTGTAAACTCTGGTAAATCCTTGAGTTTAATTTTCCATATATGCAACAATTTGTTTTCTCTAGGTGGAATATTATAGTGGTATCAGAGCCATTGTTCTTACCAACCAGTGGGAACTGCTGTAATACAATAGGAATGAAGAAAATATGCAAGAAGCTATCAGAGAAAGTAGATAAGTTCAATCCTTTATGAGATATTCTATGGAAGAGATGGTAAGCATCATAAGAGTGACGAATCAACAAAGGAATGTTGATAGATCCAATCAACCTTTTGTAGAAGGAAGTAACTCAGCTAATGGCAGGGTTTCAAATAACCCACCCAAGTAGACATTGAAAGCCAAATTTTTACAAAGAGAAGAGGCAGGCTCCTTTGAGGGAGAACAACTCATGCCATCGAAACAGGAGGACAAAATGGCAAGGACTCATGTTGAATACAATGCCTTAAACTCGACCACCCATTGTGAAATGTTCTGCACTAAGTATTATTGCATGAAGACAAGAAATGGGCATCGGATGAGAAAGTATCAAGAGCAGCCACAAGACAACACTCCAGAGCAGATTGTTTGGCAGGAAAAACAAAGATGCAACATGCAAGATCCTTTGTTAGAAGAATTTTTTTTTTGGTATCTAATGACTTCATGTTTCAGCAAAAGAACGATAAAGTCAAGATGGCAAAGACATCACCTATTAGATGCGAAGAGTCCAAGGTGAAGGAGGATACACCAAATCATGCACAATGCTTCAAAATACCCCATTGATCGATGAATTTGCTTTGGAGGACAATATTATGATAAGTCCTAAGTGGGAAATGATAAGACGCAAAACTAAAGGTGTTGAGGATGTCTCGATAAATCCTTTTTTGGATTAAGAGGTTGAGAATCTTGTGTATGGTCTAAGGTATGAAAACACTTAAGATTTTCTGTTTCCTATGTCATGGTTAATTACTTGTCATCATTATGTTAGAGAAGGGGATACAACTCATAGTATAGGGAATGTGTACTGTTTGATTCAAGTGCAAGATTATATTTGCATATGGGATTCGGGTGATCTCTCAAGGGTTATTGCCTTAGATGAGACACCTTATGGTGGATATGCTTGGTCTACCTTAAACAGGCATTGCATGGTGTTTGACTTTTCATGGATCCCCTTAAGTATGGAAATCTTTGAGCATCCGAAGCTGAAGTTGCTTGAGGACAAGCAACATCTTGGAGGGGAGGACTGTCAAGTTCCCGATTGAAATGATGTTTTGAAAATAATAAATAAAGTGTCCTTTTGACATTATTAATTAATAACTAGCATTATTAATTAAATAACTCTAAATAATTTAACAAATTAATGATATTATGTTTAATAAGTATTAAATATTATTATTTTGTGCTGAGGTCGACTTGCAAGGCCTATCTTATTCTTTTTCTGGGGTCGACCTGTTTGGGCATCACTTATAAAGGAAGAAGGCAATCTCAGTTGAAATCATCACGAAATATCAGCAATTTCCTTGAGCATGTTTTAGGCTGCCTGGGACGAAATCCTCAGGTTGTATCCTGTAGGTAGGATGACAACCCAGCCTGGTTATCTCTTTGCAGCACTAGTCTATTTTCAATGTCAATTTTGCCTTGAGGTGAATGCTATTGGAATTCATATTGCATCTTCACAGCAACTAGGAAAGGAGATGTGACGTGGCACACAGAAGGGTGTTCCACAGGAAGGTTATTGCGACGGGACTTTAAAGAACAGTGAACATCTTGACAGAAGGGATGTGGCTGAAAACCATTTGTAGCTGCAGATACTCATGCAGTCAGTGAACACTCAGTTGCTGAGCTGGGCATAAATGCGGAGGTCAGCCATAGTGGCTGAAGGGAACTCCAAGAAAACACTTCGGTGCTACTTCAAGGTGCCTAACCTATTGATAAGGGAGATTGAGTGCGCCACATTTGGGACCTGCACATCAGACAGAGGCACAACTGAGATTGGCACAATGAGTATGTATAAAATTGAGAATTGCATCCACTGTTCAAATTGGAATAAGTTCCCAATGCTGTCTTCTTTGTAACTTGACGTGAGGATTCTGTATAGTCTGTTGAATATGTCGGTATTGAATAAATTGATCAGACTGGTTTGGGATCTGATTTCAATTACAATATGCTACTTGTGAATGTTCTGGGTCTGCAAATTCTGGTAATCCCTTGAATTTAATTGTAATTACATGTGTCAATTTGTTTTCTCTGGGTGGAACATACACCCTGATTGAACAAATCACCTTATCCTCCTCAGAGCTTTGGAAAACCTCCTTTGTTCCTCCAATAACAGGTTACAGCCAACCTTTAACAGGAAATTTTAGCAGCAATTTGGTAGCCTGATCCATGGTTTTGCAATAAATCTAGAAACTTCAAGTTTAGGAGTTATGGCAAAGGATTTTTCTTTTCTTCAGGGTACACATCATCAAATAAATTTCATCAATATTGAAAGAAGTGCCAACAAAGTAAGCTTCATCTTACATATGCTAGAGGAATAAGAGACAATGTCGCATATTCACTTGGAGCCAATTGTATGGTGGAAAAGTAGAACTCATGCGTTTCCTCAACTTGTCATATCATTCTCCTGAGTGGATTCTCATCTTGAACCTTGGGATCTCCTGTTTTTCTTGCCATACCTTGTTTTGTAATTGAATCTCAGTGTCATGTGCTTATTTCGACCTATGGATTTATAGTTGGAGTAAACTTTTTTAAGTTAAACCATTGAGGTATTTAACATGATATTTTAATTAAATAACACTGGTATTCTTATGTTAAACATCAAGGATCACACATGTTTTCATGCAATTCTCAGAGTTCAAGGCATTCAGAGCTGGGGTTTTAATTATATCTTTCATATGAATTGTTTGCAATCAGTTTGACATGTACTGCTAGCACATTTTCTGAAATTTGGTTGACTGACAGATAAAGTGATCGTAAGCTTTTTTTCTTAAATTTTCAGGCCTTTTGGCATATTCTTCCATCAAGTTCTTTATTTGTATGCCTTTGGGAGTTTGCAAGATTCAGGCTTCTCATTCAGAAAATAGGACTGAAAACACATTTCTTCTTTTGTATACAGCCTAATTTCTGCCTGTAAATGGATTTTTGAACAACCTTTAAGAACATTACCAAAAGGTTGGAATTTTACAACCACCTTTGGGAACATTAGCCAAACAAATTTTTTCCCCTTAGACTTGGAATTTTACAAGAAGCTTTATCTAATTACAAAACGATACGGTTTCTAGGATTTGAAGTAGAAAATTCAATTCCAAATTTAAATCTTCAATTCAAATTTCTAGTAACAGCATAATTTCATCTTCCTGCTGATTTCTCATGGCAAGGAGCTTATTTAATCTTTTGTTCTCCCAACAACAACCTCACTGTCAAATATCAGAAGGAAAAATGAAGGCTTATTAGTGAGCCTCCAACAGCTCAATGTTTATTTACAGATACGTGCAGAATACTTCACCTGTCTCTCCACTTCTTATTGAACTGAGGGAGTGATAGGCAATCGATGCTACTTCTACATATTCCTATCATTGAGTGGAATGGATTTCTAATCAGAGGGAGTAACAGGAAGTTGATGCAACCTCTATGTACTCCCATTTTCTAGTCAACAAATTTCTAAGTAAGTTGTAAGCATATGAACTTCTACTTGATACTGTAATACTGAGATATTTTCCCAAAGAGGTAACTATGAACAGAATTCAAAATGCAAACTGAGTAGAACCAATTATTGGCTTTGATTGAATTTCGTTGGAAGAAAAATAAGTGCATCCCACAGAATGACTATGCAGTGGTGAAACTGAACCGGTAGAAGAAAAATGATATTGTACCCCCTATCAGCATTGATTTCAAGGCCTCGTCCAATTGCTATTTGTAATCACCGTCTTGCCTTGAAATTTTGAGAGGAAGTAACAACTCCACTTGATTCCCCTCACCATTCAAACTATCCGCCAAAATTACAATACCAAATAGTTGTTCATACAAGATGCTCAGACCTGTACTTATGATTATTTCACCTGAAATTGTGGGTACCATGATGGGATGTAGTCCAAGATCCTATAATGAAGTTTCCTGGTAATCAATAGGTATTTAGGCCAAAGCATGGTTTGTAAACCCCTTAAGTAATTAATTGCCAAGGTGTGGTTATTAGGCCCCCTCTAAGTAAACAATTATGGAAACTGTCTCTGTACTTTCGCCAGATATCTAGACCGATAGTGTTTGGCCTTTTATCTTCAGGAGGTCATCATCCTTTGTGCAGATGCTTTTATGAGGTCTCTGTGGATTGTAGAGCCCCTAGGTTGGTCACCTCCTCCTAGCATATCTTGGAGATTGTTAGCTCTAAATGGTCTTTTAATACCACTAGTTTAATAGATGCAGATAGTCCTATGGGATGATGTTTCTCATGGCTTCTGCCTCAATATTTTCCTCCTTGGCCATTTTGGTCTTGTTTCTTCTTGACAGTGCAATTCAACTTCTTCTTGTGAGCATAGATCCAATCCTCTCTGCCCACCACTGAAGCCATAGTGATGGAGACACATTATGATCTTTTTCACTAACACAAGGGTGTGTTCAGCATTGGATGTTAGATGTTAGCCTGGGGGAATTGCCTTGCTTGATCCTCCCTAGCCCTTAGCACTTGCTAATTTGAATTATCAGATCTTGTGTTGCTTCCTTCATAGTGATCATTTTTGGCACAAGTGAATTAACTATTTCTAGTTTAGACAATGCTAATTGATGATCTCCAGTTTTTCCTTAGAATTTTCTATTTGGTGCTAATGTTTTCCCATCTTGGCTATATGTAGTAGTTTCTTGATCACTTTTTTGGGTGGTTCCTTGTTTTGCATTTTATTTCTTTTGTTCTCACCCTTTGTGAGGCTTGTAAGGTTTCTCTTCATAGAATTTCTATTGCAAACATCTATATTCTTGTGTCCCCTGACCTACTTTTAGTCATCTGTGGATATTAATATGATTTCTTTTCTTTCTTTCTATGCTCTATGTCTATTTTGTTCCTCAACATATAGATAATACCACAGTAGAAAAAATATTCTGGGGGAAGAAAATGGCAAAAATGGTATAGACTTAAAAAAAAACAGGATTTAAATGGAAAAAAAATGGGGTAAGGAAATAGTAGAAAATGTAGATAAATGGACAAATTTTTTTTGTCTTTGAAACTTAAAGGCATTTCAATAGCATAGAGATATTGAGAGTAAATGTAAATGAGTGTTTAGGCCATCAATTGTGGAATGTACATATTATTTTCATTTTGTTCATTTCATGTAATTTAAAATCCAAGAAACTTGGAACAGATTAAAAATTTAGAATCTACTTTAGCATAAAAATGCCCTCCAGAAACAAGGAAACCTAGAGTAAATTAAACATTTAGAACCATCAACCAGAAAACTAAGCATGAGGTTACAAAAATCACAAAAATCTGAATATTATTTACAGAGAGAAACTAAAGAACCTACCTTAGGAAAAATATTACAAGATTAAGCCACATGGAAGGTGGTCATTAGCTCTGAGTATTTAAACTGTGGTTGAAAATGGAAGCAAAAAGGAATAGATGGCAATAAATGCTCAAACAACAATCTGTCAAATGGCAAACCTAGAGGTAAGGAGAATAAATAAAGAAGCAAACTTGTACAAATAGGGAATAGATAATTAAGAACAAATTTAGGAAAACTGTTAGGAGCTGAAGATTCTTAGATTAATATTCATAGAACGCCATCAACAAGGCACATTGCCCCAGAAACAAGGATGTAAGCTATTAAAATGAATATCAATGATTTCATATTTAAGATCTTAATATTTTTATTCAGTAACTCAAATCTTAAAGAACTGGAAAGTATTGGTTACAAGTTATTTCATCCTATAGTAGTAGTGGAGTGTGCCAAAGATGCCATATTTTGGCAATTAAAAACAAGACTGATAGAATACTGTCAAAAAAACACTCATTGGCAAAGCCCAACTTCAGGAATATAGACTAGATCATTATGTTTGGGCAAAACAACCTACACTGTATTGACACACAGTAGTGGAATTTGATCAATATGAAGCCTGCAGTGTATGCATTTACTCTCATTCTAAGTTGCCGAATCAGGAATGGGAATGGGTACAGGTATGCAGGTACAAAACACCGGTATGACAATTTTTTTTTGTGGGGTTGGGTACGTTTTTGGTATGTTCATACATATATATATATATATATATATATATATAACATGTGTGTGTGTGTATCTATATATATATTTATATATAGACACACACAGACACATGTATACATATCACATATATATGTATAGATTTTCAGCTAAAAAATAGAATTAAGTTTAGAATGTCATATACCAATACATATGCTAAACAAAACCATTACAAATTTCAAATTTTGAAACATATCATCCTAATTTAAATTCAGGTTTCGGAATAAAAAAGATCACGCTAGAATCTCATGATGGATAAATTCAGAGTTCGCTAATTAGCAGTGTAGGTCTTAAAAATATCTAAAATATCAAACTAGAATCACTGAACATTTTGGCATTTAAAAACACAAATCCTAGATGTGTACCCACATGAGATTTGTTTCAGAATCCAATATGGCAATGTAAATATGCAATGCGATATAATACAAAATTGGTTATAGCAATATGGATTTTCTGTCTCTTATATAATCACTTAAACCATGCAATGTCTGACCTGTATTATCGCTGATAGCAATATGGTTCCTGTGTCTGATCTTTATATATTAACTTGCAACAATATTGCTTTTGCTGAGTCTGATATATGCTATTCTCGCTTTCAATCAATGGTGCTGTCTTAGATTTAGAGTTATGCACTTGCAACCAATTCATCCAAGTAGGCTGATATTCACAAGAGCAGATCCAAGTAAGGATAATAAATAAATAAGGTTCCAAGTCAATGATGCTATTGGAATGATTGTGAATGCCTTCTTCTATCAGGTATTTGGAATGATTACTCATGTTGAAAGGGCACGATTCATGTCTCTTTCTTGAAATGATAATTGACTGATTTAATAATGGAGAAGCAAAGCACTTGTCATGTCCCCATTTTAAGATAGAATTTTAATAATAATTAGATAATAAAATATTATTAAATAAATAATGATAGTAAAATCATATATTAATATTAATATTAAAATGTAAAAATAAGAAATAATAATAAAATATTATTATAATATAAATAATAACATATATAATCTATTATCAAAAAATAAGATTTAAAATAATTAAATAATAATAAAATTACAATGAATTAATAAATAAATAAAATTTACTACAAGGGAGAATATTGTAGAAAGTATGTTGTCTTTCTAAATAGGATTTAATAATAAAAGATAATAAACATAAAATAAATAGTATAATATAGATTAATATAATTTAACTAAATCTAATGAAAAGTCAAGAGATATGTAATAAAGAGATGCGACTCCTTCAAATTAAGATATAAAAGAGAGGAGAGTTCATTTGAAAGAGGAAGGAAGAAGATGAGAGAATAGGAGTTAAAGAAGGATTAATGGAAGAGGAATGGAATAAGAAAGAAATATATAAACAGGGATTACAACAAAGACTTCAGCAAGAAGTTCATTTTTTGTATGTCAGTTAATACAAATTAAATTATTTATTTATTGAATATTATATATATATATATATATGAACATTTTTGTTTTCAAATTATATATATATATATATATATATATATATGAACATTTTTGTTTTCAAATTATATATATATATATATATATATATATATATATATATATATATATATATTATATGAATTTTTGGTTAATGCATTCTTGAGTAACTCTGGATTTATTTTATGGATAAGTCTAAAAACTACGATTCTATAATCAACATTAATGCTTGTACATTTATATGTTCACTAAAAAATGATGATAGGGATACCATATAGAATGAATCTTATATTCATTAGAGATGGTTTCCTGTATTTGGAGGGGGCTAGGAGAAATTGTTATAGTTTCCCTAGTCTCGAGATTGTATAATCTCATGTAGGCAGTATATATACTGATACCAGTCATATGCATATGTGTAGGCTTGGAGAGAATTTATTGCTTCCAAGAGATTCTTATGGGTAGTGCTCTATGGGAGGACGTGTCGTTAGCCCGATTGCTTAGAGTGGAACTTATATCCCTCAAGCTGAGAATTGGGAATTCTGTGAAGCCCGACCTAGAGGCAGCCCCTCAGAATCAAATCCCCCTTACTAACTTTGAATAGAATAAGCGTCATGTAAATATTGTGTAAAATTCTCTACTAATGTCGGTTTTGTAGGAAAATACATAAGGAGATTAAGAAGGGACATTACAGTTCCATTTAAAGGAATTACAAGAAAGATCTTTCTAAACAAAACAATTGTTAACTGAAGCCAAAAAAACTAGCGAATCCAACTAAAGTACGTTAAGTGACCATTAAATTAGAAATATAACAATAATACTCTAATACCCTCTCTTAATGGTCATTCTATCAGCTACACCAAGTTGCCCCTAAATTTTACAAACTTATCCAAGCTTAGAGACTTGGTGATGATATTTGTAGTCTAGTCCTTAGTTGGAACGTACTGCAACATCATAGTTCCATCTTCAACAAGCTTTTTGATGAAATGACAATGAAGCTCTACATGTTTGGTTTCTTGTGGATGATTGGATTCTTAGCAAGTTTTAGCACCCCTTGATTGTCACAAGATAAGGGTGAAGGCCTTTCTTGAGACATTTTCATGTAAGAAAGCATCCTCTATAGACATACTGCCTCACATGCTGCTTTAACAATTTTCCAATATTATGCTTCTATTGAGGAAAGAGCTACCACCTACCACTTCTTATTGGTCCATGTGACTGCACATGTACCAAGACTGAAGACATACCCAAAAGTAGACTTTTGATCATCAATAGATCATGCCCAATCTGAGTCTGTAAAACCAATCAACCGAGGATCTTTTCTTTTGTTGTACAGAATGCCAAAGTCTAGTGTCCCTTTCACATATCACAGTACACGCTTTGTTGCAACCTAATGTTCTTCCTTAGGGGTTGTCACAAAACGAGATATGTTGCTCATAACATAACTTAGATTAGGTCTAGTGGTTGTAAGATAGATTAGGATGCCTAGTAGTTGCCTAAAAGATAACTCATTCACCATAGGCGAATCTGATTTGATTGATAGTTTCAGCCCATTCTCCATAGGTGTAGATGAAGGCTTTCGATCAACCATCTTGAACTTATGTAGCAAACTCTTGGCATACTTCGACTGAGAAATGAAAATGTTGCCACTTGTTTGCCAAACCTCTACATCGAGACAATAATGCAGAAGGCCCAAATTAGTCATATCAAATGCCTGGCGCAAATTCAATTTGATCTACTCAAGCAATTGTGCCCCATTACCAGTAATGATAATATCATCAACATAGATGACAAGGAAAACGATGTCATTACTAGTGCTTTTGACTTACAAGTTTGGATTAGGACTTCTGTAAAACCTTGTGCAACTATATAGGTAACAATTTTTATGTACCAAGTCTTGGGGGCTTGCTTGAGGCCATAAAGAGCCTTGACTAGTCTAAATACTTGGTGCTCTTTGCCTACAACTTTGAAACTAGAAGGCTGTGACATATAGACTTCTTCCTCCAAATAACCATTGAGGAAGGCACTCTTCACGTCCACTTGATGATTTATCCAACCACATTGTCCTTAAATGGATAGAACCAATCGGATGGTGCTTATCTTTGCTGTAGGAGCTAAGCTTTCCTCATAGTCAACGCCTTCTTTTTGTGAGAAGCCTTTAGCCACCAACCAAGCTTTGAACTTATCAACTGTTCCATCAACTTTGTACTTCACTTTATAGACCCATTTGTAGCCAATGGTTTTCTCCATCGTTGGAAGATCTAATAGATCCCAAGTGTTGTTCTTCTGAAGATTATGATACTCAACTTTCATAGCCTTCTCCTATTCAGGTAATCCTTTTGCCTCTAAATAAGTCTGGGGCTCATAGACACTTTGAATATTGGCCATAAGAGAAAAATTGACTATTTTCTTTTTGCTCTTGCCTCTGGATGATCTACCCTTAACGAGATCATCATCTGGAACAACCACATTGTCCTTAAATGGATAGAACCAATCGGATTGTGCTTATCTTTGTTGTAGGAGCTAAGCTTTCCTCATAGTCAATGCCTTCTTTTTGTGAGAAGCCTTTAGCCACCAACCAAGCTTTGAACTTATCAACTGTTCCATCAACTTTGTACTTCACTTTATAGACCCATTTGTAGCCAATGGTTTTCTCCATCGTTGGAAGATCTAATAGAGCCCAAGTGTTGTTCTTCTAAAGATTATGATACTCAACTTTCATAGCCTTCTCCTATTCAGGTAATCCTTTTGCCTCTAAATAAGTCTGGGGCTCATAGACACTTTGAATATTGGCCATAAGAGAAAAATTGACTATTTTCTTTTTGCTCTTGCCTCTAGATGATCTACCCTTAACGAGCTCATCATCTGGAACATCACCAATAAGCTTTTCGCATCGCTTAGGCCGGAGGGTAGAACCATCTTCTTCCAAATTAGGATGCTTATCATGACTTGGGTTGTGTGGAATGAATTCATCTTGGATGCTGATCCAGGTTATCCTGAGGGAAATTTGGTGGTACAATGTCATGCCTAGGAGATTCTACCAGTTCAGGTTCAGAATCTTCAGAATCCCTCTCTTCAGGTGAAGCAAATAGTAGGCTAACACCCAAAGTTCTTTTCTTCATAGGCTGATCTTTAAGACTTTGGATAGGAGAAGAGAGCATAAAGGGCCCACCTTCTTCAACAAAAAAACTTCAGGGAAAACATAGGGCAAAATATCAGAGGATTCTTGTCAAGAAAACTGTTAAAAAATTGCAGCAAAACCCTAGCCAAAAATTATTGCAGAAATTCGTTTCTCGGAATAACACTAGCCACTGCTGAAAATGCCCAGATTTTTGGCGATAAACAACTTTGAACTGCCCAGAAAAATTGCACCTGCGAAAAAAACTTTGAAAACCTGACCTGTATCTGCAAGTATAAATGATGCTGTCCTTCCAAAAATGGCGGAAAAAAATGTGGTTGTGAAAAAATCCGTAGGTCACAGATGAAAAACGCCAAGAGATTTTGAAAACCCGCAAACGGAGGTTGCACAGGTTGCAGAGACACGCGATTTATGGAAAATCCACAATCTGGAAGTCTACAAACTTGCAGAAGACAAGATTGGGGAAATCTGCGATTTTGGCATAATAAACCTTTGATTTTGTGTTTAAATAAAAAATGCAATTGAAGAAAAAAACCATCTATTCTTTAAACTGCAGAGAAACTATATCGTCAATTTTTCTTTATTTAAGAAAAAATGAAAAAAAACATAAAAAATTATGAAAGAATTTTTTAGTTTTACCCCCAATTTTTTTTAAAGGAAAAAAAAATTTAATGGCTTTGATACCATGAAATGGTAATTGATTGATTTAACAACGGAGAAGCAAAGCTCCATTTAAAGGAATTACAAGGACAATATTTCTAAACGAAACAATTGTTAACTGAAGCCAGAAACAGAAACTAGCTAATCTAACTAAAGTACATTAAGTGACAATTAGATTAAATATATAACAATATTACTCTAATATTCCTAAACACTTTTATTTCTCATGATTAATTGCACCATTCCTTAACATTTTCTAATCGCTGCATTCTTTGTCCAGATTGGTCAATATATATTAAACATTACACCTTCCATTATGATTAATCTCCATACTTGTAATTTCTGTTGGTCAATTAACTTCGTGTCTATTCATAACGACATTAATTAGCTTATGTTGGATAATCATTATCAGTTTAATGTTGTATAACATCGTTTAATCGATTCATCGTAAAGATGCTTGATCATGAACAGTGCTGAGAGGATTATCATTTGATTAGGAAACTGATTATCATGTAGATCAGTATTGATGTTAATCATTAGTTGATGCTACTGCTGTTTAATCTTAATGACCACATTCTACTTCTTCAAATCTGTAATGCCTAGCAATATACAGATCTCTATTATTTTGATCCTTAATACACTGTTATCACCACTGACAAACCCTTTTTCTTCCTGGATTTGATTAATAACATTAGTCGCTGCCCCCTAATTTATAATGATCTTTATCATCAAGTGATATTGCCACTGATCAATGTAACATTATCAGTGTTATCTTCCCTTAGATGCTTGGTGACTATATTTATCTTTTGATTAGTCTTCCTTCACATCTATTTTTGATATAGAAGAAGTTACTACTTTCTTGCTTACTGTTCTTCACCATTCATCAATCTCCTTAGTCTTCTTTGACCCGTACCTCATGATAATGGATATCTTCAAAGTGATCGTTATATCTTGATTATCATTCTCCCCTTGGCTTGGTTGATCCTTATCATGATGGTAATGCCAACATTATTATGTCAATGCTCCTTTGATGAATAATTCTGAGATGCCATTCTGGTTGTCCTCATTTATGCTTCCTCTTCACCCGATTTATATTGCTGTGATTGTCTCTGCAAATGTTGTCTGACTGATCTACACAATGGTGATCTATAGAGTTCATGATGATGTCTTGAATGTAGTAATCTTGATGAAGGTGCTGATGATAGTGTTGATTCATGTAGTTCGCCCATATAATATTGATTGTCTTATTTAATGGAGATGCTCTCCATACTTGGTGTGATCATCATGTTGCTCACCATTCTTTTGGGAAAGGTGATCATCTTGGACTAATCTGTATTCCTCCTAATGTAACTAGGAAAATCATCTTATTCATAAGACTTAACGATTTTCTGAATATCTTGTTCTTATACTAACAACTGCCTATGCACATCTACATCGAACATCCTACTAAGTAGATATAGGTGCTCAAGGCCACTCCTTGACCACAAAAGTACTTTATTGCTTTTATTTTGTTAGTTTAAGGATGGGAATATCATGTACTAACATTCAAATTTGATGGTTAATAAAATATATCATGTCAAATATAAAACTGTTTTCATGCAGCAGGAAAATATGTAAAGTCAGCATATGTTGGTCCTGATGAATACTAATATTTGTAATGAAATCAGGTGCAAAAAGATGGGTGTTACTGAGGATGATGTAATGCAGTTAGCACTTGCTATCTTGAGTTCTATAGAAGAAATATCAGCACAGAACATTCCACCACCTCTGAAGGTAAGGTTTTTAGCAACCTGAATATTATATCATTGCTTTCTTTCTTTTAGACAATTTTGTTTGAAGGTTGAAAGGGACAAGTTAAACTGGATATGTGTAATCAATTGTATATTTTGGATTAAATATTGTAGGGGTCACCTTATGTTTTGATATGGTAGCAAATCATCTTGCTTTCAGCTAATGCTCATGTATTTAATTTTAGCATTCTTATAATGGGAATGCAGTTTGTGTTAATGTATAAATGTTTTCTACTGACAAACATGACTGTAATTTGTATTAAGCTTCTAGTGGCAACTATGGAAGTTATACAAGTATTGGTTCAATACTGTGGAGAGGACATACAGAAGAGGATTTTGTTGAAATCTCTTGGCATAGTCTCTCAAAGACTTCAAAGAATGTCTGCTGTGTCAACAGCTGCAACTTTTAAAAATCCAGATGACATGCAAGATGATTTCATTTTAATTAATGAAACTGACCAAGAAGAATGGAAAATTGCTCTTTTTGCATCTGTAGTTGTTGCACTTGACCCAAAAGTTGTTCTCCATAATCAGAGGAAAACACTGAAAATGTTCATGAATGCTGTACTTAGAAAGGGAAATAGTATGATCAAAGATGTAGCAGCTCAGGCTCTGGGTTCTATGATCAACAAATGTCCAGTTGTAGCTAATGGCGACAATCCAGATCTTTTTACTCTGGATGAGGCTGTTCACTCTGTTCTTGACGAGGGTTTATTGAGGATTGTACAAAACAGCACATTGCATGGTGAATCGGCCTTTGCTAAAAATGTAACACAGAGTCTGAATTTTACAGATATTGATTCCGATGATAATATTGGAGTGCAGATCCAAGCAATTATAGCACTGGGATGGATAGGAAAAGGCTTAGCAATGCGAGGACACAACAGAATTTCAGATGTTGCAATGCTACTTTTGAATGTCTTGCGAACAAATAGTAGTATATGTACGCTCTTTCCAGAAAATGACACTAATAAATCAGAGCCTTGCAAGAGCATGGGTACAAAATTTGAAGTGGCAGAAGCAGCAGCTGATGGGCTAGGCATCATCATGAAAGATTCCAGAAATTCTCTCAATAAAGAATGTCATGCAATCATGCGGCCTCTTTATAAGCAGCGCTTTTTCACAAGCATGATTCCAGTGTTGGTGTTGGCTATAAAAGATGCTGCCGGTTCTCCTTCAAGGTTCATCCATGAAAATTATGTCTAGAACTTAAGTCTTTTATTTTCATGTTTTCATTGACTGAAATCATATATTTTTCTTTCTATGTATGTGGAATTCTTTGGGTCAAGTAACATTTTAACTGAACAAAGGTGCTGGGACGGAAAACTGAAGTAAACCTATGTATCACTATACTATGTTGTCTGACCTAATTATATATATCATTAGACACAAGGTCTATGACATGAATCTCAATGTTAGTTGCTGATGTTACAGTGTTTTCCCTTGAGTATATTTGTGCACAATGGACAAATACAGGCACCTGGAAAGAGATCATAGAATTGGAAATAAAACTAGAGGATTAGAAGTATTACACACTAGGTTGTTACTCGTAGGTTGGTGCTACCTGAAATTTTTGATAATATTTTCTCAGTTGTAGGCTTATTTGACCCATAGCTTTTTTATTTAAAATATTTGTCACACAGACTTTGGTCCATTTTTCTTATTTATTATCTATACTTGTAGCCTATTTGAGCACAAGTCTTATTTGCAGGGTTACCCGGGGATGCGTCCCTGGCCTAAATCCCCAAGTTTCGGGAACGGGGACATTTTGGGGACTTGGGGATGGCCAGGGGACGTCCCCTCCCCATCCCGGCTGGAACAAAGCAACCGTCGGGTCTATTTGTATCCATGCTGGAACAAAGCAAAGGGGTTGTGTACTGGAGATTATTAGGCTATGAAAAATTATATCATTCTACCATATCTTGCATTACATGTTCTGTACTATCTTTGATTAATTATATTTTTGCTATGATTCATGTCGGGTACTATTGTTGAATGGTTATAATTGCATTGCACTGGTTAATATAGTTTGGGTTAGGCATCTAATATTTTGGCGCCATTGCCTAAGTTTGAACCTGGCAGTCGAGGGAAGTAGGATTGGCGGGATGGTGACATAATGGGTCGTACCTTTGACCAACAAGTTCTAGTAACTGACAGTGATGGCAAGGACAATAACGAAGTGACCCAAGAGGACCATGATGCAGGATTTGGCTCACGCGTGGGATGTATTGGTTGACGAGTACGTGCAGTGGGAGGCTTGAGAGAGAGCAGTCTCCCCTGGTACGGTACACGCTGAAGTCACATTGAATGGTCCTGTATACAATCTTTTGGGTAGCCTTCCGAGATTGTTGGGTCGCACGTTAGTAGAGGTTCAGGATTAATGGGAGGCAACGGAAAGGGAACAGGTACTGCAATGGTATGAGGAGAGGAACCAGACGGAGGAAGAACCATGCGACACTATTGGCGTTGTACCTCCGACAACCAAAATTAATGCCCCTTCTGCCAAATAAAGACAAAAGGCGGACGAGGGAAGGACCATAATCAGAAGAAGTAGAAACTTCCCTAAGGAGATCTTCGTGGATTCAGCAACATGCCGAGAGATGACAACAACTGCAACAACTTGCAGCAAGATCCATAAGTCCACCCAACTACAGTGACACTCATACGGCTACTGAGGCATCTTCCACGCGACAAGAGTGGAAAGATACAACAGGAGGGTCACCACTCCCTAACATCTTGTGGGCACAAGAAGAGTCAAAGGTAAATAGTTGGGAGAGTAAGTCCATTCACGCATAACCATTTAAGCACTCTGAGGAAGCCAGTAGTGAAGAAAGGGACCTTGTAGGCAAGGTCGTAGATATATTTGAAACTACCATATGGGGCATTAGGAACCTCACCATATCAGAATGAACCCAGAATAGGGTGAACAAAACTAGAAACTCCAGGGAGGAGGGAGTGTCGGTACTGCAAGGGCGTGTATGACAGAGGTGAAGGGGAAGGAGACTTGTGCGTGCCTGAAGGTGCCAGAGAAGTGCAAGGACATGGCGGAGGAACTGACCCACCAAAGTCGAACGACGTAGAGTGTACTAGAAGAATGATGAACACCCCGGAGAAGCAGAAGCTTATGAAATTTAACAGAGACAGATCAAAAGATCCCACCTGCCACTACAAGACATGTGTAACCACATGGGAGGCAAGTGGTCTGGAGGGCGAAAATTACTGGTTGAAAGCCTTTCTAGCCACCTTAAAACCCTAAAAGTGGATTTCAAGAAGGGAATTAAAGGCATTTAAGAGTTGAGAGGATATAAAGGGTTTCAAAAAGCAAATCAAACTCATTATGGGATGATTATTTGACTTTGCTTGATTGTTCTTGGTGTTTGTGCAATTGAAACAAGGGTTTCAGCTGTACCGGGGTATTGGAGATTTTCCAATCTTTATTGTTTAGCAGTTTTGAGGTTGTGAGAGATCAACCAAATTATTGCTATCAGTGGGCTTCATTCATAGGTCCAGATCGTGCAAATTGATTGAAGTTTTTGGAGTGATTAATAATTCAAGGGTAAATCTGCAGGCAGTTGTAGCAGCTTGATAGACGATATAATGCAGCAAATAAAAGATATTGCAATAATATTTTCCAACTCAAATCTGAAATTGCATTAAAAATACACAACTGAAAAATCCAGATTTTTTATACCAGCTTGAATACTCTGAATTTTCACAAAATAATGACAACGTAGTTCATTAAATAACCCCTATTATCTAAAACAACAATACCCAGAAAACTAGGAGGTACAATTAATGAACTCACAAGCGATACATGGCTTGAAACCCTCTTAAGGGATGAATATCAGCAGCAAAAGAATTCTTCAACAAACAAATGCAGCTGTGTGTAAACAAATGGCAGCCACAGTAATTCTGGAACCGACTTTGAAATTCAGCCTTTAAACCCTTATGTATTCTCTGACTTTCTTCTCCAATTTGTACAAGTGTAGCTTTTGAATTCAACAAATTTCAGTCAATAAATCGCTGCTACAACTGCCTGCAGATTT
Source organism: Chamaecyparis obtusa (assembly GCA_027943335.1). Taxonomy (NCBI): domain Eukaryota; kingdom Viridiplantae; phylum Streptophyta; class Pinopsida; order Cupressales; family Cupressaceae; genus Chamaecyparis; species Chamaecyparis obtusa. The sequence goes on from BSBK01007563.1 coordinate 223,353, forward strand.
ACCCTTGAATTATTAATCACTCCTCCAAAAACTTTTATCAATTTGCACAATCTGGACCTCTGTATGAAGTCCATTGATAAGCAATAATTCTGTTGATCTCTCACAACCTCAAAATTGCTAAACAATGAAGATTGGACAATCTCCAGTGCCTTGGTACAACTGAAACCCTTGTTTCAATTGCAAAAACACCAAGAACAATCAAACAAAGTCAAATAATCATTTCATAATGAGTTTGATTTTCTTTTTGAAACCCTTTATATCCTCTCAACTCTTAAATGCCTTTAATTCCCTTCTTTAAATCCAATTTTAGGGTTTTAATAAGACTTTATAATAAATCTCCTAAAGTGGGCACTCATTCCAAGTTAAATGCACCTTTTAAACTTGACTTTATAATCAATAAAGGTCCTTTTATAATAAAGTCATTAAATGCTCACTTTATAATTTGAATTTATGATATGAAATCCCCTTTAATTATAAAGTCACACGAAGTCAATATAATATTCCCTTGAAATAATTAATTATTATTAAAGTAACACTTAATAATAATTAAATGTCATAACTCCATTAATAACCATTAATTAATGATTTTGACTTCATCACTGGCTAGCTCACTGTTCGCACTGTCAACCTAGATGCCTTACTAAAAATAGTAAGGTTCTCTCTCGAACATCCACTGACTTACTGTAAAAAGTAAGTCCCTGAAACTAAGCCAACTGATGAATGAGTTAATCACTGTGCATACCATGAGTTTGAGTACACTACCAGAAATAGCTCTGACCATAATTTGACTTACTATAAATAGTAAGTACCAAATTGGAAGCTTTGTCAATGTCACCACAACTCCATACTGTTAGCAAATTGCCCAGGTGCCCTGCTAAAGATATAAACTTTGACTTACCCAAAATAGACACTTACTATAAATATTAAGTGTGCCGATCTGACTCAAATGAAGAGCAATCCTGAGCATCCTTGACCTCGGGAGTGGGAATTGGCCTTTAACTTTGCCAACTGAACAACTCCATTAGCTTATGAGGGTTAGGAAATAGGCTAATCCTCTAAAAGATGACACTCATGAAAAAGGGGACATTACAGTTTGCCCTTCTTGAAATTGCTTGTCCCCAAGCAATCTCAGAAACAAAAAACACATATATCCACTTGTATTCCAAGGTAGAGTCGTATAATGCCCTTGTGATCACCAACTAGCTCTTGTAACACTAACACTAGAATAACACTAGAATGATTGACAGAACATGCAAACTGAATCGAATCCGGTTGTAGATGTCACAAGAGTGAATATCTCATAGGGAAGCAACTCGGAAGGTTGATAAAGCTTGCTTCCCAGAACTACGCAAGGTGAACTGTCATACACTTTGTCTGACCCATACACTTGGTTAATGCATTCTTGAGTAACCTCGTCTTTGAAAGTCAATAACTAGTGAAACCCATTGGCACCAGGAAGTGGATGAGCGAGGCTCTCACGAGTCTCAATAACTAGAAGAAGATTAGTAGAACCAATAGTGTCATAAAGTGGGTTGGAGGAGGAGAAAGAAAGGCCACATACCTCCAAACTCAGTTCGTGTGCCCACCTAACTCGCTCTTCAACCCATTTAGCATGAACCAACTCCTCAACTGTAGATAGAGGCGCGCTATTACTGTTGCAAACTGTGGCGCATGATTTCAGCTGTATTTGGGTTTAAGTTTTCAAACAATTTTGTTTATTGTCTAGCTCAGTCCGCTTCTCCTTAATGTGTTTAATCTCTGAGACATGCTCGAGACTAGAGTCAAAACTCTGCTTGAGATTTGCAATCTCAGTCAATGCGGATGTGGGTTTGATTGAGACGTTTGAATCTTGTGCATGGTTGGTGTCCAATTGCTGTTTAAGGCCAACACCTTCAACTAAGAATGCCGAGAACTTCGCAGATATAGCTTGCATTGTGTCTTTGAAAACCTAGTTCTCACTTCTCAGTCTCAAACTTGCAGACACGTTCCAATAAGTTTGATAGGAAGGCCCCGTCACATGACTTACGCTAGTAAGTCTGCAAAGAAGTCGAGACAGTTGAGAAAGGAAGAGGAACATCATCACCAAACTCTATAACCGGCAAACAAACTCAATTCCAAGGCCAAACAAAGACCAGAATAAAGAACATAATCTTGGCTATGGATATATTCTCAAATAACTTCTCAGATCACTTAAAATTCCCTATGAAAATTCTTAGAAAAAAATTCTCTGGACGCTGTCTCAGAAAAATTCTCAAGAAAATTTTGAAAATTCCCAATGATAATTCTCAAAAAAATCCTCTAAACGCTGAAAATTCTCAAAAACTTCTCTGAACGTAGAAAATTCTCCATGAAAATTCTCACTCAAGATCTCAAGAATCAGCTTAGGAAAATTGCAGCTCAGATTCGTGTTCTAACGTCGCTCAAATCTATGTTCATCGCTCAAATTTGTCACGCAAAGAAACACAGAGAAACACAAAAGTTTGTGGAGCAGAGAAACCCTAAGCTGTTCGTCGCATAGGGAAATTCTTTCGTCATGTAGAGAAATCCTTTCTTCGCACTAAAATATCCTCAAACATCTTTTCATCTTGCTAAGAACTCTTGTCGTCATGTTTAGAAATGCTATTGTCGTGCTAAAAAATGGTGAGGTCGTACTCAGAGATCCTCAAAACCCTTTTGTCGCACACAAAAATCCTATCGTTGCGCTCATCACACTCGAAAACCTTCTGAAAAGGTGTCATCGCACTTAGGAATGGCATTGTTAGGTTTCCCCAATTAGTTCTTGTGTGCGGTTATGTTAGAAATTCCTGCCGACCCAACTGCTTATACCACATGAACTGCAGGGGGAGGTGGGAGGGTGGACAAAAGGGGAGGTTAATTGTTGGTGGGGCTTAACGTTTTGGGACAAGAGGAACAATAGGGGGGCGGAAAAAAGACTCCAGACTACTACGACTGGAGTACTAGCGCTACTCTAGAGTGTGAAGGAAAGATCAAATGTAGTTCATTGAAGAAGTGCTATAAATTAAAGACAACAAACCATTGAATGAACTACAAGTGATTGTCAGATATTAGTTAAGGTGTTTGGCATATCAATCAAGACAAATTAACAACAAAAATATGAATAATCTAAAGTTAAATATGAATAGAAGATAAATTGGAGAAGAAATATCCAAAGTTATTACTTTAATGAATAATGAGCATCAATGCAAAGCTTAACATGGTTACTAAATTCAATTTAACTCATGGATTACAAACATAAGTTTAACAATAACTGAATACCAATACTAGTTATATGGTTTTCATAGGATAAGCATTACATCCACTATCTTTTACTAGGCATATACATGACTTGAATTAACCTTTGAATGACTATTTTTGTAGCATAAGTTAGCTCTTCCCCATCTTTACAATATATATGCTCTAAGCCCTTATTTATAAGATCATAGAGAAAGCTTTAAAGGCAATATGATAATAAAATAATGCCTTTTATGCTGCTTTATAACAACCCTAATCCTTATCCATGGAAAAGAGGAAATAAAAAACTCAAATTACTGTAAAATAGGCTTTTTTCTACTATAACTTGCACTTTCTATTTAAAATATGTACTAGCTAGGATAATATGGTGGCCCCTTTGAATGCTTTTTGCATTAAAACTTAAAGATAGGTATTTGACTTTAGTTCCCGGCTGATGTCTTTTTGTCACATGTATAAGGTGCTGTTGCTAGATAAAATTCACACTTTTTTTTGTGTTTTCACACTCTTATTACAAATATGCTAGCTGAGTCTTGACGTGTGGATGGTACCACTAAATGAAAATCATGAATTCTTTATATTCTAAACTTCCATTGTTGGTAGTTGTGATTTCTTGATTTTATTGCCCCTTGAAAATAATAATTTTATTATGTTGAAAAGTTGCTGTGAGTCTTATAAGTGTTTACCATATTTGGCACTGAATTGTACTGGCTGTGTAATGTTTTCTAAGCCTACCCTGCGTCATCATTTTCACGTCATTCTACCACTTGATTGGTCATGAGTAAAAGCTTTACAAGTTTACCCAGATTCTGTCCATTTGATCATTGTTTTGAAATGGCATTACCCATGAAAAAGCACGACTTTTCTTTTGTTTTCTCTTTGACTCCATGCTATTAACTTGCCACTTAGTTGCTACTTCTAGATAGCTGAGCCACATAATTTTGACACCTAGCTTTGACATTCTATCTTTTGCATTTTACTCTATCTGATGCAATCCTGGTCACTTCTTTTTTCTCTTGGCTTAACCACCCACAAAGTATGAAATTTTCCCTAATAGTTTCATTTGGTTTTTGCCACCATTCTTTGGTGTTTAGTTCTTTTTCTTGAGTACATGCTAGAATATTCAAAACTTGATAGATTCTCTATCACAAATCTGGAATATCTATTGATTTAATGGTACTGACTATTTTAAGTCTGTAGTGTAGATTCTCTACCTTTGATATTAACTTTATTTGTATAAAGAGTTGTGATGTAGATTGTGCCTGATTTTGTGTTTATTGACCATCTTCAGTGCATTCTTTGCATATCAAATTTACAGTGACTATAATTTATTGCACCATGACCAATTGCCTATTAGCAAATTCCACAATTGTATTATTAGTCTTGAAAAATGTTAAACATGAGAGTTGCATATTTTTTTCCTTGATAACTCATTTTTTATTTTTCAACTCTAATTATGTACATTGATGGTTATGAATCTAATGGCTGTTCTCATAAAATATTTGTTCACATGTTGTTGGTGTAAGATGAATCCTGGTAATGTTTTAATTTCTCTTTTGAGACAACTCAAACTAGAACATAACGTGAGTCAAATCCTGTCTTCAAATTATAAAGGGAGGCTCCTAAGATAATAAACTGATCCTAGACAATGAGCTATAGACAAAATATATAGTTATTAACATTATATGATTTTTTTCAAGTGGGTTTTGTATAAAGAAATGCCTATGGACCCTTCTTTTTGCCTTGGGTATGAGTTCAAGGCTAGTAATAGCTCTTGTTTCAGAAGCGGGAGTTATATATTTTAGGAACAAAAGCAACTAACTCCAAAGATAACAACAATACCTTCATATTCTCGAAAGCAGTGTCTGCTTGCAATAATTAGATGCAACCAAGATTTGAAAAGCAATATGTCACATGATTCCATGAACTAAATATTTAAACCATCTACAAAGCTGCCATTTAGATGAACAAAACAAATTCTATACAAAGTTTGATGCTATTATTTAATTTCAATTTAATCAATGAAATTGCAATCATAATAATGCAGACAAAAGGATAATAAATGGAATGATTTTCAGCATCATGAATGTAGCAGCAACTATCATTTTGAACTCATGTGCCCATAACACTGATTTATAAGGTTACACACTAATTTTTTTGGATTCAAGGGAATAATTTATTTATCCCAAAATCAGTTGTTTTAAAGCACGGATCATATAACTCTGAGAAGCATGACAGATTGAATTTTTGAAGAAAAAACTGTTCTTAAGAAAAGATAAATGAATCTAATTGAAAACATTCTAAAAATAGGCCCAAGTCCTCATCGAAAAGTAGAACGTGTGAAAAAGAAACAGTCAAAAGTAGTTGTGACCAAAAATAGTGATTTGATACACAGATATATTCTATGATTGTGATGCAACTGTTTTGAACCATGACAGATCTTATGCAGATTCCCTAAATTCCAACCACCCATCAATTGTTTACTTCATCGCCCCATTTTGTGACCTGAATCCGATGCCATTTGTGGAAACAAAATGAATCGAGTTCCAAACTCTAAGACCCATTGTGGCACCTTTGTTTGCCATTCATGTCACTTAAACCCCTTATTTCTCATCTGAGGTGCCTTTTTTCTTCAATCATACTACTGAAAAGTTATCATGTTGTCCCAGGAATGCATTTATGCTCCTCTTCTCATTTATTTTTCATGCAGGTGCATTTTACGTTTGCAACTTAAGTCCTGATATCTCACTTCTAGGCACCTATTTGAGGTGTCTCTACCACTAAGAGGCTGTTTTTGTGCTTCCAGGCATCTTTCTTTCCACTCCTTGTCACCCCTCAATGTCCTAGGTTTTCCTATTGAAGACTTGCATCAATATAATAATATGGTTTGACTATTTGAGGTGCACATTTTACATGTTTTCCACTTCTGAAAAACCTTTCTTGGCTTCCTTCTTGAATTGTCTTTTAGTGCACAAAACAACTTTTTTTTTTCTCAAAAAGGCTTACATGATCTCCAGTTCATACATATGGTTTGGCAAACAAGAAATAGAACATTGAGAATGATAGACAACTCATGGCTGAAGTCATGACATTAGGCTCATATATTCTACACTGTGTAGACAGGCATGGAAACACCGACATGAAGGGTCTAAACCTTCAAAGTTTCGTTGGGGTGCAACAAATAATATGAATGAAGTTCAATGCTTATGGTGGTGTATAAAAATGTACAATGGAGATTAGTGAACATGGGGTGATAAACTCTTAGATAAATGGCTTTATGTACTCCTATATAAATTTTAAATTGTGTGTTTGTCAAAACAAGTTGCTAATCCTTTGATATTTGTTTTGTAGAATGACGTTGTATCATGCATTTGGGCATGTCGTTTCTGAAGCTCCACATATTGCACTTCTGGCTGAGTCTGAAAAAGTAAGTCATGAAACATGTTTCATTACATTAGTGGCAACATAATAAAATAATTCTGATGTAAAAATTTTAAGCAGATTAGGCAGTGGATTTTAATGTTTCTTGCTTTCGTTTTCTCTGTAGAGCCACCAACTTTGATACTTTGGTAACATGATGTTTTTCAGCTTCTTCCATTTATCTTGGATGGGATATTGGTATTAAGCAATGGAGTTGAGAACAAAATTCATCTGCAATCGCTTCTGTTGTCTCTATCTGGAATTATCGTTGATGAAAATAAAGGTATGTTCAAATATCCTTAAAGTTTTCTTTGTTTATTGTCATTCCAAATTTGGACCAATTCTTGATGACCTACTAAGATGTTTGCTGCATTTTCATGATAGGTTGTCTGTTTTGGACATGTGATATCTTCTATTTAAATAGCTCATTTTCTATTTTCTATTCTCTTTAAGCAACCCTTGTGCTAGAAACAATAAATGAAAAATAAATGTTTTGACATATCTTATTTATGCTATTGGCCTAATTAATAATATTTATTGTGACATTCTTGATGCACATCTTGCATTCTAGTTGACTACTGAGATAAATTTGTTTGGTGTTTTTTGGTTTTGATATTCCTTTTTGTACATTTCAACACAAAAGATTAAAAGCATGGTATGATCTTGCAAAAGATGTCAAAATAGAAACAAAAAAAATGCAAAAAATTTAGGATGGTCAATAATCATAGATAATTGTTTCAAATATGCATATATTAATGAATCAAATACAAAGAATCATGGGCCTCTTTGAGGTAGCAACCACCTCAACAACAAAGATTTAATCCAAACTATGATTTGAGACAATCCTCTCTTCACTATAACTCCAATATTTAAGCATCACCAAAAGTGACTTATGAGATACGACACATTTGGGATAAATGCACACACTTAATTTGATCTCATTACATGATTACAGCTTCATGTGATGCTTGCGGGATAAACCCACACAATGCAATATTAGCACATTCTAAAAACCCTAATTTTCAAGGTTAGACCTACATACAAAATAGTTGCCTAAGCTGAATAACTAAACAATGATTACAAATGAGAAGGCCTTGGCCTTTTATAGTTGTTCAATTAAGGGTCAAGATCAATTCAAGATGAAGGGCCAAAATTCATCCCCAAAAACCCTAATTAGGGTTGCCAACCTATCATCCAATTACATGAAGGCACCACCTAGTGGGCCAATAAGAAAATTACAATGATTCTGAGAGCCAATGAGAAATTGTACACTTGGCACAATATGATTGAATGTATTTGAACATGTGTAATTGGAATTCTTTGATTGGTTGAAGACAAGTGGGCGCCACCTCAGCATCCTTATCCTATAGACTTGATCAATTCATTGGTGATGAGAACATATCTCTGGATACACAACATTATCAAAGCCCTCAATTGTGATGGCATATTCCCAAATTGCTTCATCTTCCAAATTTTCTCCATCCTTGCAAATTTTCTCCATCTTCGTTCTTGAAAATTTTCTCATTGCCATGATTTGAACTTTCTTGTAAACTTTGAATCTCAAAATTCTTGAAGTGATGAAGTTTTGAGTTAGTGGGATCCTTCAAAATGAACTTGGATTTCCAGAGGAAATTCAAGTCGATGAAAGTTTTCTCTGATTTTCTCTCTTGTTATTTGCTTTCTTGGATTCCTTCTTGATCTTGATCTTCGAATTTACACTTTGATGCTCTGATTTGAACCTCCTCATTTGAAGTCCTCAAGTTTGAGCTTGAAGCATCCACTTGAAGTCTTGATTATCTCCTTGCCATCATCTCCATCTTTCACCTCCCAAGCCTCTCCTTGCTCCATTTTTACCTTGCAAAACCAAGAGAGAAATTGCATTAAGCTCATGAAATAACAAACATAAACAAATGAAGGAAATCTGAAACTTTTCATAAAAATTAAAATTGCATCACCATCAAAACAAGGAGGCTAAAATAGATTATCTCAAGCTCAAGACCAAATTTTCTTTCTTCCTGCATATCCCTAGTTCTGATTTTATTGGTGAAATGGTCTTAGTCTTGCAACTCGAGGTGAATTCCTCTTAAAATCTGGGAAATAAACAAGTTTTTCCATATATAACATGCCCAGATTCCGTTTTTCTCACCATCTTTATCTCTAATTTCTGGGTAGAAAACTGCCTTTGGTAGTTCAGAATCACTGCCCTTTATGTCAATCCATCACCTTTATGGAGACCACCCACTATTCTTTTATGAGAGTTTTGCAATCCACCAGCATAAATTTTCGGGACTTCCACTTTTGCTTGTTCATTTGGAAGTGGAATCTCAATCTTTCTTCCTAATTCGCTTCCTTGATGTTGGAAACTCGCTGCCCTGTAGCAGAGATAAGTTTGTGTTAGATTTGGTGTTAGAATGAATTCATTTCCTCTCTTTATAGGCGATTTGATTTTGAAGAGGCAGATCTCTCCATGCAGGCCGACTTGGCTTCAATTAGCCAATGAAATTGTTGATGTTTTGTAGCTTCAGTCGGATAAACACTATGAGTCAATACTAGTGAAGATATGTATATATATTTAGTATATAAGAGATATATATATATATGTGTGTGTGTGTGTGTGTATTCATAATTGTCATTATATTAATTACATAATAATGAATAGACATGTCCCATGAAGGGACATGTCTCTTCTTGGCTTATTCTAAATGAAAGAGATTGTTGCATTTGGAAAACACATACAATCAGATAGTTCTATTACATTTAAGAGAGTAGTTTGTTGATGGTGAATGTGTGACTGTCTCAGAAAATATAGTCTCAGTACGGGGGACCATATCTTACAAATACACCGTTGGATTTTGCTAAATTTTGTATATGTTGGTGATAAAAAAATTTAGAAGCATCTTACCGGAGAGATTGACGAGAAAATGTCGGGTTAAAAAGTTATGACTGAATGTGTATGGGTCTATGTGAAATCTGGTGAGTGAAGTTGTGTTGCAGATTTTTGTCCACACCAAGTGCATAGAATAAGGTCAAGTGAATTGTAGCAGATTTGCTAAGAAGGGTGTCTCTTTCTAGAAAGAAAGCATTAATTATAGAGTGTCACCTCTCTTGGAGCAATCAAGTCATTTCACAAGAAGACATAAGCATTGTTCAATGATATAAGAGTGGGAATTTTACATTGTGGGGGGGAATAATAAACAATGTTATATTCCCACTTGAATCATCCTTAGTGGGGAGATGTCTTTCAAATAATCTGAGAAGGTGTTTTTTGATTTGATGTATATGGATAGTAAAAGAGTGAGGTTCCTTCTTTAAAATCCTAACCGCTTGAAGGGAGATCTGATCAGATTGAAGGTTGTCATAGTGTATAGAACCTTTGGATATTCAAGATAGGTCACGTGAAGAATTTTGGTAATGTTCGAGAACGGCGACATCATTCCGTGAATTTGCATGACATTTTCTATATGGGCTCACCTTACAGATGAAATACTTGAAACTTATAAAAGATAAGTATTCCATGTTTTATTAATGCACATAATTTTTTAAGTTTGTAATTCATGCTATACTATTGGTTAGTAAAATCTTGTATGCTTCTATCATTGGTATTTTTGGTCGAGATTGTTTAGTGAGCTATTTGTAATCTCTCTCTGATATACCTTCAGGATGGAAGCACAAGAAAATTGCATTCAAGGGAGAATGAACTTAATGCTTTCAAATGAATTGATGATTGAGACCAGATGCAGAGGGAGTTTGACATTTCAAAAGAAGACAAGAGGTTGATTCAAGAACTTGAGCTTCAGAGGGAGCAGATAGAGGATACAGTTAAATCAACTTTTGATAATCTTGGTCATATTGATTTAGAGGGAGTAGTCCATACTGAGATGGATTCTCCAATGATCAAGAAACTATAACAGTTAGAGGACTAGGAATCATGAATTCCTTTTGGGCCCTGTGTAAATCATGAGGAAGTGACGACTTCCAAATGATTATCACTTGTATTTGTTAAAGTTATTGAAAGGTGACGATCTTACAATAACTTGATCTTCTATCATGATATACATCTTATGATGGTTGAAACTTGAAACAGATCATGATAGATGATATCTTGCATGGTGGATTGATTTCCTTAAACAGGCCATGATCTTCTATTATGATAGACATCTTATGATGGCTGAAACAGATCATGATAGATGATAGGAATGTTCGTATGGTAAGTGCACATTACCTATGGACATTTGTTGAGCATTGGGTGAATATTATGCGACTTGATATTGTGTAGGCCAATGCTCCCGATATCATGAGATTATATCTTTATAAACTTTTGAGTACTTTGTGGACATCATGAGACTTGATGTTGGTAGGCCATTACTCTAAGCACTTGGTGAATATCATGCAACTTGATATTCTGTAAGCCAATGCTCCCAATATCATGAGATGATATCTTTATAAACTTTTGAGTACTTGGTGGACATCATGAGACTTGATGTTGTAGGCCATTACTCTGTGCACTTGGTGAATATCATGAGACTTGATATTCTGTGGCCAATGCTCTCAATATCATGAGATGATATTCTTATGAATCTATGAGTTATGGTGAATATCACGAGACTTGATATTCCTAGTCAGACCATATCTCTGATATCACGGTAAATGCTATCTTCTTATCCTAATCACGTGTTTAATCTTCCTTGGCTAAGAGGGAGTGTTGATGTTTTGTAGCTTCAGTTGGATAAACACTATGAGTCAATACTAGTGAAGATATGTATATATATTTAGTATATATGAGATGTATATATATATATATATATATATATATATATATATACATATACATATATATATATAATTATTATCATTATGTAAATATTAGAGAAATTGATATAATACTCAAGATATATATATATATATATATATATATATATATATATATATATGCGTGTGCGTGCGTGTGTATTCATAATTGTCATTATATTAATTACATAATAATGAATAGACATGTCCCATGAAGGGACATGTCTCTTCTTGGCTCATTCTCAATATAAATGAAAGAGATTGTTGCATTTGGAAAACACATACAATCAGATAGTTCTCTTACATTTGCAACGATTCTGAAACCTTAACAGAAATCATTTTAATTAATTTGTTTTTTAGCCCTCTACGCCGACCTTGCTGAGGTAAAATGACAATTCTAAATGTTTGATCCTTTTTTAACAAAATCGCTGCATATTGACTCCTAGCTGATCGTTCATGTAGGTGGGCGGAAATGGTACATGGGAGAGGATAATTTATCCTTGGGGGATGGCAGCATCCGCCATCCTTCAAGGAATTACTTTTCTTTCAAACTTTGATCCTAACCTCCAAGCATTCATCACTTTTTCATTTCCTCACAGCATCATTTTGAAAACAAGCTCTTGTAATATTGCTCAAGGCGGAAATTCGAAGAGTCCAAAGATTTTTGTTCTTGGTGGGTTGAGATCGAATGTCTCAGAGGATTATGTTTTGGGGGAAATGTGAGGTGGAAGAGGATTTTGGAATCCTCAAGGTAAGGCGAATACCACTAGCCTGTTAGGATTCTCCTCTTTTTCAAGCTTACTTCACTTCCTTAGCATTTGACTTAATTGTTCTTGATTCTTCCACTTTTGAATTATATCACTATAATCACACCCCCTCTATTTCTACTTCAGCTGGGCGAAATTGGATGATTTTGGAGGATTTTGTTTCGTCACCTTGGATTTGCTCCCTATCTCCTCATTTCCCCACCTTGTTCATTCATCACCATTTATTTTCATTTTGTGCATAGGGCAGAATTAGAGGTACCTCGAGGATAAATGTTCCGTGGAGGGTGGCGGAATCCACCACCCTTCAAGGATTTTCTACGATCCCAACTTTATCAAGTCAATGCATTTCATTGGATCTAGTCTCAAAACTGATTCAAGTTGTCTCTACAAGTCCTTGTCTTACATATTGCACAAATTGGACATTTTTTGATTGAGTTCTCATCCTATTCTCCACAAGGCAGAATTTAATAGTGTGGGAGGATTAAGGAATCCTCAAGGCATGGCGGAATCCGCCAGCCTTTGAGGATTATGTTTCTTATCCAATCTCTATCTCCTCACTTCTCTTTCATCTTTTAACTCCTTTTGCTTCACCTATGTTTGATCCCATTTTGACTTGGCTTGATAGTACACTCTTTGTCTTTTGTTCAACACCTTGACTTGTAGCTTGGATTGCTCATGATTGGGGGGCGGAAATTTCACCCCATAGAGGATTTTCTCTGCATTCAGCAACTTCAATTTGGTCCCCTACGTTTACCTTGCAATCACCCCTTACTTTTCATCCACTTATCACTTGCAATCTTGGTCTCAAAGTCTTTAATTCATTCTCATTACCCTTGTCTTTCACCATGTTTTCAAGTTTTGGCCTTGACTTGCCTCCTCGAAGATGACGGAAATCCAATCATCATGAGGATTAATAATCTTGGGAGGGTGGTGGAATCTGCCACCCTTCAAGGATTTCTGCCTTGACTTGAAACTTAATCCTTTTGAGCCTTCAAAACTCGTCTGGACTCCCCTCCATTGCCATCAAACCCCCAATATTGTCTAAGGTTATTTGATGTTCATTCCAATCTGATTTGGGCAGTCTAGAGGTCGGATTTCATGTTTGTCTTTCACCTTCTCCATCTGATCTTCATTCTCTCCCCAACATTATGACCTCAAATTATGCCAAACTCGCCTCTAATTACCTTGAGGATCTGCTCATAGGCGGAATTAGGGAGTAGTACAGGATTACGAGCATTAGAAAGAGGGCGGGAATTTAGTTGTGGAGAGGATTTCAAGGGCAGGCAGATTACGCTTTAATATCCCCGATGGCTCTAACTCTTCCAAACCACTGATTTGTTTCAATTTTGGATGTTTGACATTTTGTCAAACACTGCATGCAAGCACTGTTTCTTGTTTGGTCTTTGCAAACTTTAAACACTTTCTCAGTTTTTGAAATATATGCTTTTCATTGAATTTTTGAGATAAGAATTCACAATTCAAATACTTAAAAGAAATTACACAACCAAACTCACTATCTTTATTTGCTAATTTAATTGCAGTTATTTACAAACCATTTCATGCATCAACATTTATTGAAAACAATTTAAGGAACTTGATAGTCTGAAATTATATATCCTTGTTGAAGGTCTTCAGTAGGAAATCGCAACATACAGAAAATGGTGATTTCTAGGAAGGTCCACGCTGCTTTTAATGTTAAGACGACACCATCAACACAACACATGCCTTCCCTGCTGTAGTATCGACCCCCAAATTGCTAACGCTGACTGCAACAAGAAATGTTGTCCCTTTATGCAGTGTTGCAACAGTCAATTCTCTCTAACGCAGCCCTCATTGGCTGCGATCTGCAATCACAAATAATTCCCAAGCCTTGCAAACTATCTTTGAGATTAACTGCTGAACACCACACACAATTCGACCCCAATTTGAGTACGATGATGGCTCTGGAATGAGACACCTCAAAGCACAATTCACTGGCAATTGTTGACCAATTCAAAGTGTAGCATCTTTGTAGAATTCACAATCCTACATGGTCAGAATTTCTGAAAATCCTTTGCTTTCAACAACATAATCTCCAAAATCACCATTTATAATTCCTCATGCCCAAATGATGTTAAGCTTCAAATTGACTCCTCACATAACTTAAACCAATACTTAGCTTTTGTTGGTATTGCTTTGGAAATTTTGAATAATAATAAATAATAACCCTTGTCCCTCCACAACTTAGGCATCATTAATGCACTTATTCAAATAAACATTAACTAAGCTTGGTACTTTATAATAAACTCATATAGTTATTAAGTAAACTTAATTAATAATACCAATTGAATTTTAACTCAATAATCCACCCGAATGTGCCACACCAAGTGCAATGATTTTAATGATGGGGATTATCGCCCAAGTGCCCCTGCTAAATGTATTTACTGGTCAATACTGACTCACTATAGATAGTAAGTCCCTAAAAATGAGCTATGTTGACACCAACCAATCTCTGTACTGCCACCAAACTGATCAGGTGCCCTGCTAACAATAGAAACCCTGACTTCTTGAAATAGTAACTTATTATAAATAGTTAGTAAAACAGAATCCAACGAAGGCCGAACTTGAACATAAACTTAGCTCTAAGAAAAATAACACATTGATCTTTGACAAAAGGGACCCTCCAACCATTTTCCTTACCCTATGAGGGCCAATGATGGGCTAACCAATCATGAAACGAGAGCAGCAAAAAAGGGGACATTACATCCGCCCTGCCTTGAGGATTATTCCTCACGAGACATGCTCTGCCAAACTTAGTGAATTTCACTATTCTCTCAAACTCTTCAAGGTGAACATCTAAGGGATGACCATATATTGATTGAGCTTGATCATAGTGTCACGGGCCATGAATTAACAATGTTTTAATAGATGATGTATCAATAATGAAGGATACATTACCTTCTGTAAATCCTCAATAATAAAATTATAATCATATAAATGATAATTATATAATTAATAAATATTATTTATATACTAACTATAATATTAATAATATCAAGCAAATGTTGATACCATTTCAATCTAAACATAAATAAATAAATAAGCATAGATCAAAATGGTCGACCCCTCAATGACATATACGGTAGGCAGAATAACTACCAGCGACAAGACCCGACATATGTATAGTCAACAGTATAATAAACTACACGACACAAGGAATGATATTTACGACAACAATAGTAACGTCGTTAATGAGTCACTACCAATATCGTAAGTTGATACGAGGGATTGTTAACGTCAAGAACAAGTCAAACAACATGGGGATGCATCAGAGTGTAATGTCCCCTAGTAGGATATCTTAGGATTAAGGGACAACTAACTTGAATTCTTTTATTCTTTTATGAAGTACGTTCTTCACTCCAATATATGTACAGTCCCTTGTTTGACTAGTGTCAAATATTGGGACAATCTTCTCCAAAGTTCAATTGCAAGCTGGATAAAATAGCATTCATTGATTGTCTATTCAATGTTCGTTTTCATATATGTTGATGATTGTCTCAAAATGGTAATGAATCAAAGTTGGTGGTTCTGGAAAAGGCTATCACTATTTCAGATATAACTCTTAATTCTTGTGTACTTCATACTTATCTTTCTCTTATAATCGACTAAATCAGTTTATGGATCCTCTTCACGATTTTGGTGTGTTTTGATTCATAAATTATTGATCCATGATTATCGATCTAGTTGTGGCTGTTATCATATGTTGACCAATTTGCATTTACATTTATTATTGTTTCCGATCAATAATCCTCACCAATTAGTTTAGATACTAATCTTCTTCTCATTAGCTAATCTCGTTTCTCTCTATTGATTATTACTGATACCTTAACAATTTCTGCCCCTACCAGATATTGCTGAATATATTTGTATATATAAATGTATGGATATAGGTTGCTGGATATATAGATATGCTGAAGTAAGTCTTCCTCCTATCGATGCTTGTCTATTTATTTTTGTATTCAAATCCCACTGGCTATTACATAGAAGATCACTGAGTACGTATCCCACTGGCTATGAATATGGTGATCGCAGAGTATATCTTCCACTGTCTATGGATATGATTGATCGCATCGTATGTCTTCCACAATATATGAATATGGTTGATTGCATAGGCTGTATTTTATTGGCTGTGAATATGGTTGCTCGCATAGTATATATTATTCTGACTATGAATTTGGGATATGAGTCTGAGTTTGTCTTCACGTAATTTCCACTTGGTCTCCAATTATATTGATGCCCTCCTTTTTAGATGCCCCTTCTGCCATTAAATATACTATGGGATCGATGGTTGCATCTCTTGGTGGAGTATACATCAATCCGCTGTAGCCCAATTGGCAAATCTCCATCGCATAATTACTAATCGTTTCTCTCTTGCATTGATCGACTACCTCCCACAATATATGTTAATTGTATATCTAACAATTACGGTACCTTCATGTCAGTCGGTAAGTATGTACAGTTTGTGACTTCCAAATGACGACCCAATGTTGTGTGCTCCATACTTGATAAAGTCTAACATATTTGTTTATGTATGTATTAACGCTAACTGGTCATAATCACAAGCACGTGTTAATTTAGTTTTGTCCTGGTAATGGCTTGATGCTATATTTATTCGAATCATTACTCGATATTGAGCTTGTTACTTATGCCATCGCAAACTTCATAATATGAGTTGCCGAGGTAGTTGTCGGTTGTATTCAATCCCTATCTATCGTATTTACTGACCTGCAGTAGACCCCTCATATAATCAAGATATTTATATAAGTTTCAATCTTTAATTAAAACTTATAAAATTGGATATAGACTATATAGATTATAAATTATATTATATTATTATAATTTGTCATTTTAATTAATTTTAATTTTAATATTATTTATCAATCTTTACTAATTCTATTTTTATTGATTTGGAGATTGATAATTAAACTATATATATATTAATGATATATATTAAAATATAATATATATTTATTTTTTAATTTATTAAAGTGATTATTATATTATAATTATAATTATATTTTATTATTTTATTCAGTTATTCCTTTAATCTTATATTTAAACTCTATTATCATTAAAATCCATCTCAAAGAAGGGGACATTACACAGAGACATTACGATGATCAATATTAATGCTTCAACGATAATCCTGAACTCGCGTTGATATAAGAATTGTCGACATTATTAATAGTCATAATAATATCGCTATTACGATAGCGATTGTGATATCAACTGTCGGGTTATGCTAAGACGCGTTCACTGATTAAGCCATAACAACCATTGATTAGTCATTAACATTATTAATCACTAAGCATCATAAATAATGTATTCATCAACAGTAAAATTCCAATTAGTTAAGGTGAGGAGATATGACCTTTTGAACAAGACTTATTGTAGGATATAAGTATATATGCATTTGCAAATACTTGAGGGGGCATCAAGAATCATTGTTCTCCTTTACACATATTATCACTGTGAACACAGAGCATCATTGAATTGGAAACCCTTTTATCAACATAGGTATCAACTCTTTAACTATATACTTATTAGGCTATCACCAGTTATAAACACAAGTACAATCAAAGATAGTCACGTTGAAGGCAAAGAAGAAAGAGAATCGAAGATTAGTTAATATAACTAACAGTTCATTGCACTAGGAAAAGAGAAATAAATATGTGACAATAGGAACATTCAACAACGACGCCATTACATATTGTTGAGGAAAGACCATATTATTACTAGCAATAAGCACATTATAAATTTATCCATTAATATTGCATATTCAAATTATCATATCCGATATAACAGAAACCACAATTAACGCATCATGATAGAGATCCATTTAAGTATACAAACAATTGCCTAAATTCAGTGATTTATATTTGTCATCCCTATTATCCAAATATCGAATTGGAATTTGGTAAAGATCGGGTTAATCAACCCTTAGTCTCAAGGAAGACAAATAGGGGACATTACACATAGTTGGATACCCTCTTCTATCTATGCTCTATTAATCCTAATCGGTTACTGAGAGGGGGGCTGAATCAATAAATTCAATTTTTATTGTTCTTTCTTCAAATTAAATATTCTTGTTAGTACTGAAATCAAAAGAATACTTTAACAATCATAAACTATGGTGGGACAGAACCAATGAAACTTCGCTACTGCAGTAATAAAGCTACCTTGTTAAAGACTTACAAAGCACTGGTCAAAGTGCTACCCAGTTAAGGGATTTAATAGAAGACCTGTTAAGATCTTGACCCTGTGAGGAGTTGCCTTATCAAAGGACTTAAAACATCAACAAAGATGTCACCCGGTGAAGGGATTTATACAATGGAACTTGTTAGGGTTCACCCTGATTAAGGGATTTAAATATGCTTCACAATAAAAGGAATGATCTTGTCTTGACACTATATCGATTCAAATCATACCTATTCACTCTTTCCTCTGCTTGGTTGTTGAATCTTTCTCTTTTTCACCTTTTGTGATTGTGTTCCTTCTTAGAAGACTCTGCTCTTCAGCTCTCTTGCTCTTTTCTCTAGATTTTCAACAACTTTCTCATGTATTATGACCTGTATTTATAAGAAATTATCTTATTAAAAATACATCTAACGTTGTCGCCAAGTTGTAACTCTCCCAAAAATCACGCATGCAAAACTCTTAATCAAAATTTTTGCAAATTGAGCTTAAGTCACATCGAAATGCTCGCAAAAAATTAAAGCTAACTCTAGTTCATCCGAAAAAGCTAACTCCAGTTTGATTGAAAAATGCTCCGCATAATCTGGATCGGATTATAAAGCATTAACTGGTTCATGGTGTGCAACCTGTTAGTCATCTGCACCTTGTGTTTGTTAAGACCGGTTGAACAAAACCAGACCGGTATAAGCATGACCGGTTAAGGTACATTGTTTACTTAGTCATTCTACCGGTTCACCACCGTTGTTCTATCGCGAGTACTAGTGTGTTGTACCGGTGTGTTTGATGTTTGCCAATGACAACTAAACTTATGTCAACATGCTCAAACTCAAGCCTAAGGACTAGGAAACTTGAAAATTGTCACCAATTAAGATTCCCTAGGACTGCAACTCCTTCTGCTTAAGCAAAAAGAGGGGGACCCCATTTGCAATGGGGCGATGGTGTCAAAACCTCACAACAATACCCTTTGACACTTTGGTCCACTTCGTATCCTTTGGCACTCTCCTAGTTCCCCTCGAGTAACCCCTTTGTGTTTCTGTAGTTCCCTTTTAGTTAATCCTTTTGCAATTCTCCGTAGCCATCGTCTCCGCTCAACTTACTCTTCCAACCTTAGTGCTCTTTGTAGAGCTTCATACTCGTCCTCTTGTCCCTTCGGAATACACTTCCTAGCTTTGTTCAAAGTTCGTGGCATTAATTGCCTCCTTCATATGGATTGAGGATGCATTGCCATCGATGATTGTTGTCACGCTCCTCGTCCCTTCATGTCTTTTCCTCGTACCGCTTTAATAATTGTTGATGGTCATCCTCCTGGTTTTCCTCTTCTTGTAGGTTGTGGAGGGCAATAAAGTTTTGTGCCAAAATCCTTGTCAAGCAACACATAGGACGATCCACTTTTGGACTTAACCCGAGTGTATCCCAAACCACACTCGAGAACTTTTTCGCATCTTGCCTGCCTTCAGATGTAAGTCTTGATGGATGCCTTTAGTATATTTTCACAATCCTCCATCAGTGCTCTTTTTCGTTCAAATTCTTCATCATTGGTGACTTGTTCATTTGCTTGCTAGCCCATTATAGGGTTCTCGCCATGTCATATGTCTTCTGTCCCCTTGGGTAATTCACTCTCCTAGATTTGTTAAGGAAACAATGCCAAATGTTTGCCCCGTAGGGTGAGTGTTCAAAACATAACAAAATGCAAGTAAAATGTAACAATACACATGCATAATGTATAGAGAACTTATAGATATATATTCATTGATCACAAAATTACAATGTATCTCCAGAATAACCACAACAATATTACCATACCAACATGACAACATAACAACCCCTCTCCAAGATAAATACAATGCTATAAATAAGGGTGTTGACCGATTGCGAGTGCCAACCATCAGAAACCATCGTCAACTGCTGACCCCTCGACAACAACTAACAACTAATTAGCCTGACAACACTCCATGAGTGGTCACAACCAAGAGGATGGAGAGAATATTTCGAGAGGCCAAGTAGTGTGGGTAGGAAATTGCTTGATACACCCCACGAAGTCTCATTAGGTAAGAAAGGTACTCATCGTGTTGATATTCATAAAATTTTGAATAGGATCTGTGCAGATTTTAGTTTCATGCATCCAGGACTATCATTGGATTGAGGGTTTCAACATGCCATAGAGTGAGAAGAATGGGCTAAGCCTGTTATCACTACATCATATCGTCAACCAACGGGGTATAAAAAGGGAATGGAAAGGATATCAAAGAACTTCTTGACATGGGATTCATAAAATCTCGTTCTAACTCCATTTGCATCTTTAGTGGTTCTTTTGAAGAAGGATGGTACTATGAGAATGTGTATTGATCACAAGACCTTGAATAAGAAGGCCATCAAGAATATATATGATATATCGTATTCCAAGGACATGAGCTTATAGATGAATTGTATCGAGCTGTGCACTTCTTCAAGATTGATTTGAGATTAGGATACCAACAAATCCATGAGAGGCAAAGATGTTGAGAAGACAAACTTCCGATGTCATTATTAAAATTTTGAGTTTTTGATCATGCCTTTTGGACTCACAAATGCTTCAGCTACATTCCAATCATGCATGAACTGGGTATTCAGTAAGCATCTTAGAAAATCTGTTCTAGTTTTCTTTCGTGACATATTGATCTAAAGCAAGATGTGTTACATTTGGAGCACCTTGCCACAATTCTGGGCATTTTGGAGCAGCAGTCCTTCTACACTCTGTTGTCCAAATGTCAATTTGGATTATATAAGATTGTGTATGTGGGTCATGTCATAAGTTCCAAGGGTGTTTAAGTAGATCAATAGAAGATTAAGGTGATCCTTGACTGGCCTCCACCTACTAACTTAACTCAACTGAAAGGATTTCTTGGATTATGTTGTCATTATAGGAGATTTGTGATTAAATATGATGCCTCTGGAGAAGATATTGTTGATGTTCTAAGTCAAAGAGGACATCCATTAGCTTTTGAGAGCAGAAAATTAAGGAATTTAGAGAATGGATATTCCATTTATGCTAACGAGATGTTGGTCATCATGCATGCATTAGAGAAGTTCGGACAATATTTAGTTTGGGCAAAATTTGTTGTGAAGGCTGATCATAATAGTTTGAAGTTGTTGGATCAATTTTTTTTTAATGATCGCTAACAAAAATGGGTTACCAAGCTGCAAGATTATGATTTTCAAATTTCAAATACAGTAATGAAAGGCAGGAGGAATGTGGTAGCTAATGCATTTTATAGGAGGCCTACTCTGTGCTCATTAGCTACTCTTTTTTCTTATTAGAAGGTTTCCATTATTGCCGAGTATGCTAACAATAGATTTTCTACTGACATATTCAATTAGGTTGTGAAAGATGACAAGTATGTTGCGGGGGGTTGGGGACAGGGGTAGGGGGGGCTAATCCTCTACAAAGACAAAATCCTTTTGGTGCATGGATCTAAGATCCAATTGAAGATCTTCAAAGCCTTTCATGACACTCGTATAGTAGGACATCAAGGGTATTATTGATGGACATATTGTCATTGATGTCAAAATCAGAAGCATATGTAATGAACATGAATGAATACGAACAGGCATATCTGAAGGTATATGAAGGAATATGAAGATGATATCGGAAATACAAACAGCATATTAATGGCAATGTATACTCAGCATATATTGATGAAGAGTGAAGACAGAGATACGTATCTTGAATAGAGATTTATGTATGAAGCAAACCGCAAAGACAAACAGAGACGACTATATTTGCAGAGATCGGTTTTTGATAACCTTTTATGAAGAATGTAATAATGATGTATTTCGGGTTCTGAGTTAGTGATAATGATAATGGGAAACTTCTATTGTATATGGTTCGGATTTTCATTGTTTATGATTCTCACAATTTGGTTTGAAGATCCAAATTCATATTTGTATGACAGTGAATGCTTTCAGATGTTGGTTGAAAATATTTATCAGTTTATCGATTTGGATTCTTTGATACCATCCAAGGAATTCGAATGAGCTCTTTTGTTATAGATCAGATTTGTAACAGTCCCATCGTCAAAGGAGGAAAGTCGGTTTAATGTGCAAAGAATTGATTATCAATTTATGAGTACATTGTGTTAAAACGGTTTCAAGAACTGTGGTACTAGTTTAGTTTATTATTGGGACTGGTTATTGAGAATATGGGTCTATGGTTACCGACAACAAAGTTCATTAGAATCTATACTCGGTTTTGCAGCGAATACCTTTAAGAAAGCCTGCAATTAATTCAAGATAATTCTGAAGATAGAAATGGTTTCAAGATGCTACGATTATTGGCTTCAAACATGAAATATTTATCGGCCTTTGAAAATGAGAAGAAAGGTGGCAAAGGTCGCATATGTTCATGGTCGCATATTGTTGTTCAGTTTCAGTTTATTTAACAGAGAGGATTCAAAGTTGTAACGGTTTTCAACAACCATTATCAAGCAAAAATCGGTTTTGAACAATACATAATAAAATGCGAAAGATGTTAAGTTTACATTCTTTAGCCTGTTCCATATGATGCGATGAATGCAGAGATGCGATAAAGGTTGAATATGTTATCGAAGGATGTATGCATAACAGATATATGAATACAAGATGGCATGCAAAAACGGTGTAATGAAAGAAGATTAAATACATATGAAACAGAGGAACGACATGAACACACAGGGTCATAAACGTTAAATTGACAGCAGTTAGAAAATTTTATGCAGCAGTCAAGACGGCAGAGATTACTAAAGATATTATCGAAGACAAACATTATATCATTTGCAGCGATTGATCAAAGGTTGAATATTATATATAGCGTTAAAAATTATATGCAAATGATGGATATAAATATTATATACAGCAAGGTTATTAAAATTTCATTATCGAAGGATGCCGTCAAAAGGAGATATGTTGATGCCGTCGAATATGATATATTATGCAAAGTATTTGACTTACGATAAAGGTTAATCAGAAGTTAATAAAGATAAATTAAAACATATAAAGTTAATAATGTTTTAAAAAGAAAAGACACCTATACGATTTGAAAAGTCATGACTTTTGAAGAGACATAATGTTTCATTGAGATTTGAATATATATATAAACATTTAAATCTCTATTCTGAAAAAGAATGAATGAAGTGTATAAAAAAGGGGAGAGAATATAGAGTGGAAAGAGTATGCAATGAATGTGTGTAGAGCAGCCTAGCAAGACGTGTATTCATAGAAGAATACAAATATTAAGATATAAATACAGAATGAATTGAAAGAATAGACATGTTAGAGTGCAAGATTTAAAAGATATATTTATTTCAGATTTACTACTGCAGAAAAGAATTAAAAATGAAAGTATATTTGTGAAGGATTGTCACCCTTGATAAAGAGATTTATGACAAAACCGTGAGGAGATTAATAGCAGAAGAATGTATAATAAAAGGACAAATCAGATACGTATATGCAGACAAAGATAGAAGTATATTCAGATTTAAAAAGAGTATAGGCAGATTTGATAGTGAAAAGTAGATGTAATCAAGTACATCAAACTTGTGAAGAATATATTGTTTACAAGAAGAGTTGGTAAGAGGAAATCAGATGTCCATCATTAGTTGAAGAAAACAACATTGCCAAGGTGGAAGAAAATTTGTATAGAGTGAGTTGGTGCTCAGAATCCGGACAGGGGGAGTTGGTGCTTCTAGTAGGTCAGTGCCTGCAAAGTGTGGGAGTTGGTGCTTCCAGTGAGTCGGTGCTCATAAATTTAGAGGTTGGAGCCTCTAGTAGGTTGGTGCCTACAAAACATTGTAAAAGAACAATATTATATAAAAGCAAATTATTTTGTGGTTTTCTCCCATATTGGGTTTCCACGTAAATATTGTGTTCATGTGCATAATTGTTTGTTTGAGGAATTGAAGTTATCTTTGAATAAAAACATTTAAATTTAAAAAGGTTATTATACTGATTACCCCCCCCCCCCCTCTCAGTATAATCGTGTGCTCTTCAATTATAAGACATATTGATAGATATGTGAGAGGTTTTCATGTAATGGTTTGAGGAAGATGTCCATAAGCATATTGGAGTATGACTTGTCAATGGAATGAGTGTAATGTCCCCGTTTTTAGGCACATGGGATTAGCTTTTCTCTGTGACCTTCGTAGGCTAATTAGGATGTTGGAGGGGGTCGTGTGGTTGAGACAGTGGTCAGTTTCCACTCGAGAGGTCTGTGATGTCAGAATTGCTCTTCGTTTGAGTCAGATTGGTAGACTTGCTATTTATAGTAAGTTATTATTTTGGGTGATCGCCATGATTGCTATTTATAGCAGGGTGCCTGTGCATTGGTATCAGTGGAGTTGTGCATTCATTTGTAGAGTTTCCAGTATGAGGGACTTACTATTTTTAGTAAGTCTATTTTGGGCGGTTGCTATTTTTAGTAGTGCGGTGGAGGCACAAGGTGTTGGGCATTATGAGCATATAATAGAGTCTATTTGATGGAGCTTCATATTATAAGTTGTTTATTAAGTTTATCTTTGTTGGCTAAAAATTTTGTAAGTCGCTAAAACTACACCTTACAAAATTGTAACTTTAGGCAACGTCTCATGAGATTTCTCTCTCCTCTTAGCAATAGGGGAGGCTCCCTTCTTACCACAGGTGGCTTTAGTAGGACTTCAACTGAAATTAAATAAAGGGGTGATTCTTCCAATCTATTTTTTTTTTTCAGGAAAGATTCACAAGTAACAACTTTCTAACTCTACAAAGATCTCCTACTGCTACGATAATACTGGTGACCCTGGAATAGACGTAAGAACAATACCAAGGGCAGCAGTTTACTTTATATATTTTGTGGAATAAGTACAGGAACCCAAAGTCTCCTGCGATTATCCCAAATTAGGATTCTAGTAGAATAACCAGTAAGGCACAAAGTCTCTTACTAGATACTCTCAAACTTAATAAAAACACCTACAACTGAAGCCCAAAGTCTTCAATTCTAAGTAATTGCAGCCACTACCAACTATAACAATCTGTCCTCCTGCAGCACAAAGTCTTAAAAAGTTCAAATTGGCTCTAAATGTAATAGGCAGCTCAAAGTCTGCACAATTAAATTCAAATCCCTCTTGAGCAAAACTCCAAAACTCACAATCAATATCCATAAAATGTCGTCACATAACACCTTGAATCAATACAAAGTTTGAAAGCAAGTTGCCCCTTTTATTGAAAGCAATCTGATTTACATCTAAGCACAAAGTCTTAGAGTGCACAATACAAACTGGCAGAATTTTCTTGCCTTGCCAAAAGATGATTATTTACAGTGAGCTCCTTCCTTTATATAGGAAAAGAGGAGACAGAAAGGTGGAGAGAAAAGAGGAAAATCCTTAACCACCTTGACTTATTCTCTAACTAACTAACTAACTAACTAATTTTGACTTATTCAAAGTTGCATGCCTAATGCACTTGCAACCTGATTACATGTTATAGCTATGCACGTGATACTATCACATGCAATTACATATGTAAATTACAAAGACATGATGAAAACATTCTAAGTGCATGACAAGACACAACACCTATTACATCATCCTTCATTTGTCTTCATGCTGCTACAGGATGTGTGATGGCTGATATGCTCTAATTTGGTGAAAGCATCTTGATGTAGAACAGGAACCTGCATCCTTAGTTGTCTAATAAAAAGTACATTTGTTTCTTTCCATCTCTGCCTTGGAAGAATTCTTTCTGATTGTAGTCTTTCAAACCTTTTTGAGGAGAAAGATCCAATCTTCTTATCCAGCTTGTGTTATAATTCTGATTCATTTGATTCCCTCGAAGTTGAATTTCTCTTAAGGGTGGCCTTTGAGCTCTCCTATGGGCTTCTCTTTCTCTTTGTATCCTTTCTCTTTGCACATTCCAATCTTTCTCTAAGCCCCCTGTCAATTCTGTGTCTTTCTCTGTCAAATTCAATACCAACTTCCTCCTCTTCCTCCAAGACGGCCTGAGCAACTGAATAGTGTGCGTCGTCTTCTCTTTGATTCCAGATGAAAGCCCCCAAGTCTGAAATGATATCTTCTTGCCTTACATTTATATCCAAGCCTGGTTGCACAATTGGATAGTTAGCATAGGAAGGCAACACCATCTTAGATCATTATTTCAGTTTTGTCTCTCCCATCCTAACCTTTCTTGAACCTTCCTTTCAATCCTTTCGGCCTTTACTTCTTCCTCTTCTGGTGTTGGCTAGAGATTCTCTTGACAAAGCAATATGATATGCCTGAGTAACTGTGACATGAAGATTCCACAAGGTAAGAACATCTTCAAGTGATGGATTCATTGCACTTTTTTTAATGCACAAGAAATGAGCTTGGGGTATTGTATGTGGATGGAATACTTTTGAACAATGGAAGAACAAATGGATTTGAGTTTGTGTGGTGAGAAAAACCAAAACGGGTTTTTCAGAGGGTATTACATATGAATGAATAAGCATTAGGTGAGAAAATGAAACATGGATGGGTCCATTGCACGATTTTTGATGTACAAATATGGATTTTGGAAGACTATGGACATGGCATATGGCTGGAAAACTTTAGGACAGAGAAGAGGTGAATGGATTTTAGCTCAAAAAATGATAAGGAAGACCCAAATATGGGTTTCTTGGAGGTGTTTGCATATGTGGACAGCGAGAATTATAAAAGATAGAATGACAAGTGAATGGATGGATATTTATTTTTATAATGAAGTGTTAAATTGACTACCATTATGAGTTTTACATCATATGGCAGTGATAGGGACAACAACTTATGCAAATGGAATTGTGGAAGATAACATGTATATGGAATTGCATTGAGTTTGTTCTCTTCTTCACCATAGAACGAGGTTTTTAATACCGACTGCACATGCAAGGAAGATGAAATCCTTGCATATGCATCTTAAGAATAGAAGGTAGAAATAGAAGAAACATGAATTTAATCACATATAAAACAAAAATGAACGTTTACATGTAAGCAAAATATCTTCGGAAGAAAATAAGAAAAAGATTTTACTTCAATCCTCAAGAAGAAATCTTGGGCAAAATTTGAAATGAATCAATGAATTTTTGGATTTAGGAAAGATGGGATTTAAAAACTATATATAAATCTCTTTCCTAGTCTTTTTCCGTCAATTTTGGATAGTCAACATGCATATACAGCCAAGTGGGAAGGAATGAGAAATTAATTGCAAAGAAATAGCAACCATTTTGACATTTTCTATGCATATGATATGACAACCAAAAACGACATCTAGGGCATCAAAAACAGCTTAGAAATGATGATAAACAAGTTGCAAATGAAAGGTAATGCCCAAGAACTCACCTTGGAAGAAAACCGTTTAGATTTGATGAAGAAAAATGGCCAAAAAAGGGCCATTTTTGAGCAAAAATGCCCAAAAACGTGCCCTAAATGGGCTGTTTTTGTGAACAAAATCCTTTCAAATCTTCATTTTTGAGTAGCCAAGAATGATCCTTGGAAGATTTAGTGCAAAAATGACCCTATGGAGAGCAAAAATGATTGAGTTTTGACCATGAATCTTGTGATTTTTGGCTTCAAAATACCGTTTTTCTCAAAAAACCCCAAAATAAGTGGGTTTTTTAAAGTAAAAAACACATGTTTTCCTCTCAAAAATCACCACTCCTTGTTTTTTAATGAA
Source organism: Chamaecyparis obtusa (assembly GCA_027943335.1). NCBI lineage: Eukaryota > Viridiplantae > Streptophyta > Pinopsida > Cupressales > Cupressaceae > Chamaecyparis > Chamaecyparis obtusa. The sequence continues at coordinate 251,480 of BSBK01007563.1, forward strand.
AACATAAGCAAAAATGAGTAAAAACGCACTTTTTGGAGTCAATAACATGTATTTTAGCTTCAATGGTTTTTAAAACGTTGTTTTATATATGCATTTGCATATAAAAACAACACTTGATAACTTGAGTGATTAAATACACACTTTTTGAGTGCAACTACATGTTATAAAAGACATGCATATGCTCCCAAATTTGACGTCCTTGGCAACTTGATAGAAAGAATGTGTTAAAAACGTCTTTTATATGTGTTAATCACTACAACTTAAGTGATTAAATATGCACTTTTTGAGTGCAAGTACATATTTCAAAAGATATGTATTTGGCTTGGAAAAAGCCACTTTTCCACTTATGTTATAAAACAAGAGTTCTAATATCAATTGCATATACAATTGGTCTTGAAAAAGCCATCTTTTCACTTAAGCTGTGCATACATACTTTTAGATATCAATTGCACATGTAATTTGACAGTCCCAACCGGTGCTGAGAGGGGAGGGGTGAATCAGCACTTTGTAAAATTTCTTTCTTCTTTGAATCTAGTGAAGTAAACTTACAACATAAAATTAAATAGATCTGAGCAAATAAAATAGTAAGTGAACAAACACAAATAGACACCAGATTTATCACGTGGAAACCCGGTGAGGGTGAAAACCACGGTGTGAGGAAACCTCACAAAATTTGTACTATTTTGAAGTATGCCCTATTAAGAGCCTACCCAGTTAAGGGATACAAACGCACTTGCTAGGTGCAACCCGGTCAAGGGATTTTTTCCAGTAAGGTCTGTTAAAACCTGCTCGGTTAAGGGACTTCAAACACCTTGAAAGATGTCACCCAGTTATGGGATTTTGATACAAGAGACCTGTTAGAGTCCACCCAAATACTGGGATTTGTCTATTGTAGTTTGCTAGAAAACAATAAAATACAGATCTTTACAAAAGACTCTACTTAGCCAGATGTGATCTCTATTTGTGCTCAACTGAGAATCATCACCGATTAATACGAGTGTGTTCTCAACTATTGTTGTGCTGCCTTTGCACAACCCGTTCTTTCTCTCTTCTCGATTTTTTCTAACTTTTACTCCTGTAGCATATAGGTTCACTCTTTTTCTTGGCAGAATGAAGGCAAATCTTCTTCTCACCAGACATAAGAATATATTCAGTTTTGTTGCCCTGACTGCGCCTCAAATGCATGACCTGATCCTGAGATCAACGAATCCATCACTTAGTGAAGTGTTTGTTTACTGAGAAAGCATCTGATGCAAGCTCTGGCTTCATCAACTACATGAAGAAAAGAACAGTTGCGTGTCAGGCAACCTTTCTTCACAAGAGATAACACTTTGATTTAAAGCCACTGAATCCGGCTTTAAATCCTTCAGTCGCGCCTCAAGAAACCATTGATTCCGGCTTTAAATCCTTTACCCACGCCTCAAACTTATCACCAAGACAACTCAAGATCACATGGATTTACTGCAATAAATCCCGATCAAGAAGAGTTGGTTGGAACAGACAGTTGACTATGACTTCCTCGGTTCATACCGGAGTCTTATAGTATATCGGTTGAGAGCGTTATACTATAAACAGGTAAGAGTCTTAGAACGTTCCTTTCTTGTCTTACCGGATACACCCCTTTGGTGTGGCAGTTTACCGGTTGCACTGTTCCGGTTGTGTTATAGACATTAGTTGTATATGCTTTTGTTTGTACTTGTCTATACCGGTTGAGGTTTGGTCCTTGGTTGATACTAGGATACACTCTTCTCTGCGGAGTGCATTAACCGGTTGTTGATGCTTAGTGTAGTAACCGGTTCACAACCTCTCTTGATGAAGAGTCCCCTCTATAATAGAGACAACAAATCTCTATCTTCTTTTGCCAATCAATGACAAGACTTGGACCAGTAGAGAGCTTACCGGTTAGTAATGCCAACAATCTCCCCCTTTGGCATTGATGGCGAAAATATGATAGGTAATCAATCATATTCTCCCCCTTTTTGACAATGGAATGCCAAAAGCCTAATCAAGAAGATTTGCACTCTCCTCCTCCTGCGAGCAGCTGTCCTTTTCATCAGTTCATAGAAGATAAGATGTAACCTTTTGTTTAAATCATAATGAACTGATGACTTCCCGTTTATGATTACTGATGATCTGAGAGGGGTACAACCCCCAGTCTACCTCTGAGATACTTAAAAGTACTCTTTGGTAATGGCTTTGTAAATATATCAGCAATTTGTTCTTTGGTGGATACATACTCCAATTTTACTTCTTTATTCTCTACAAGTTCCCTCAAGTAGTGATACTTGATGGCAATGTGCTTAGTCTTGGAGTGCATAACAAGATTTTTGGATATGTTTATGGCACTGGTACTGTCACAGTGAATTGCGATCGGTTCAAGTACTTGTTCTTGAATACCTTCCAACAATTGTTTGATCTAGATCACCTGTGTGCAGTTTATTATAGTAGCAACATATTCAGCTTCAGTAGTGGATTGAGAAATGCAATTCTGCTTCTTACTGGTCCATGATACTATTCTTTCACCTAGAAAGAATGCACCACCACTTGTGCTCTTTCTATCATCCACGTTGTCAACCCAGTCTGCATCTGTGTAGACTTTAATTTGGAATCCACCCTTGTGTGGAAACCATAAGCCATATTCCTCGGTTCCCTTTAGATATCTGAAGATTCTTTTTACTGCAATTAGATGTGTTTCTTTGGGATTAGCAGAGAATCTTGCCACTATGCCAACTGCATGAGCAATGTCCGGTCTGTTCTAAACAGCATACTGTAATTTTCCTATCATAGACCAAACATTGTTTGCTTTATTACTTTGGCATCATCCTCCTTTGATAACTTAAGATTAGTTATCATTGGAGTTCCAACCGGTTTGGATTCTTCTAGTCCAAAAGTCTTGAGAATTTCTTTTATGTACTTGGACTGAGAGATGAAGATACCTTCCTTTAACTGATGGACCTGTAGTCCAATAAAGAATTTTATGGGCCCTGTCATAGACATCTCAAATTATTTCTTCATTTTTTCAGCAAATGCTTTGCTCATTTTGTCATCTCCTCCAAAGATGATGTCATCAACAAAGATTTCAGCAGTTAGATTTCTATCCTTTTCGGTTTTAAGATACATATTGCTGTTGTCACCGGTTCTGATGAATCCAATTGTCAGAAGATATGAATGCAGCCTTTCATACGAAGCCCTTGGGGTCTGCTTGAGCCGATAGAGAGCCTTTTTGAGTTTACAGACCATATCAGTCTTTTGAGCAGAAGTAAACCCTTCCGGTTGCTCAGTGTAGACTTCTTCTAGTATTCCATTGAGGAATGCAGACTTCACATCCATCTGGTACACTTTAAAGCCTTTGTGAGCTGCATAGGCCAGAAGAATTGTCACCTCTTCCAGTCTGTCTACTGGTGCAAAAGTTTCTCCATAGTCTAGACCAGCTTCTTGAGCATAGCCTTTGCAAACCAGCCTTGCTTTATTTCTGATGACCTTACCATCCTCATTCAGTTTGTTTCTGTAAACCCATTTGGTCCCAATGACATTTTTGTCATGAGGTCTTGGCACAAGTTCCCATGTGTCATTCTTTTCTATTTGTTCGATTTCTTCGTCCATGGCCTTGACCCAATTTTCATCTTCAAGGGCTTCTCTGGTGGTTTTGGGCTCAACACATGAGAAAAGACATACGTTCTCTTTGGCCTTCTTTCTGGTCAGGATGTTCCCATGTTTGTCACCAATTATATTGTCAGTAGAGTGATATGTGACATACCTTGGAAGAGCCGTCCTTTGTTCCTGGTTTGGTTCATCCTGTTGAACAATATCTTCATCATGGATCTGAGCATCTACTTGTTCACCATCCTGAGGTGTCCTGTTGGCTTCGGGCACAATCTCTCGCTCTTGATTCCTGTCAATGAGAGTTGTCTTTTCTTCATTTGTTGCTTCATTGAACTCAAAGACATCTCCTTCGTTAGTAAATTTTAGATTTTCATGATTGACATGTCCGGTCCTCTAGTTTGGTTCTGATGATTCATCGATTTTTACATTGATGCTTTCAATTATCGTGCCTGTTCTTTTGTTCAGACACCGATAGGCTTTGCTTTTGGTAGAATAACCCAAGAACGTTCCTTCATCGCTCTTGGGATCAAACTTTCCAGAAAACATTTATCTTTTGATGTAGCATTTACTACCAAAGATTCTGAAGTAGCCTACACTGGGAGTATGCTTAAACCATAGTTCGTAAGGCATCTTACCGGTTTCCTTTTTTACTTGAACTCAGTTGATTATGTAGACAGCTGTGCTGACGGCTTTGCTCCAAAAGTGATGAGGAAGATTCTTTTGGATCAACAGAGTTTTGGCATAGTCGATCAACGTCCTATTTCTTCTTTCTGCTACTCCATTCTGCTAAGGAGTCCTAGGTGCAGAAAAATGTCTCTGTATGCCATGTTCCTTACAGTAATGAGTGAATTCCTGAGAGGTGTACTCGCCTCCTCTGTCCGACCTCAGACATTTCAAGCTTCTGCTGGTTTCCTTTTCCACTCTAGCCTTGTAAACCTTGAACATGTGAAAGGCTTCTAATTTTTCTCGGAGAAAGAGTGTCCACATCAGTCTCAAGAAATCATCTACAAACAGCATGAAATACCGGTCTCCATGATAGGTCTTTGTCCTCATTGGTCCACATAGGTCTGTGTGTACAAGATCTAGGACATTTTCAGTAGAGAAGGACTTGCTACTAAAGCTTGCTCCTGTCAGTTTTCCTAATTGACAATCCTTGCAAATACCACCCATGGGTTTTGCAATTTCTGGTAGTCCTCTAACCGATTTCTTTTTGCTCACTTTGACAATGCTGTCAAAGTTTATATGGCAGAGTCTTTTGTGCCATAGCCAGCTATTGTCTTCTTTGGATATAAGACTGATCTTGCTTGATTCTCCTTTGACAGAAGCAATTAGACAGGCTCCTTCTGTTGAGTCTAGGTAGAATAGATTGCCTTTGCTCTGTCTACTAGTTGCAACATGAGATCCAGATTGATTTTTGACTATGCAGGAGCCTTGACCAAATTCCAACTGGAAACTTTTGTTGTTCAGCTGTGCAACACTCATCAGGTTGTACCCGAGTCCGTCGACCCAGTATACGTCTTCACAGACAGCATTGTTGCAGAGAACAATAGGTCCCTTACCTTTGATGGCACAAGGGGCATTGTTTCCAAATGTGACTGTTCCGTTGTCGTTGAGCTCCAAGTTGATGAACTTGCTTTTGTCACGGGTCATATGGTGAGTGCATCCATTGTCAATGATCCAATCATCATGCTGATGAGATCTGGATATGAGTTCAACTTCATTAATAGCCGGGCTCTCCTCCTTTATTGCAATAAATGCAATTTCCGGTTCTTTTGAGTCTTTAGATTCATTGTCTGTGACACCTTTCTCTGCAAGAGAGCGCTCCTTCTTTGCTTTGCCTTTGAACCAATCTCTTTTGTCTCTGTTTTCATTATCAGGACACCGGGCAACAATGTGTCCGATTTTGTTGCAGGAGAAGCATTTTAAGGGGAGTTTCCCTTTATACTTTCCCTTCCCTCTGGGGAATCTCTTAGCAATCAGAGCTTCAAACTCATCTTGCTCTGTCTCTTTTGAGAACAGATTGTCAACATGGTTGCCGATTTTACCGGTAGAGGAGTTACCGGTTTCCCTTCCCTTCTTGGTGGAAGAGGTATTGATAGATGACTTGAATGCTGCTCCCTAAATGGATAGGCTATTATCAAAATTGCTTAATTCAAAAGCAGCCGACTTACCGATTAGGGAATCTAGGGTGACTTGATCCGTGGTCACCAATCTGAGCTCTTGAATCGTAGAGATTTTTATAGCATACTGAGGTCTGAGAGTTCTCAGTATTTTTCTTACTACCTCTTCTTCAGTCAGCTTGCCTCTAGCGCTTCTGATGGAGTTGATCACTTCCTTTATTCGATTGCTATATTGTTCAATATCTTCTCCATCATTCATTCTCATGTCCTCATACTTTCCTCTGAGGCTTTCGACCTTGGCTCTTTGAACATTGAGATGTCCTCTATAGACCGTTTGTAGCTTTTTCCACATTTTGTAGGCAGAGTCAAGATGTTCAATCTCAGCATAGACGTGGTTTGGTAGAGTGCTAGCAATCATGTCCATAGCGGCCGTGTGCTCAGTTTTGATTTTCTCTTCATCAGGTGTCAAGGTGCCAGCGGGCTCATTGTAGTCAATGGTAACATGATTCCAGTACTGGTCACCGATGGTCTTCATATACAACTTCATTCTGTTGCACCATAAGGTGAAGTTTTCTTTTGAAAACTTTGGTCCTTCCTTTCTCATCATCATGGCCTTTTCTTTGTGCGATTAAGCAACAAAGAAGAACAGAACAAGACTCTGATACCAATTGACAGTCCTAACCGGTGCTAAGAGGGAAGGGGTGAATCAACACTTTGTAAAATTTCTTTCTTCTTTGAATCTAGTAAGTAAACTTACAACATAAAATTAAACAGATCTGAGCAAATAAAATAGTAAGTAAACTTACAAGACTCTGATACCAATTGACAGTCCTAACCGGTGCTGAGAGGGAAGGGGTGAATCAACACTTTGTAAAATTTCTTTCTTCTTTGAATCTAGTAAGTAAACTTACAACATAAAATTAAACAGATCTGAGCAAATAAAATAGTAAGTGAACAAACACAAATAGACACCAGATTTATAACGTGGAAACCCGGTGGGGTGAAAACCACAGTGTGAGGAAACCTCACAAAAGTTGTACTCTTCTGAAGTACGCCTTGTTAAGAGCCTACTCGGTTAAGGGATACAAACGCACTTACTAGGTGCAACCCGGTCAAGGGATTTTTTCCAGTAAGGTCTGTTAAAATCTGCCTGGTTAAGGGACTTCAAACACCTTGAAAGATGTCACCCGGTTAAGGGATTTTGATACAAGGGCCCTGTTAGAGTCCACCCAAATACTAGGATTTGTCTATTGTAGTTTGCTAGAAAACAATAGAATAAAGATCTTTACAGAAGGTTCTACTCAGCCAGATGTGATTTCTATTTGTGCTCAACTGAGAATCATCACCGATTAACACGGGTGTGTTCTCAACTATTGTTGTGCTGCCTTTGCACAACTTGTTCTTTCTCTCTTCTCGATTTTCTCTAACCCTTGCTCCTGTAGCATATAGGTTCACTCTTTTTCTTGGCAGAATGAAGACAAATCTTCTTCTCACTAGACATAAGAATATATTCAGTTTTGTTGCCCTGACTGCGCCTCAAATGCATGACCTGATCCTGAGATCAACGAATCCATCACTTAGTGAAGTGTTTGTTTACTGAGAAAGCATCCGATGCAAGCTCTGGCTTCATCAACTACATGAAGAAAACAAAAGTTGCGTGTCAGGCAACCTTTTTTCACGAGAGATAACACTTTGATTTAAAGCCATTGAATCTGGCTCTAAATCCTTCATTCGCACCTCAAGAAACCATTGATTCCGTCTTTAAATCTTTTACCTGCGCCTCAAACTAATCACCAAGACAACTCAAGATCACACGGATTTTTTGTAATAAATCCCGGTCAAGAAGAGTTGGTTGGAACAGACAGTTGACTATGACTTCCTCGATTCATACCAGAGTCTTATAGTATATCGGTTGAGAGCGTTATGCTATAAACAGGTAAGAGTCTTAGAACGTTCCTTTCTTGTCTTACTGGATACACCCCTTTGGTGTGGCAGTTTACCGGTTACACTATTCCGGCTGTGTTATAGACATTGGTTGTATATGCTTTTGTTTGTACTTGTCAATACTGATTGAGGTCTGGTCCTTGGTTGATACTAGGATACACTCTTTTCTGCGGAGTGCATTAACCGTTTGCTGATGCTTAGTGTAGTGACCGGTTCACAACCTCTCTTGATGAAGAGTCCCCTCTATAATAGAGACAACAAATCTCTATCTTCTTTTGCCAATCAATGACAACACTTGGAGTGGTAGAGAGCTTACCAGTTAGTAATGCCAATAGTAATTAGGCTTGAAAAAACCATTTTTTCACTTAAGTTGTGCATACGTACTTTTAGATATCAATTGCACATGTAATTAGGTTTGAAAAAGCCACCTTTTCACTTAAGTTGTAAAACATAACATTGAAATGCATTATTTTAAACTCAAGTATATGCAATTGCATATGAAAAGCCCACCTTTATGCATTTAATATTTAGATTTTATTGGAAGTGCGTTTTAAAAGATGATTTCCATGTGGATGATATGCAATGAATGATAAAAACCCCAATGTTATGCACTTAAGTGACTAAATTTAATTAAATTTAATATATAACTATAGTTTTTAATAAAGTAACATGAAAATAGACTAGAAAAAGCCAATTTTCATAAAATCATTAAAAACTATGGTCAAATCAACTCAGAATGAGTTGAAATTTAAAAATGGATGTCAAAATCCATTTTAGATATTAAAAATAATTTTATTTTGTGCAATTGACAATGAAAAGCCCACTTTTGGAGGATTTTTAGAATATGTAGTCAGCTTGAAAAACCCCACCTTTTGCATCATAACTTGACTTGTACAACTCCGTTTGATGTCTAAGTTAGCTCGAAACGAGTGTATTTCAAAGGGCTATTGACTTAAGGGAAAATCAAGATTAAAAATTGCTAGAAAGAAAGAGAAAAACAAAGAAAAGGACTTAAACGTTATGAAAAATCAAGCGGTTGCAATTAGAAGAGAAAAACTCATCCTGATAAGCGATAAGGTGATTAACTTGATGGGAACCGTTAAAAAGGATGCATGAAATGTGCAAAATAAAGAGCATTTCAAGGATGACGAATTGTCCTTATAAAGCATTATCCAAAACATCGAAATCATAGAGGATGCACCTACGAATTCATAAGAAAAATTCCGTAGGGTTGCCACAATTTTGTGATGTCAAAATTGAGGACAACAGCTGGCTCTAATTGGGGAACGTACCTCGTTTGTTCTTAGAAACAATGAGGAATGTAGAATCCAGTCCTCTAAGTGCCTTCAACTACTCCATTGGGCTATAGAGTCAAGCGACTAAACTCAAAAAGACTTAAAAAGGATGACGTGAGCGATGGAAAGCAAACGTAGAACAAACTTGTGCAAATGCACTTATTGAAAACAAAGAAAAACCTAGCTAATTAAAACTAGCCGACAATGCAACTTTCAGATGAAACCATTTACTGGTTCAATAAAATAGCTACCTTTTTTTAGCAGCTTGCAGTACCTTTCATGTTCACATGCAACTTTGTATATATAGAGCACCAACAATTGGAGCAATGATGTCAATGTCTGATGTAACACCTCCTGGAAGAGATAAACAATTTCACCTTTTTGAGATGAATCATATGTACTGCTGCTCCAAGATAGGTCCATGAATTCAAACTGCTCCGGTTGAACTGGAAATGTATGTTTAGCCTCTTCTTCAATTGTATCTTCATGCTCAGGTACAAGTGGAATTAATGCTTTGTCATTGGCCTCCAACCAAGCAAGATGTTTGATGGGACATCCCGTTGACCGAACAAATTTTGAATTCTTCTTGCCAACTGCTGTAACTTGAGTAATTGGTTCATCAACTATGGCATCCTTAGGTTGATTAGAACAGGATACCTCATTACTTCCTTCTACATCATCCTGGTTGCAAACTTTAGACATAAGAGAATTGTCTTCAATATTTGAACAAAATTCCCCTATTATGTTCATGATAAGATCCTCATCAAGTTTTGGGGTGAATCTTTCATGCAACACTCGCTCAAGTTCATAACTTTGAAATGAAGATGCACTATTTTCAGCTTGACTGAGACTTTCATGCATGTCCACTTGTTCATGTTTAATGACATGATCATTTTCATTTGATTGAACATTAGAAGAATGAGTTTCATCTTTCTGATTTTCATCAACAGCTTTCTGAGACTGCGTGAACCAGAAATAAGAGTCGCCAGCTAATTCTTCTTCCTTTTCTTGGAAGAGAATAGCAAGATCACTAGCCTTAGATTCAAGATGCTTTATTGTTGCCTTCGTGATGGTGCCTCAATAGCAAGCTTCTTTGATGATGAAACTAATCTTTGTTGATTCTCATTGGTAGGACTATGAGCATTAGTTGGAAGGGGTGTCCTTTCTACATCCTCGTGAGGAATGAAGAACATACCTTGAGCTATTTGCTTTTTGAGAGCAAGCAACTCATTTGCCAGCCTTTGCATTGCAGGATCCATCCTTGTAATGGAAGGAAATGAATCGAAAGAGAGATAACTTTCTTCAAACTCGTTTGCTTCAATTCTTATCTTCCTAGCAAGAATGAGATCATCTTCAATTCCAATCGCCAAAGTCTGTGCAGCTGAAAGAGTAGCTAGGGCTGCTCTTCTCAATAGAAAACTGACTTCAGGAATTTGTGCATTTACAAAGAAGCATTTCAGATTTGTAGCTGTGGGTTGAGCAATAGATGGAATCCTTCGTGTCAACTTGTTGAAATGAGCAACAAATTCACGCATAGGAACATGAGATGCCTTCTTCAGCAGGGTGAGTTGAGCCAATAGCGCATTAGCATCTTCAGGAGGCTTGAACCTTTCTTCAAACTTGGCTATGAGAGTAGCCCAGTTTGTGATGGTCTGTGGTGCAAGATGATAAAACCAATCAGCAGCCACACCTTGGAGAGTTTCTACGAACAACCTCACAGACACATCTTCATGTTCAATGCCATGAACACTGGATGCAATGTAAAAAACAGCAATATGTTCATTAGGATGTTGTTGTCCATCACTGAAGAACTTTGGGAAATTCTTCCGCGAGCCATCAGGAAGAGCATGTAGAGGCGGAGGTAGATTCAATGGTCCAAAAGTATTTCCCCAAGGACCTTGGGCCATTTACATGTCCTTGGTAAAAGCTTGAAAAACTAATAGAAATTAATTACAATGAATATTTACAATGAAAAAGGACACGAGTATACTTCAAACAAAAGTGTGAGGCTTTCGAATGTGCGTCATGTCCCCAGCGGAGTCGCCAAAAATCTTAATAAATGACTTTAACATTTGTATTATAATTTGAAGGTGTGTTGAAGAAGCCTTTAAGTGAAATGTGTCTTCATGAAGCTTTAGCTTTGGAGTTATTAATTATTAAGTTATTAAATGAAGGCTTCTAATTGAAAAGTGTATTGATGAAGGCTTTTAAGTGAAAAGTGTGTGAGATAAGCTATTTGCTTTTGGTGTCTTGAAGAAGATATCTTTTATTATTATAAAATCAATGCTTTGGGAGAAACCAATTCATTCTATTATGCATTTTTTGACTAAAAATCAAAATTGGGGAGAAGATTCAAGGGTTTGGTCTTGCTTTGAAGAAATGGTGAATTTCTTCGAGATTTCTTTTGCACTTTGAGTTGGAATTTAATGCCAATGAATTGTGTAATACTTCTGATCATAATGTGTTGAATCTGGAGTCTGTACAATAAATTGAAGGGAGCTGCAATTCAATTTGGGGGTGTGTGAATTTGAATGTTTAAGCTGCGATTTGTTTTGGGAAGGCTGCTGTCCATCCTTGGCCTCTTTGTTGCTGTGAAAGGAACTTCCAATGCAAGGAAGTCTTTGTTAAATTTATTTGCTGGTGTCTTCAAGTAGAGGGCCATGTTTCATGTTGAAGAGGCTGCGATTTCTTTATAGAGGTTGTGGTAGCAGCTATAGTGGCTGTTGTACAATCTAAGGTGGCTGTGTACGGTATATTTGGGAGCAGCTATTTAATTCAAGGTGCCTATTTGCATAGAAATATAGATGTATTGTTTCCTGAATATTTGCAAGCATTTGAATTAAATAATTTTGGTGAGCACTTGAAATAAGGTAATTTGCTGTTTGATGTTATTTCATATATATTGGAAAAAATTACAAAAACTATATATGCTCAAAAAACAAAAAAAAATTGCAAAACAATTTGAAAGAAAACAAAGTCTCAGCATAGAGCCAGTGAGGCTCTTTACAATTAGGGAGAACAAATTTTTCCACCAAGCCTGCTTTAACCATTACCAATTCCTAAAAATATGTTGTGATTCATAGATTGACAAAGATTGGACATTTTGTTTTTCTATTGTCTCAAATGTTAAAGCACCTCATGTAGAAGACATTCTTCAACAAGATATTTAGTTACATGGTTTGTACAAGAACATTGTTAGTGATAGAGACAACAGATTTCTCAGCTCTTTTTGGCAAGAATTATTTCACTTGATAGGTACAAAACTCACACCTAGTACAAGTTACCATCCCCAAATCAATTGATAAAAATAAGTGGATTGAGGGGTACTTAAGAAACTATGTTTCACACTAGCAGACTGGGTCAAGTGGTTGCACTTGGGTGAATATTGCTACAATACCTCACACATGGTCATTGGGATGACATCTTATAGGGCTCTATATGGGTATGTACAGTTAAAATACACAACACTATCTATAAACAGTACTTTATTGATTACCTTGATAGGGTGTTGTGTCCTTTTTTGATTACCCTATACCTGGATAGGGTGTTGTGTATTTTAACTGTACTTTTTCGATTTTAACTGTACTTTTTACGATAATCCTGAGGAGTAAATAGGCCATCTGTCGTATGATGCACTATCTTTCACTAATCTATTGCTTTTAGATAGTACAATACCATTAGTAGGTGACTTGATGGATCACAATTAAGAGATATTGAGGGGATTAAAGGATAACTTGCAGTGAGCAGAGAACCAACAAAAGACTTATGCAGATCGAAAAAGAACAAAGAGGGCTTTCAAGTAGGAGACTTGTTTCTATTGAGATTGTAACCAGATAAACAAACTTCTATTGGGAAGAAGAATTGAAAAGCTAAAACCTTGATACTATGGGCTGTATAAAATTGTGAAGCAGATTAGTGAAGTGGCCTATGAGTTTGAGCTTCCACGGAACAACATGATTCACAGTATCTTTCATGTGTCTTGCTTGAAGAAAGTCCTTGGTCAACACAATATGCCCTCAAAAGATGATGAGGGGAAATTGTTTTTGATCCCAGAAGAATTGATGGATACCTACATCAAATGCTCGTGGAATATGTGTTAGCAATATAAGTTGTCATTAGTGTATTTCATCAAAACCATTCACACCGGTCGAAGATCACCGGTCGCTCGCATTTCTTAGATGACATTGGTAGATAAAGCACATAGTTTATGCCGGTCAACTAAGTAGTTAGATAAGCCGGTAGACTAAACCAAGTATTCAGTATCAGTCTCAATCAACATCCAACGACAAACCGGTACAGATCTAATTGGTTGATAAATCTGGTCCAGTTTTTGTAGAACAGTTTGAGTTACAAAAGATCGTTTAGGATCTGAGCCCTATTAAGAGCTGCTTGGTCACAGGACTTTTGAACATCAACAAAGATTTCACTCTGTTAAGGGATTTTTACAACGAACTGATTAGGTTCACCCTATTAGAGGGATTTGTATAGAATGTAAGACCTTCTAAAACAGTGATCTATAATGACATTGATTGTTTGATTAGATCATACCTGTAGACCTCTTCCCATGTTTGCCTGGCTGTTGATCTTCTTTCCTTACTTCACCTTCGTGACTATAGCACTCCTCAGAAGATATCTTTCCTCTGCTCTCTGCAATCTCCACTTATCAACAACAACTTTGCGTCCTATGACTAATATTTATACAAGAGTGATCCTCTTGATTCACGAAACTGCCAGGGAGTAAACTTTGACCATAAAATATACAACAAAAGAAAGCTGTGCGTTGTGATCTCGACTTTATCTTGAGATCATCTGTAGAGTTTAAAGTTAACTTCCCGTTGAAAGGTTAACTTCACATCAGAGTAATGGATGTCTCACATAATCAGGGTCTTAACTCACACTATAACTCAAATTGTTCGACAAAAACTGGATCGGATTTATCTACCAGTTAGATCTGTACCGGTTTGTCATTGGATGCTGATTGAGATCGATACTGAATACTTGGTTCAGTCTACCGGCTTATCTAACTACTTAGTTGACCGGTGCATACACTATGTGCTTTATCTACCGGTGTCATCTAAGTAATGCGAGCGACCGGTGATCTTCGACCGGTGTGAATGGTTTTGATGAAATACACTAATGACAACTTATATTGCTAACAATCTTCCCCTTTGTCATTGGTGGCAAAACAGTCAAAAACAAAAAACCATTCAGTCATTCAATAGCTGTAGTGAAATAGAATACTGCCTGATTGAATGCTCTGCTTACTGACTGAAAATTCCCCTGACTGAGGCCTCCGGTTTTCATTAACTTCCCCTTTTTACCTCCATAAGACAAAGGGTTATGTCTTCCTTCACATTGGAAGCTTTGCGAAGATATCGTTGTAGATGTTTTTGGCAGAATGTAGAAACGGTGCCCATTGACCGGTTACAAGTTCAATCTTTTGTTGGGCAGCCTTGAGAGAGACAATGATGTTTTCCATATCATCGACAGTCTTGTAGTCCGGTGTATTGATCAGAACATCAGTTGAAGTAGCTGTCTGATGCATGATATCAAGTGTGGGGGCCAAAAGCATCTGGATTCCAATGATGTCTTGAATTCTTTTGTTCTCTTCTTCTGCAGTCTTTCTGAGGACTAGAGCAAGACTAGCCATTTCTCTGCTGAAATTTTCCGTCGTTTTAGTCTTGATGTCAAGTTGGTTGGACAAAGCTATTATGTCCTCTGAAGTCTTTTTAGCTTTGTTAGTTAAATCTTCTAAGAAAATCTCAAAATTTGAAGTTCTGCTTAACAAATTTTCTGCAACTTGAATCTGCTGTTGAAGAACTTTTAGATTGTTCAGCAGAATAGCCTTTATATTTGCAACTTGCTTGTTAAGAATTTCTACTCTTTTCTGCGCATAGTGGTCAATTGCCACTGTTTTTGGATCAGTCAGATCTTCCCCGATGGTTGCAATCAACACTTCTAGCTGGTTGATGACCGGTTCATCTTCGTCTATATCAGCATCCGGTACAAAGTTGTACAGGATATCTTTTACTTTGTTCAAAACCATATGCTGTTTTCTTTTAGTAAGTTCTTTCAGCTGTCTTGTTGACATTTTGCTGATGTGAACAATTGTATCGGTTGTTTTGCCCCTTTTTGCTTCTGATTCTTCAGAGGATGTGATCTTTCTTTTAGAAGAGTTGGCAAGAGTTTCTTGTTTCTTCTCTTTACTCTGTTCTTGTGTCTTTGGAGCTTGCTCATGTTCTTTTGCATCCTGTTTGTCTGTCTTGTTTCCCTCTTTTGGTCTGGCTTCCGGTTGTTGAACATGTGTCTCAGGCATAGCATCTTCTTCTTGATGTGAGGGCTCTTTTGATGGAGCTTGTGATTGCAACTGATCTTCAACTATGTGAAGATCATTTGCAGGGATCCCTTCACCTCTTTGATCTGATCCGTTAGTGGGAAGAAGATTGTCAGCAGAAGTCTGTCCCAATTTAACCGGTTCACTAGAAGTGAACTTTTTTGTGAGAACTTCCTGCTCATTAGATATCGGAGTCTGAGTCGCAGTAAACTGAACAGGTGGATCAACAATTGTAGTGGTGTGATCCTAAGGACCTGTTTCTTCATGGGCATTGAAGTCATACTGCTGCAAGAAATCCAAGGTCTCTTTAAAGACTTCATTCTCATAACCATTGAGAATCTTGGCAACTCTGTAATTTGTATCTAGATTCATAGATGCATCTCCTAAAAGAAGCATGATACTTTTATCACTTAAGCCAGGTCTAGCTTCTTCTAGAGCTTCTTTATTGATTTGTGAGGTTCTTTCTAGACCGGCTCTCCATTTTTCTTGAAGCTTGCTATTTAATTCGAGAGGAAACTTGCCTCTATAATCCCTAGGAGTTTTAGTGAAGTCTAGTAGACTTTCAATAAGAGCTTTTTCTATTGCTTGTTTTTCTTCCTTAGCTAACACGCTATACCATTTAGCTGCATTATCTATTTCTCCAAAATTTGTAATTTCAGCTACAATGTCATTGACAGTCATAGTGTGAGCCTTACCTTTTTCTGGAGATACAAGAAGGGTAGGATTTGTCGGTTCATCGATTATGTTAACGATGACCGGTTTGTCTACTCCTAGTACTCCTTTTCTCTTTCCGGTGTCTTGAACCGGTGGAGCTGTTCCCTTTTGGCATGCTTCCTCTGCTTGTTGCTGTGTCTGAAGTAAGTTGCTCCAGATGGCTACTCCGTTAGCATGGACTCTCTCGGTTTCTCTAATCAGCAAGAGGTTTGTTCTTTTCTTTATCAGGAAATTCTGCTGGTGTAGTTCAACTTGTTGACTCGCTTCTTCTAGAGTGAGATGATTTTGCACTTCTAGCAGAGCTTGAATCCTTAGCTCTTTTTCTTTTTCCATAGAAGCTTTCCACCTGCTTTGAAGGATATTCAACAGATCCTTAGGCAGTACTTTCTGAAGTTCTGTAGGGCTTAGATTGAATTTATGCAGGCATTCAACAATAGCATCTTCAATTTTCCTTCGGTCTTCATCATTTGCCAAAGTATACCTTCTACTAACATTACCCATTCCTCCGGTTTCTTTCAGTCCTGTTATAAATTCATCTATTGTTGGTTTGCCTTTTCTTGGTGGTTCCACCTTTGCTTGCTTGCCGGTCCTCTTCTTTCTTTCGCTGGGCGGAACCGTATCCTCCGAATCGGTTTCTTCTGCTTCTTGCTCCTGTGTGCTTGGCTCCGGTTGAGTTTTTCTCTTTTGTGCTATTTCCGGTTTCTTCTTTGGCGCAGACGATCTTTTGACTTAGACATTCTTGATTGGCACCTGCTTTAAATTCTTCTCTATTTCCTCATAGGTTCTAAACCGTTGAGCTCCTAGATCCAGATGTGCATTTTCCAGGGCCTCTACATACACCATTGCAAAGTTTGCTATGATTTCATATCAAAACTCAGGTGCGTACTCTTCCCTCGGTTCTATTGCTTGAATGATGCAAAAGTCAGTAGATACCAGAAAACATACCTCATTTTTGTATTTGTCAACAATAGTTGACGGGATTCTTTCTCTAGCATGCATTCTTTGTTGAAATGCATTGAAGTGATTGGTCATTTCCTTATCAAATTGGTCTCCCAGTTCGTTAGCCATATCGCGGATTTGCATCATGACCGGTCGATCTGTTGTCCACGTTACTTTTCCTTTCCCGGGAAAGAAGTTAGAATAGTAGAAGTAAAGACAGACTAAGAGTGTTCCAAATTTTAGTGATTTCTTCTTGACGATACCCAGCTTCTTCATGTTTTCAAAGATTTGTCCTCTTAGCATTTCGCACAAATTATATTGTGCGTTGTCCTGAACAATTCTGTAGGCTGCATGTATGCCTCCACCCGGTATGCTGTTGAGGTTACTAGATTGATATACTTTGTAACCAATTACTGCTGATGCAAACCGAACAACTGGATCCTCAATGTCAGTCACGGTCATCAATCACTTGTCGGATTTTGACTTTGTCAGGTTAGCCACCACTGCATTAGATATGGTTCTCAGAGTAAGTGCCTCTCCTTGATTGCAGAACCCAGTTACCCTGTAAAAATCATCTTTTGTGATCGAAGTGCAGATTCCTCTCATAAGCCAAAATTCTGGATCATGCACCCGACTGACTACCATTTGAATCCACTCAGCTTTGAAGATAACTGGATACGAGGCTCCATTTATGATTCCCGACGATACCAGCTTTGTGTATCCACTGGGATGATTTTTCATCTGAGCACAGCGAGCGAAACTCGCTCTGTATGTACGTTTCTCTTAGCTCTTCTTGCTTAGCATGAATAAACCCAGTTACATCTTCTATCAAGAGCACTCCTTTGGGTATTGAGGAGAGCGCACCAGCCATGTCGATCTCCCTATCCTGATTTGGCGAGATGTCAAAAGGACTACGATCTGCTTGTTTTGCAGGAACAAGCTTTGCCTCGCATGATGAGGATGTCATTGCTCTCACTTGGTTGCTAGAGATGATTAGATCGGTTTGACAGGTAATCTCACTCAATGATCGAATTGCAAGAGTATAGCTCGAGCAGAGATTAGATAACATAAAATCGCATGGTAAAAAAGAAATGAGTTACCCTTCTTTTCTTTTATAGGATTAGGGCATAACGGTAATTACCAAACGGTAATTATTTGTTAAATGACTATAGTAATAAATGCCTTACCTAACCTTTCTTGACGCTTTTGTAAACCGGTAGTTTGGCTTTTTCAATTAGGCATGTCCCGGTTGATCACTGCATGTTTTTTCGGTCTAACTTGTAGCCTGAGTGAGATAGGACTCACCAGTTCTACCGGGAACGATAGTTGTACTGCCGGTTTCCTCTAGGCCTTGTTGACTTAATTAGCAGAAGGAATATCACCATCTTGTGATGATGATTTTGCCTCTGTTGCCTCCTTGGTAGAGTTCTTTGATTCCTTGACAAACCATATTTTCTTCACTACTTTCTTGGTTTCTTTGTCTTTGTTGTTCCTTTTATCCGAAGTCAAGATCTTGACGACCGGTCCATCCAATCCTTTGTTTCTGTTCCTGATCAGGTTCCAACAGTCCTTGGCTAGGTGATCCACTCTGTTGCAGTAATGGCAGACTATACCGGTTGCTTTCCATGGATTCATCCCTCTCGAATTAGGTGGTTCGCTCCATGATTCTCTGTTGCAGTGCATCCCTTTGTTTGGATGAGTAGTTGCATTCCGGTTTCTACCCTTTTTTGAGAATACCGGTCTGGGTGATCTGAATGCCATAGTCTTTGATTTGCAATCTTCAGCCTTGTGTCCGAATTTGTTGCAGGCATAACAATATCCCTTGAAGCTTCCCTTACTTCCGCTGGACACAGATACGGGATTGGACCAACACTCATTGGTCTTGTGGCCTTTTTTTGCAACAGTTTTTACAGTAACTATTTTTGGTTCTTATCGGTGCATTTCTGCAGTCATCAGTGTCATGACCTAGTTTTCCACTAAGCTTACAAGAGGTGTAAAAGTTTTTTTTACCTCTTTGCAATAGCGTCTTCCTTTTGTTGACTCCATCGGTAAATCCGAGACTGGTGTGATCATTGTGCCTTCGTTGAGCATTGAGTTGCTCATCGAGCTTGACCGAGCTTTCACTGTATCTTCTCAGCATTTCATTCCTTCCTTCAAGGACTTTCATTTGTTCTTTGAGTTGATATATCTCGATCGCCAGCTTCTTGCACGCTTCATCTCTAACCTGCCATGCTTTAGCATATTGGCATTTTCCTGGGTGGCAATTAACAAGTCCTCTTGGAGTTGCATAATGAGGAGTTCATTGGCTCTTGCAACTTCTTCTGCCCGGTTCATTGCTTTTTCAAACGCTGTTGATGTCTTGATTGCTGTGTTCCTCTCGCTTTCAGTTTTTCATTTTTGCTCAATCAGTTCAGTCATTCTTAGAGCATTCACCTTTTGCTCCCCTTTGAGATCAGCAATCTGACCGGTTAGGATTTGATTCTTTTCCGTGAGCTCAGAGACCGCTTCCTCGGCCTCATCAGATCGCTTCCTCGGCCTCATCAGACCCACTCTGCCCAGAGAGTTCGTCGATGGTTTCATTGCTCTCATTTAATTGCAGAGCCAACTCCTTTCTCTTTGCAAGTGACTTCCTTAGTCTATTCTCCAGCGAGGCAATAATGTCATTGGCTTCCTCTAGCTATTTCTGGTATCGGTAACTCTCCATGATCGTTTTCTCAAGTTGTTAAACTTTTATTGTATAGAGAACAGGGCTCTGATACCAATTGATGATACCTTACCAGTTACTGAGAGGGGGGGGGGGGGTGAATCAGAAAATACTAAATCGCATTGTTTAAAACTTGTAAACAAATTCTTGAAAACAAAGTAGACAGGCAACAGTCATTCACAAGCATAAACCGAACCACACAGATCTACTCAAGTATTTGTACATGGAAACCCTCGGTTAGAGAGAAAAAAAACCACGGTGAGACAGAGCTCACAACTTCAAGACGTCCATTACTCTGATGTGAAGTTAACCTTTCAACAGGAAGTTAACTTTAAATTCTACGGATGATCTCAAGATAAACTCGAGATCACAACACAGCTTTCTTGCGTTGTATATTTTATGGTCAAAGTTTACTCCTTGGCGGTTCCGTGAATCAAGAGGATCACTCTTGTATAAATATTAGTCACAGGACGCAAAGTAAGTTGTTGATAAGTGGAGATTGCAGAGAGCAGAGGAAAGATATCTTCTGAGGAGTGCTATAGTCACGAAGGTGAAGTAAGGAAAGAAGATCAACAGCTAGGCGAACAGGGGAAGAGGTCTACAGGTATGATCTAATCAAACAATCACTGTCATTATAGATCACTGTTTTAAAAGGTCTTACATTATATACAAATCCCTCTAATAGGGTGAACCTAATCTGTTCGTTGTAAAAATCCCTTAACAGGGTGACATCTTTGTTGATGTTCAAAAGTCTTGTGACCAGGCAGCTCTTAATAGGGCTCAGATCCTAAACGATCTTTTGTAAAAATCCCTTAACCGGGTAGCACCTTAACCAGTGCTTTGTATGCTCCTAACAGGGCACCTTCATTTAGAACTAGTGAAGTTGTGAGCTCTGTCTCACCGTGGTTTTTTTTCTCTCTAACCGAGGGTTTCCACGTACAAATACTTGAGTAGATCTGTGTGGTTCGGTTTATGCTTGTGAATGACTGTTGCCTGTCTACTTTGTTTTCAAGAATTTGTTTACAAGTTTTAAACAATGCGATTTAGTATTTTCTGATTCATCGCCCCCCTCTCAGTAACTGGTAAGGTATCATCAATATGAGCATCACAAAGTATCTAGCTAAGTGAAAAAACCTTCTAGTTGAAGATGCCTGATGGTAAGGGCTTGAGATTCCCTGGCACGCTAATTTGCATTTCTTTGGGCAAGCAATCTTGAAAAGGGATGACTTGTCAAGGCTTTTTTTGAAATCTGCATAAAAGACTGCTTGTCCAGGGTGGTGTCAAAGTTCAAGGGTTGGGGTTGTTGCTTGACGCATCCTAGAGAGATGTTGGAGATCAAGGATCGGATTTGCTGCTTGGTACATTCTAGGGAATTCAAAGCTATTGCATGACACATGCCAAGAGCTGTGAGAGGTTGATGATCAAGCATACTGCTTGACTCAAGCCAAAAAGTTGTTGGGCATTGGGGATCAGATATATGACCTTACTCATGCCAAGGAGCCATCAAAGGTCAAGGAATAGGGTTGTGCCTAGAGGCATACTGAGTGGAAAGGAAGAGGAAACTAGAACCTCCAATTGGAGCTTATTGTAAGGCATAAAAGGTCAATAGGTGATGTAGTGTGTAGAATTCAAATTTTGGCCTTCGCGCCATTTTTGGATTAGTCCAACTAGTTTGGTCTTTTTTGTGGGGAATATATAAAACTACAAAAACATTTTGAATTTGATCATCCATGTTATGTATCTCCTAGGCACTATATGTTTGAAACTTCAACCTATCTTTTGTTGACAAAAATGTTGGACTAGTTGTCATTGATGTCAAAGTCATGTCATGCATGTCTAGTTATACTAGATAGTTCATTATGTTCCTTGGTAAATTTTCTTGGCTTATTCACAGCTATTTCCCTAGATTAACTAATCCCAAAAAATTTCACCGGAGTTATGCTGGCTAGACAACAGAAATACCAACTTAACACAGAAAGGTAAAATCTTATTCTTAATGGCACACTTATATAATGTGATTACATAATAATTTTTAGTATGAGTCATGACCTTTGTACATGCAGTCAGTATGCAAGATGGTCACAATCCTGATAGATTATAAAAAATGATTATACTACTGTAGGGTGGAGTAAATAATTTCAAAACACTTATGAACTATAACAAATTTTGTAACATGTACAGTAACAAAATGATTTTACTTTTGCCAGGCTTAACATTTGAATGTATAGAATATATGTTAGAATTTACCAAGTTCTTTCCATCCTTTCTTTTTCAATTTCATGTGAGGCAATGCTTGATTTTGAATCTTATAATTCTCATTTAATACAGTTTTTGCTGCCATTAATTCAATTGCATTATATATATATATTTGATTCTGGCTTGCATCAATCATGTAATCTTTTTGTATGTTCACTTTGAGTTTTGCATCGTATGGGCATTATGTGAATTCTAATTGAGCTCTGTTTTCTTTTTCACAGGAAGAACACTTGCTGAAGAGCATGTATCAATGATTATAAGTTGTTTAGTTGGACTCGTCAACTATCCTCACTCAATGGTAATTTGGTATATTGATTGAGTTTGCCACTAAAAACTGAATGTCAATATAAATGTTTAAGACCATTAGTTTCTTCATTCCATTTGTTTCCCTCATGTTCTGTTTGAAATCATTTTCATTATTATTTTTTGATAGATAAAGTAAGGGTAAGGATCGCCTTGCATTATACTAACTTGCAAGAAAAAATACATATTATCTATGAGCAAGCATGACAAAACAAAGAACATTAACCCTGAATTTGATGACATTAGCCCTGAATTTGATGACATCAATCCTCAAAGGCTACCTCTGTAGACAGACATCTTGCCATACTTATCTATTATATAATCTTCTGCAGGCAATAAAAGACTATCTGGCTACCTCTGTAGACATATCTTGCCATACTTATCTATGATATAATCTTCTGCAGGCAACAAAAGACTATCTCCAGAGTAAAATGATAAATCTATCAATCGATTACATATAATGGACAGCCGTAGCAGTATTAAACAAAAGCAAAGACCTAGAGAAAAATCTCACTATACAGAGCAGATCATATTGACATCAACAACAAAAAAATAACCAGGATATATGACCATATATTTTCAATATGTAAGACTGAACCAAGTAACCTTAACATCCTCCTCCAGGCCAAAAGAGTTATCTTATTTCACCAAAGCAACCCACTGAGTGAGGAGTCTAATTGCTTTCTCTGCCATGATGAACATGAATTTTTCCCATGAAGAAGACTTTTCTGGACGAAGAAGATTCACCATATCCACCATAAGTTGGTACCCTTCCAGCCAATGCCCATCCCTCACAAAATATTGGATGGAAGCTAATTCCTTAGTAATTACTTCTATGTGAACTTCAATGGCCCTCACCATTAGTATAGAAGCAAGGCCAAGGAATTTGAACCAAAAGCATGACATTGCGGAAAGTTTTATTGGATTTTCTTTATAAACTGTGTCCACCAGGCCTAAATGAAACTTCTCCCAAATATAAAACCTACCCAAAGATTTCATTAATGCCTTGTCCAGTGTGATCTTGAGGATATTGGTGACAAATTTAGAGACCATTTCTGATTTGATTTTGTGATGTGTAGCAACCTGCCCTAGAATTTTCACAATTGTATCCCTCACATTTTCACATCTTAGAGGCCTTTGTGATATCAGCATAGCCTTCACTTACTAATGTTTTCTTTGCCTCAAATTCTAGGAGAGTATCTTCAAGATTGTCTCACTTGGCATCTATTGCTCTAGGTTTCCTTCTTGGCAGCACTTTTTGATCCTTGTCTTCTTGTTTGCATTTTATGGCTTTTGTAATCACATTGCATTGTTTGGATTACTCTATCATACTTTCATAAGTATATTTTGGGGGAGATGCACTAGGAAATCCCATTGTAAGTCCTGCTCATAGTACATTTTGCATTCCTTTTGCCCATTTTTCAGCTGAGTTGACACTAATACTAAAATAAAATAAAACTAAAGATCATGAAATTTAATAATATTTTAAAATAAGCTTCAATTTTAAATGCACAATTACAATACGTAAAGTGATAATTTTGGATGCAATATGTTTATTGGTGTTGAATATAAAGATAGTTCCAAATGTTTTTGATATATTTTCTCCCTAAGAGAATGGGCTGTATTTTCCTCAGATGGTTCGAGAAACAACACTGCAGTGCCTTGGAGCTATGGTAGCATTGCCTTATGCCCGGATTTTCCCAATGAGAACACAGGTGATCTGTACTTACATATCTAAAGAACACTCATTTCTATTTTAACATGTTTCCAGAAAGGTTGCAATGCCTTAAAGATTTGAAGTACCCTATTCATATTTGTAGGTCTTGAAAGCAGTGTCAAAGGCCTTGGATGATAGGAAAAGAGCCATTCGCAAAGAAGCTGTGCTGTGCCATAGAGTTTGGTAAGCAACTATTTTAAAACCATATATCCATATTTTGGAACTATATTAGGATAGCTGTGTAATAACCTACTCTGTTTACTACACAAATTTTTTTGCCCATTTTCTTTGCTCTTTCCCAAGGTTTAGTGTCTAGGCATAATGTCAAACAGTTTGCATAGGAAGTTATCGATTCCCTGTTTGCAGGTTGACATGTTTGCTGATGATTCCGAGTTTGTAGTATTTAAACATAGAAATCTAATTGTAGTATTATGCATCTAATCAACAGAAATAGTTCATCACTCACAATTTCATAAAAAATGAACACAGTGTGAGTAAATGATTACAAATCAGTTCTGACCTTTATTACTTATTGGTAGCAGTAGCACAGATCTGAGAATGAATATCATAACTTTCACAAAGGATAAGTGTGACAGTCCCAACGGGTGTTGAGAGGGGAGGGGTGAATCAACACCTCTAAAACTTTTCTTAACAAATTTGATGAAGTTAACTTATGGTAAAAAGGCAAACAGATTCAAGCATATAATGACAGCAAGCAACCAATCACACAGTGACACCAGATTTATCACGTGGAAACCCGATTAGGGTGAAAACCAAGGTGTGAGGAGACCTCACAAAATTTGTACTTTTTTAGAGTACGCCCTGTTGAGAGCCTTCCCAGTTAGAGGACAAAAAAACGCATTTGTTAGATGCGACCCGGTTAAGAGATTTGTTACAATAAGGCCGGTTAGTGCCTGCCTGGTTAGAGGACTTCGAACACCTTGAAGGATGTCACCCGGTTAAGGGATTTGATACAAGGGACCTGTTAGAGTCCACCCAGATTTTGAGATTTAACTATTGTAGTTTGCTAGAAAACAATAGAGTAAAATGACCTTTTAAAAATGGCTACACATAGCTTGATAAGATCTCTAATTTTGCTCAACTGAGAAGTAACACCGGTCGGTGCGGGTGTCTTCTTCTCTACTTCTGTACTTCTCTGCACAGTTCTTCTTTCTCACTTCTTTCTTTTTCACCCTGGCTTCAGCAGCTTACAGGTTCACTCTTTTTGTCGGCAGAATGAAGGCAAGTTCTATTTGCCTTAGGTAGAAGAATATATAGGGTCCTGGCCCTAATTGTGCTCATTAAGCATGACCTAACTCCAGATCTTTATCGGATTCATTGCTCAGTGGAGTACAAGTCTATTGAGGAAACATCCGATATATGCCCTTGCTTTATCTGACTAATGAAGAAAGCAGTAGTTGCGTGTCAAACAACTTTTCTTTATAGGAGATAACGCTTTGATTTGAAGCCACTGATCTCTGCTTTAAATCCTTCAGACTTCCCTCAATCCGATCATGAGTTCTAAAGCCACTGATCTTGGCTTTAAACCCTCCAGACTCACTTCAAACGAATTGCCAGTTTAACTCAAAGACTTCCGAGTTTAGAGCAGAAAATTTTAGTCAAAGAGTTAGTTGGAATAGTTAGTCTGACTATGACTTTCTCGGTTCATGACCGGAGTCATTAATATACCGGTTACAGTTGAGTTCAGTTCTTCATGCTGTGAACAGGTAAGAGTCCCTGTTCCTGTTCCTTCTTTATCTTACCAGTCGCATCGTCCTCAGTTTGCATTGTTGACACCGGTTTGGGGTTGCATCTTCCTTTGCTATATTGTGTACACTACCCGGTAACTGATGATGAGACCGGTTTGTGCGATGATCAGTGGTATTCGTGTAACAACCAACCCATCTTCCCTTCATACAAATTTCTTTGGATCTGTAGACTTGATAGAGATGACTAGTCTCTATACTCTCTTTGCCAATCAATGACAACACTAGTATCGGTAGCAAGCTTACCGGTTTTCATCACTTAATGCTAACAATCTCCCCCTTTGGCATTGATGGCAAAACTATGACGGACAATCACCTTACTGTGCAATGTATCTCTATACATCTGCAATTGTTACAGTCCTTTGGTTAATCCGCAAAACTCTCCCCCTTTTTGACAATGATGCCGAAGGCTTAGTCAGAGAGACTACCTTTGTCTAATCTTCTCCCCCTATGAGCAGCATTCCTTTTTTTCATCAGTTCAGAAAAGATGAGGTGTAACCCTTTGTTGAAGCATAATGAACTGATGACCACCTTTTTAGGTTTACTGAAGATCATGAAGGGGTATTACCCGCAGCTTACCTTTGAGATACTCGAAGGTACTCTTTGGTAATGACTTAGTGAAGATATTAGCAATTTGTTCCTTGGTGGGAACATACTCCAGTCTCACTCAAGTAGTGATACTTGATAGCAATGTGCTTTGTCTTGGATTCCATGACAGGGTTCTTGGATATGTTAATTGCGTTGGTGCTATCACAGTAGATAGCTATTGGTTCAGGTATCTGTTCTTTAATTCCTTCCAGCAGTTGTTTTATCCAAATCACCTGTGTGCAATTGATTGCTGCAGCAACATATTCGGCCTCTGCAGTAGATTGGGATATACAGTTCTGTTTCTTACTTGTCCAAGAAACAATTCTTCCACCAAGAAAAAATGCACCACCACTTGTGCTCTTTCTGTCATCAATGTTTCCATCCCAATTTGCATCAGTGTATACTTTTATTTTGAATCCTCCCTTTTGAGGAAACCATAAACCATAATCCTCAGTTCCCCTTAGATATCTGAAGATCCTCTTTATTGCTATTAGATGTGTCTCTTAGGGATTTGCAAAGAATCTTGCCACTATACCAACTGCATGTGCAATGCCCGGTCTACCGTGAACAGCATACTACAGTTTACCTATCATGGACCGATACATTGTTTCATGTACTTCTTTAGCATCATCATCTTTTGATAACTTGAGATTAGTTATCATTGGGGTTCCAACCGGTTTACAATCATCAAGTCCAAAGGTCTTAAGAATTTCTTTGATATATTTGGACTGAGAAATAAAAATTCCTTTTTTCAGCTGATGGAACTGTAGTCCAATGAAGAATTTTATTGTGCCTATCATAGACATCTCAAATTCTTTCTTCATTTCTTCAGCAAAGACTTTACTCATCCTGTCTTGAGATACATATTGCTGTTGTCCCTGGTTCTTGTGAATCCTATGGTCAGAAGGTATGAGTGCAACCTTTCATACCAAGCCCTTGGAGCTTGCTTAAGCCCATAAAGAGCTTTCTTCAGTTTGCAAACCATTCCATCCTTATGTGCAGATGCGAAGCCTTCCGGTTGTTCAATGTAGACTTCTTCCTCCAGTATTCCATTAAGGAATGCAGACTTAACATCCATTTGGTACACTTTGAATCCTTTGTGAGCAGCATAGGCGAGAAGAATTCTCACTCCTTCCAGTGTTGCTACTGGTGCAAAGGTTTCTCCATAGTCCAATCCAACTTCCTGGGCGTATCCTTTGCAGACCAATCTTGCCTTATTTCTTATTACTTTTCCATCCTCATTCAGCTTGTTCCTATAGACCCATTTGGTTCCTATGACATTTTTGTCCTTTGTTCTAGGTACAAGCTCTCATGTATCATTCTTTTCAATTTGCTCAATTTCTTCCTCCATGGCCTTGACCCAATTTTCATCTTCTAGAGCTTCCCTGGTGGATTTGGGCTCTATACAGGAAAGTAGGTAGATATTTTCTCTAGCCTTTTTGCTGGTTAAGATATTTGCATGTTTGTCACCAATGATATTGTTAGTGGAATGCTATGTGACATACCTTGGAAGAACCGGTCTTTGTTTCCGGTCTGGTTCTTCCGGTTGATCATTATCTTCATCATGGTTCTGGACAGCAACTTGTTCATCATCCTGTGTTGGTCTATTGGGTTTAGGAACAATGTCCTGCTCTAGATGTCTGTCCTCATGTATTTCTCCTTCATCCTTAGTCATTGCTTTGTTGAACTCAAAGATATTTCCTTCATTTAGCCCTTTTAGACTGTTATGATCATTATGACTGGTCTTCATATCTGGTTCTGAAGATTCATCAACTTTTACATTGATGCTTTCAGTTATCTTCCCTTTTCTTTTGTTTAGACACCGATAGGCTTTACTTTTGGTTGAGTAACCCAAAAATGTTCCTTCATCACTCTTAAGATCAAACTTCCCAGAGTACATATCTCATTTGATATAGCATTTTGAAGTAGCTTACACAGGGAGTATGCTTTAACCATAGCTCGTAAGGAGTCTTACCAGTTCCCTTTTTAACTTGAATCCGGTTGAGTGTGTAGACATCCATACTGACAGCTTCCCTCCAGAAGTGATGGGGCAGATCCTTCTGAATCAGCAGGGTTCTGGCGCAATCAATCATCGTCCCGTTTCTTTTTTTTGCAACTCCATTTTGCTGAGGAGTCCTTGGTGCAGATAGCTGTCTTTTTATTCCATGTTCCTCATAGTAGTGAGTGAACTCTTGAGAGGTATATTGTCCTCCTCTGTCTGATCTTAGACACCTCAAGCTTTTACCGGTCTCTTTTTCTACTCTAGCGTTGTAGATTTTGAGCATGTGAAAAGCTTCTGATTTCTCCTTAAGAAAAAGTGTCCACATCATCCTGGAGAAGTCATCTGCAAAGAGCATAAATTACCGGTCTCCATGGTAATTCTTTGTTCTCATTGGTCCACACTAGTCAGTGTGCACCAGGTCTAGAACATTCTCAGCAGAGAAGGACTTACTGCTGAAAGATGTTCTGGTCAGCTTTCCTAATTGACAATCTTTACAGATACCCTTGATGGGTTTGGTAATCTCAAGAAGTCCTTTTACCATTTTCTTTTTGCTTACTTTGACAACAGTGTCAACGTTTATGTGGTAGAGCCTCTTGTGCCATAACCAGCTATTGTCCTCTTTGGTCATAAGACAGATTTTGCTTGATTCTCCTTTAACTGAGGCTATGAGACAGGCTCCTTCTATTGAGTCAAGGTAGAAGAGATTACCTTTACTCTGTCTACCGGTTGCTACATGAGTTTCGGATTGATTCTTCACTATACAAGAACCTTGCCCAAATTCCAGTAGGAATCCTTTGTTGTTCAGTTGTGCAACACTCATCAAGTTGTACTCGAGTGCTTCAACCCAGTACACATCTTCACAGACAGCATTGTTGCAGAGAGCAATAGAACCTTTACCTTTGATCGAACAGGGGGCATTATTTCCAAAGGTAACCGATCCATTGTTATAGAGCTCCAAGTTGATGAACTTATCCTTGTCACCAGTCATGTGGTGGGTGCATCCACTATCAATGATCTAGTCATCATGCTAATGAGATCGGGATATGAGCGCAACTTCGTTCACAACTGGGCTCTCCTCCTTTATTGCAACAAATGCAATTTCTGGATCCTCTAAGTCTTCAGACTCATTGTTTGTAACTCCTTCCTCCGCAAGATAGCATTCCTTCTTTGCTTTGCTCTTGAACCGGTTTCTTTTATCTTTAAATTTATTGTCAGGACACCTTGCCGCAATATGTCCTATCTTGTTGCATGAGAAGCATTTCAAGGGGAGTTTTCCCTTGCACTTTCCTACCCCTCTGGGGAATCTCCTGGCGATGAGTGTTTCGAACTCATCTTGCTCCATCTCCTCAGAGAGCAGATCCTCGACAAGGTTGCTAGTCTTTCCGGTAGAGCAATTACCAGTTTCTCTTCCGTTTTTGGTGGAAGAGGTGTGGACAAAAGACTTAAACACTACTTCTTGAACAGATACGCTATTATCAAAATTACTTAATGCGAAGACGGCCAACTTACCGATTAGGGATTCAAGGGTGACTTGATCTTTGGAAACTGATCTAAGCTCTTGAATTGCAGAGATCTTGATGGCATACTGAGGTCTGAGAGTTCTCAGTATTTTACCAACCACTTCTTCACTAAGCTTTCCTCTAGCGCTTCTGTTGGAGTTGATCACCTCTTTGATCCAGTTGCTATATTGCTCGATGTCTTCTCCTTCATTCATCCTCATGTCGTTATACTTTCCTCTGAGGCTTTCGACCTTGGCTCTTTGAACATTAGGGTCTCCTCCATAAACCGTTTGTAGCTTGCCCCACATCTTGAAGACAGACTCAAGATGCTCAATCTCGGCATACACATGATCAGGCAGTGTGCTAGCTATCATGTCCTGAGCAGTTGTGTGCTCAGCTTTCATCTTCTGTTGATCGGGTGTTAGCGTGCCAGTGGGTTCGGTGTAGTCGGTTGTGACATGGTTCCAGTATTAATTGCCGTTGGTTTTAATATATAGCTTCATCCTGCTGCACTAGAGAGTAAAATTTTCTTTTGAAAACTTTGGGCCTTCCTTTCTCATCATCTTGACTTTTTCTTTGTGCGGTTAAGCAACAAAGAGAACAAGAAAAGACTCTGATACCAATTGAGTCCTAACCAGTACTGAGAGGGGAGGGGTGAATCAGCACCTCTAAAACTTTTCTTAACAAATCTTATGAAGTTGAACTTCGACAGAAAGGCAAACAAATTCAAGCATATAATGACAGTAAACAATGAATCACACTATGACACCAAATTTATCACGTGGAAACCCGATTAGGGTGAAAACCACGGTGTGAGGAGACCTCACAAAATTTGTACTCTTCTGGAGTACGCCCTGTTTAGAGTCTTCCCGGTTAGAGGACAAAAAAACGCATTTGCTAGATGCGACCCAGTTAAGGGATTTGTTACAATAAGGTTGGTTAGTGCCTGACTGGTTAGAGGACTTCGAACACCTTGAAGGATGTCACCCGGTTAAGGGATTTGATACAAGGGACCTGTTAGATTCTAGGATTTAACTATTGTAGTTTGCTAGAAAACAATAGAGTAAAATGACCTTTTACAAATGGCTACACACAGCTTGATAAGATCTCTATTTTTGCTCAATTGAGAAGTAACACCGGTCGGGCTGGGTGCTTCTTCTCTACTTCTGTGCTTCTCTGCACAGTTCTTCTTTCTCACTTCTTATTTATTTTTCACCCTGGCTTTAGTAGCTTACAGGTTCAATCTTTTTGTCGGCAGAATGAAGGCAAGTTCTATTTGCCTTAGGTAGAAGAATATATAGGGTCCTGGCCCTAATTGTGCTCATTAAGCATGACCTAACTCCAGATCTTCATCGGATTCATTGCTCAGTGGAGTACCAGTCTACTGAGGAAACATCTGATATATGCCCTTGCTTTATCTGATTAATGAAGAAAGCAATAGTTGCGTGTCAAGAAACTTTTCTTCATAGGAGATAACGCTTTGATTTGAAGCCACTGATCTCTGTTTTAAATCCTCCAGACTTCCCTTAATCCGATCGTCAGTTCTAAAGCCACTGATCTTGGCTTTAAACCCTCTAGACTCACTTCAAACGAATCGCTAGTTTAACTCAAAGACTTCCGAGTTTAGAGCAGAAAATTTCAGTCAAAGAGTTAGTTGGAACAGTTAGTCTGACTATGACTTTCTCAGTTCATGACCGGAGTCATTAATATACCGGTTACAGTTGAGTTCAGTTCTTCATGCTGTGAACAGGTAAGAGTCCCTGTTCCTGTTCCTTCTTTATCTTACCAGTCGCACCGTCCTCAATTTGGATTGTTGACACCGGTTTGGGGTTGCATCTTCGTTTGCTATACTATGTACACTACCCGGTAACTGATGATGAGACCGGTTTGTGCGATGACTGGTGGTATTCGTGTAACACCCAACCCATCTTCCCTTCATACAGATTTCTTTGGATCTGTAGACTTGATAGAGATGACTAGTCTCTATACTCTCTTTGCCAATCGATGACAACACTAGTACCGGTAGCAGGCTTACTGGTTTTCATGACTTAATGCTAACAAAGTGAGCCAAGAAATGATGTTGCAGCTCTTCCCATTCACAGAAACTCCCAAAATACAAGAAATCAGTAAATTCAATGTTCAGAATTAATTGTCATGCTCTAGTATCAGATTTAATTGTCACACTCTGGTATCAAATTTAACTATCACACTTTGGTATTGTAATTGATTCCAGGTCTTCTAAACACCACCACTTAATAGCTAGAGAAACTCTTTAATGGCATACCAATGGCAAAGAATAGGTTCTTCTTAGTCTTCTAGCCAACTCTGTACATAGATTTTTGCAGTGAATGGTTATTTCTTTTGCAGATTTTCAAACACAACGCTTTCCCAATTCACAACTTGTCCACTGAAGAAATATGTAATGACCCTTGTCCCTTAGCACTGTTGTATTTCATCAAACGGTGCCGATTAGGAAATTTCTTTTTTTAAGGCCTGTTCTTTTTAGCATTACATCCTATATGATCCAATGTTATGCAAAATCATTTAAGAAAAGTAAACCAACAATGGTACAAGTAAGCAACATAATTTGTATGAATATCAAAATATCTCCCGTAAGGATCATGGAGGAATCCTTCTCTCTCTCTTTCTCTCTCTCTAAGGCCATCAAGAGTGGAGGAGTTACAGGGCCTGTATCCCGTGAAACAGACTACAAGTGGTTTCCCTCAAGGCCTTACCCCAATATTGGGAGAACCATCATGTTGCCGAAATTACTCCGCCTCTACCTTCCACAACCTTCTCACTCAAAGATGCCTTAGCAGGATGAAAGAGATGAGTTCATATAATCTATAAAGGATATATCAGTTTAGCACTTTCATCTAGATTTCTATTTGAATACAGAAAATCACTTATTTACACATCTCTCTCTGCACACTCATATATTTATATATAATGAAAATATATATATCCAAATAATTAAATAAATATATATATATATATTTTATATATATATATATATACATACAGATATTATATAGATACAGATATTTTACAGAGATATTGATGAGAGTTTAAATTATATATATATATATATATATATATATATATATTACCCATAGTAGTTTACAGACGCGTAACAGTTTAAAGTTTTGTACAGTTCGAATAACAATGCAGGGATACTTCTCTTTTCCCTTTAAGAAAACATGTACCTTATTGTGTTTGCTGAATCTCCCTTATACTCCTTGTTTTCTCCGTTTTCTCCTTGCCTCTCTAACTCCCTTCCCAAACCCATTTTATATTTCTTTGGTCCAACTCAAACGTTGTCAAAGATAAGGGTGCGATTATTGCTGTTGATGGTTCATTCCGATCAAAGTGTTTTAAGAAAGATAATTATCGAGGGGATGCATTGTTTACTGTTTGTCTCTTAGTTGCCGGATTCGCCTATATAGGCCCGGATCCGGGTTTGGGTTCAGATTCATGGACCGGTCCGTGTCGGATCCGAGTAGGGTCCATCCGGATCCGTGGGCCCCCGGATCCTAACGGACCCACCGGTCTGTGCACGGACCATGCCCAGATCCGGCACGGACTCGACGGGATCTAGCGCAAATCCTCGAGGATCCCGCGCGGATTCATGCGAATCCCCAGGGACCCGCGGCCTATGAAGGCATAAAGCACTTAATATGCCATTTTTTTTATTCATCTAACCCTAAATTGACAAGAGGATTTATACAAATATAACATTTAAGTATAAGTTTGATTTATTTAATTTCTTATACTTTAAGTTATATTTGTATAAATACATTCTAGGATGTTCGAGATAGGTTTCAGGCTCAGCTTTATAGGAGTTAAGATGCAAATTCTAGATTTTGGGGGTTTTCGAAAAATTCCAGACTTAGCCAAATTTCAGGATTCAGCAAGCCTTCAGCAAGGTTACCTCCCACAATCCATCATGGCTTCCTAAGGTCAAACTGAAGCTAGCAAAAGGATTCTCAAAGGGTTTTAACTCGTTTTTATCACAAATCACTTGGTTTCGACCCCATCTCTATTAGAGACTTAGCTTAGCTCTTGCCCAAATCCTAGTCAAACATGACTTCCCAATAGGCCAAAATCACTCAAACTTCATTTGCCCGACCTAGGGACTTGAAAACAGCCACCAACAAAGACTACCTAAGACCTAGTTATGAAGACTTTGACATTTGGCATTGATCAATGATCAAGCATTAGATTCATAGTATGAAATGATTTAGTTTTAGAATTATGTATATTTCTCTTATATTTTTTGATATATAATGCATATATATATATACACACAAATCCTTACGAATCCAAAACAGGAAATTTTTTTTTTCACAAATCCACAAACCGGATTCTCGAACCGAAATCCGTCCCCGAATCCAAATCAACAACTTAGGACTTTGTCTCCCTGGGTGATGAAATCCATTGAAATACTTTGGGGTGCCTAATAATGGGTGGCTATTGCGACAAAATGTGCATATTTTGTTAACCTGTCCACTACTACAAAGATGCAATCTCTTTTGCGTATCTTTGGTAACCCTACGATGAAATCCATTGAAATACTTTCCCACTTTTGATTTGGGATGGGTAATGGCTGCAATAAACCAGCTAGGTAATTTTGTTCCGTCTTATTCCTCTAACAAGAAATACACTCTTGGACGTACTTCATAATATCCTTTTTGAGACCTTTCCATGAGTATCTTTCCCTTATTTGCTTGTAAGTTTTATAGAATCCCGGGTGCCCTGATAAAGGGTTATCATGTTATTCTTTCATAATTCTGCTCTTGACTTTGGAGTTTGCTGTGAGAAATATCCTACCCTTATACATAATAAGTTTCTCAATTATTTTATATTCATCACCTGGTGATTTCCCTTCCATTATTTCATTTGCAAATGTGTTTTTTGTGTACTCAACAATGATATCACTTTTCCAATCTTCTGTGACCCTTGTTATGGTGCTCATATTAAATTGGCGAGATAATGCATCGGCTACCACATTGTTGGCTCCCTTAACATATTCAATGTCAAAATTGTAAGCTTGGATCTTGCTTGCCCATTTCTGTTGTCGATCATTGAGATCTTTTTGGCTCATAAAAAACCTTAGGCTATTGTGATCAGTCTTAATATTGAACCTCCCGCATACTAGATATTGTCTAAACTTGGCTAAGGCATGCATAATTGCTAGCATTTCCTTATCATAAATAGAGTAGTGTCACTCACTTTCTGTAAGCTTGCGACTCTCGAAAGCGATGGGATGTTTGTTCTGCATGAGTATTGCTTTGATTCCTTCTCCTGAAGCATCACATTGTAATTCAAAAGGTTGTAGAAAATCCAGAATAGCCAATACTAGACATGAACTCATGGCTGCCTTTAATTTCGCAAAGGCTTGTTGCACTAATTCATTCCATCGGAAGGCTCCCTTCTTTGTCAAATTTGTCAATGGGGCAGCTATCTTTGAGAAACCTTTGACAAAATGCCTGTAGTAGCTGCA
The DNA here is from genome assembly GCA_027943335.1 of Chamaecyparis obtusa. Classification (NCBI taxonomy): domain Eukaryota; kingdom Viridiplantae; phylum Streptophyta; class Pinopsida; order Cupressales; family Cupressaceae; genus Chamaecyparis; species Chamaecyparis obtusa. The sequence continues at coordinate 286,767 of BSBK01007563.1, forward strand.
CAATCCTACGAACCCTCTGAGTTGTGTTCAGGTTGTAGGTTTTTGCCATACCTTAATTGCTTTAATCTTTTCTTCATTTACATTGACCCCTGTGCATTTATCTTATGACCTAGGTAGAGGATCTCTTCTAATCCAAACTCGCATTTTGATGCTTTAGCAAACAAGGATTTGGATTCAAGGATACTTAATACCTCTTCAATATCCTGAAGGTGTTCTTTCTAGGTCTTGCTATAGATTAAGATGTCATCAAAAAATATGAGTAGAAATTTTCTCAACTATTTTTTGAATATATGATTCATACATGACTGAAAGGTGGCTGGTGCATTTGTCAGGCCAAAAGGTAAGACTAGAAACTCAAAATGCCCATAATGACACCTGAAAGATGTTTTTGGCACATCTTCTCTCATTCTAATCTAATGATAGCTCGAATGTAAATCTATTTTTGAGAAGTATTTGGCCCCATGAAGTTCATCAATTAGTTCATCCACCCTTGGAATAGGATAATGGTTCTTGATGGTCTTCTTGTTTAATGCTCTATAATCAATACACATTCGCATTGTCCCATGTTTCTTCTTGACAAGTACTACTGAAGATGCGAAAGGACTTGAGCTTGGTTGAATGTGCTCCATTTCAAGGAGTTCTTTTATTGTCTTTTCAATCTCATATTTATATTTGTGGTGGTGTCTATAGGGGGTGGTGATCACTGGTTTTGCCCCTTTTTCTAGTTCTATGATGTGTTCAAATCCCCTTTTTGGTGGTAGACCATGTGAAATGTCGTCAAAGACCTTTTTATGCCTTTTTAAAATGGGTTTAATATCCAAATGGACTGCTGATTCCTTGGGAATAGATTTGTCCAAAACCAGGCACTAGGCAGCCCAGTCCCCTTGTTCTTGCTTATATATCCATTTGATTCTTTTACATGAAACTACTTGTGGTGATCCGTCTGGAATCCCTTCCAACATTATCTCTTTCCCTTCATGTTGAAAATAGATTTTTAAATTAGAAAGATCGAATTTAAAACACCCTAAGGAGTATATCCATGGAGATCCTAAGATAATGTCATTGTGTAATGGTACAACATATAAGTTCACTTTGATGGGGTGTTTTCCTAATATAATCTCTTGTTGAGGAACCATCTTTGTACATCTGACTAAAGAACCTATAGCCTGGGTTTCGGTAAACCCTTTAAATTTTTGTGTTTTTAGTTTCTTTTTTTCAGCGAGTTGCTCATCTATGAAGTTGTGTGATGCTCCACTATCAATTAATGATATGACTCTCTTTCCTCGAAGGGTGCTTTTAATTCTGAGAACTCTATTCTCAGGGGCCTAGGTGAAAGAGGCTATTACTCCATACTTTGTCTTCTTCTTCTTCATATCGTCCCTTTTTAGTTATATTATCCTCATCTTCACCTTCGGAAGTTATTTCTATATTGTGAGCACTACCTCTCTTTTTGCATTTATGTCTTGGTGTCCGTTCTTCCTGGCAGCCGCGACAAGGGTTTTTCTTTTGATTACAAACATGACCTTGTCCCCAAGGTTCCTTGCATTTGAAACATAGCTTATTTTTTCTTAATTCGTCTCGTTCTATTGGGGAAAGTGTCCTCTGGTGTGACCTCTCACTTTTATAGGTGTTTTTATTATGAATAATAACAATTTTGTTATTTGGAGAGGGGATCTCTAGTCTTAATGTTGTATCATAAGTGTCTTCCAAGGATGATGGTTTGAAAGCGCTTACTAATCCCTTTAGGGAGCCTTTTAACCCCTCTATAAACATGTAAGTGAGATGGTCCTCATCTATCCCTGTTACTTGAACTGAAAGCTTCTGAAATTCAGCTATGTAATCTTCTACTTTCCCATGTTGCTTAATTTGGGTCAGTTTCTTAAAATTCTCTTGGGGGTGTTTTCGATCAAATCTTTTGATAAGCCTTTGTGAGAAGTCTTCATAAGAGGTTACATTTTGGTGTCCTTGAGTATGGAGACCATGGTGCCACCAATCATATGCTACCCCTTCCAGATAAAAATTTGCGAATTGAAGTGCATCTCCCTTGATCATAGGGCTAAGGGTGTAATAATTGTTTAGTCTTTGTAGCCAAGCATAAGTCGTGGTTTTTCCCGATCCGTCAAAATTTGGGAGTGACACTTTATGGATCTTATTTTTAAGGTCTTTCTTATGAGTTCTCCTTTCTCTCCTAGGAGTACCCTGTTTGTTACCTTCACAAAATTCTCTAAATGTCACTAATTCCCTAATTTCTAGTTCAAGGCTTGCATAGGCTCTGGCGTTCTCAACAACACTATGGGTTGTTTGTCCCATTCCTTCTTCTAATGGAATATCCTCATCGGGTAGGAAGTTGGACTTGGGTAGTCCGAATGTTGAAACCCCATTATTTTCTAAGTGATTGGCACTTGTATCTCCCATTGTTTGTATTGTTCATGAGGTTATTTATAGAGTTTCCCATGTTTTGCAATGCCTAAAGGAGTGCTTGATTAGATCTTTCTATTTGGTTTGTTGGGGTTTGGTGAGTTTCTTCCATGATATTTCTAAGTTCGTTGGTCACTTGTTCTGCCATGGCAACACTTCCTCTTGTTCTTTGATAAGTTTGCATGAACTAAATTTCTGGGACAGGATGGTAGGATTATGCTCTGATACCAATTGTAATGACCCTTGTCCCTTAGCACTGTCCTATTTCATCAAACGATGCCAATTAGGAAATTTCTTTTTTTAAGGGTTGTTCTTTTTAGCATTACATCCTATATGATCCAATGTTATGTAAAATCATTAAAGAAACATAAACTAACAATGGTACAAGTAAGCAACATAATTTGTATGAATATCAAAATATCTCCCACAAGGATCATGGAGGAATCCTTCTCTCTCTAAGGCCATCAAGAGTAGAAGAGTTACATGGCCTAGATTGCGTGAAACAGACTACAAGTGGTTTCCCTCAAGGCCTAACCCCAATGTTGGGATAACCATCATGTGCCCGAAATTACTCCACCTCTATCTTCCACAACCTTCTCACTCAAAGATGCCTTAGCAGGATGAAAGAGATGAGTTCGTATAATCTATATGGGATATATCAGTTTAACATTTTCATCTAGATTTCTATTTGAATATAGAAAATCACTTATTTACACATCTCTCTCTGCACACTCATATATATATATATATATAATGAAAATATATATATCTAAATAATTATATATATATATATATCATATATATATATATACAGATATATTGATGGGAGTTTATGAAATATATATACATACAGATATTATACAGAGATAATGATGAGAGTTTAAATTATATATATATATATATATTACCCATAATAGTTTATAGACCCGTAACAGTCTAAAGCTGTGTACAGTTCGAATAACAATGCAGGGGATACTACTCTTTTCCCTAAGCAAAAACATACCTTATCGTCTTTGCTAAATCTCCCTTATACTCCCCATTTTCTCCTTGCCTCTCTAACTCCCTTCCCAAACCCATTTTATATTTCCCTGGTCCAACTCAAATGTTGTCAGAGATAAGGGTGCGATTATTGCTGTTGACGGTTCATTCCGATCAAAAGTGTGATAAGAAAGACAATTATCAGGGGGATGCATTGTTTACTGTTTGTCTCCCTGGGGGATACCGTCGATTACGGGTGTAGGAAAAAGGTCAATCATATTGTTATGTGCCATTAATAATATTAAATAATTAGTATTACTTAAATATATACATATATATATATATATTGGTAGATAATATTAAGATCAATATGAATTAATATATTAATATGAATTATTTTAACAATTATCGTTTTGATTAGTAACATTATATTAATTAATTGCTCAATTTTATATTGGTTAATTATTAACATTATCGATTCTAATATTATTATCAATTATGACTTTATACATAATATTGTCAATGTGGAGTCTTGGTAATATTATTATCAATATATATGCATACATGTATCAAACATGGTTCATGACAAAATATAAGTTCTCGTTGATCAATTTATTCTTCACTCTTGAGAACATTCACACAGTACATAAGTGACCAACAAGCACCATTTTAAGACAAGGGATCAAATTCTATGAAAATGGAAGCTCACGTCTCCAGTATTCACATTGAAGCTTGCATTGACGATTCTTATCTTTAAGAGTTGGATGACACTTGGTATCCTATTTCCATTTTCCTTCCCTTAATCTTCGCAATGAAATCAAAACCAATATAAGAACTCGATGGAAAGCTTGGATATCAGGGAATTACTTAATTCCGTTGATATTCTTCTACAGCTCGATGCATAGAATTGAGTATTCATATCCATGAGAAAGTGCCCTCTAGCTAAAAGAAAGACTCAATTCTAGTCTATAACTCCTGATCCTTCTTCTTGAAGCAGCTCCAAATCATGCCAAGAGTTCAAGAAAAGACACACAACTAGTTTCTCAATGGTGGCTTGTACATGGAATTACTTAATTCCGTTGATATTCTTCTACAGCTCGATGCATAGAATTGAGTATTCATATCCATGAGAAAGTGCCCGCTAGCTAAAAGAAAGACTCAATTCTATTCTAGAACTCCTGACCCTTCTTCTTGAAGCAGCTCCAAATCATGCCAAGGGTTCAAGGAAAGACACACAACTAGTTTCTCAATGGTGGCTTGTAGAAGCAAATTGTTGTATTCATTTCATATGGTAATGGAGTTACACAATCAGGAATGGATATGAAATAAATTTATCTATTTCCAATGTTCCTCCAAGGTTCTTCCACAACTAGGAGAAATAATTCTACTTCTCACGAGCTAATGTCTTTGAGCAAATAAAATATTAATGAACTTTGGAAGCCAATCTTCAATAGTCACAACCTTAATTAACATATAACTTTTTAAAGGAAATAACACCAAATATTAAGCTCAGAGCTAAATAAATGGGACCCATGTGAAAACCAAAACAATAATTCAAAATAAATTACCAAATACCATTAAAACTCCTTAATTTGCAAATTTGTCTTAGAATGTGACTTAATAAATTTGATATACTTATCTGAGAATATCCATCGTAAGATTCTTGAAGGAAGAAGGAAACCTCCAATTGTAATTGGGTTTCTATCCAATTCTCGAGAAATCCTAAGGGTTTCTGTCGTCTGATTTTTGAACTGAAAGCCACAACCTCCAGAGTCTCCAAAAGAAATATCAAACCAAGCATATTTGAGTGAACTTCTCATTGCTCTTTTATAGTCCATTGCAGTGACAATTGGTTTTCCCCTCTGCATGCCTCTTGATATTCCTTTCCCTGTGTCTTTTGATTTCCCCTCTTTTAATTTAATTTTGAATTTAGGGAAAATAATAATAAAGTGACTATTAAACTTCCACTTAACTTACCATAAAGTCACTTTAATAATTAAAATAAGTTCTCATTAAATTTATTATTTTTTGACAACTTAAGTTTTAATTATTTAGTTAATTTCTAATATCCAAATAAAGGGGACATTGCAGCTGTCACCTCGTAGAGATTGCCTGTCCTCAAGCAACCTTGAACCTACATGCCAATGCTAGGATCCCATCTCACCCTGAAAAATGCTGCTCCACCAATCCACTGTGGCACTCTGATATAAACATCACTATGCATCTAGTTTTGAAGGAACTCGTCATTTTCCATAAGAAACAATCCATTAATTATGTCAATACCTAGATCCCAAACCCATCTATCCATTCGGCTATGGGAATAGAAATAGATATCTATCATTATACAATTATCATATATCATCCATCTGTATAAGTTGACCATCAATAAAATGTGACAAGAAACTCCCATATGCACATAGATCAACTCATTAGGCCACCAAATGCTGCTGTTGTAACTCAGGCTAGTAATAAGAATTATGTCAATGGTGTCACCAAACCCATTTATACTAAAGATATCCATCTCATTCACAATATCCAAGAAGTAGACATGTCTCCACACACTACCATGCAACTCAATAGCTGTTGTAGACTGTGTCAAATATGAAAGTGCGATGGAAACCCAAGTAGGACAGCCACTAACCACTGAAGAATCTATGAAGATTAAATCACCAACCAATAAAAAAACAGCTTCCATATCATATGAATTCAATGACAATTTAAAGATGAATTGTAGATGCTTTCATCACCCATCAAAAACAAGTCTTGAGTGGCTGATTCACTACAAGTGTCATCAATAAATCAACATCTCCACCAATGAAATGATCACCATCAAGTGAAATTTCAGAACTAGAAAAACTTTTCTTATCATCATCCATGGAGTGGTGAGTGTCATGGATTTGTTGAAGATGAAACTTGGCTTGTGGAGCCATCAACTTTGCTTGCCTTGTTCTTTCTAGCCATCCTTCATTCGACTTTTGGAAGTGATCTGTATCAACAGTTTTAAAGTGCAGAAAATGTCATGAGCCTCAAATAACATATGAATATTATTTTCAAATGTAAGTGTATCATTAAATTTATTAATAAATCAATTATAAACCCATATTTGATTAAGGGTTAAACAAAGATCAATATATAATAATGATTATAATAGTTAATATAAGATCAATAATAGTTAATATATAATCATGATTATAATTATGAATAATAATCATAATAATATAAAAATAAATAATTAAGACTTACATTATTATTAATAATAATTAAGGCTTATAAATAATTAGGGCTTCTATTATATTATTATGATTATAATTATAAATAATTATAATAATAATAATAATATAATAATAAATTACAATTATAAACAAATATAAAGAAATTACGAGAGTAAATATAATAAATAATGGATTATAAACAATTTGTTAAATACTTATAACAAACGATTATTATCGTGTGTATGTGTTACGAACACATCCCCCGGGCTGAAGCAATGCGATGCCTCAAGCAACCCGTGATGTAGTATATGTCATCATTAACAGAGGAAGGAGAGGCATCAAAAAATGGAGGAAGAACGGTAGAGGATTTAAAAGAATATTTTGGGTACTTCATCAATTTATTTAAGTCTATTTCTGAGAACGACAGACCCGACATTCTGGACGTCCGAGCATACAGACTTACGCTTTAAAATACTGTTATTTGGTTTTATAAATTCAGGGGAAATCTGACACATTAAATAAGATCTATACATGCTCACACTATCACTAACGATAGAGCCCACCATAAGAAGCGTACATTCCAGAGGGAACAAAGCTCAGGTGCATATAAATACTGAAAGAAATTACAGAGAAATATGTCACAGAATAAACATTATCAAAGATAGTAAAGGTTAACATAAGTTAATATAATTTACCTCATACATCCTTAATTGCTGAATAATTTAAATGATGCCAGACAAATTAATCACTCCAAACTTAAGTCAGGAATAGATACCTTTAATCATAATTGGAGGAAGGAGAGTGGGTAAGAGGGTAGGCTAGAGAGCCCAGACTCCACCATGTCTGCCTTATCACTCCATTATGGTGAAAGTATGAATTCCATAAACTTTTCAAATTCGGAAATTCCTAGATACTACCCTTCATAGCAGGAGGGAGGAGAGTAGGTAAGAGGTTAGGCTGGGAGTAGAGACTCACCGAGCCAAGAACCCACTATGTCTGCCTTCAGCTTCCTTATGATGTAGGGTATAGGGAATAAAGCAAAGCAATGACAGAATAACATCAATTCTGGACATCTTTAATACCAATAACTTTAACTAAATTAATATATGTTTATCTATTAATCATGTATGACTCATTAATGATTTTGATTGCAGGTATAATGAACCCAAATTGACTTGGGACATTACAGAAAACCAGTCCTATGATAAGATGCATCATCAAAATTATCATGTCCCACACTTACACTTTGTTTACCACCAATGGTAGAATATGTATCACTAATTTCTTCATGACTATTATCTGCAATATCTTGAGAAAGAACAGATATTTACTGCTGTCCATTATCAGAATTCCGGGCTCCCCCTTTATGCTTTCCTTGGACTCATCAAACATTATGAAATATTGTCTTGTCACATGTCCTTCACAAGTGATTAGAGGTGGTAGTGCCTCAAATAAATCTTCTTCAAATGACGTCACAATGCTGCAAGGTATTTCCTTCTGAAGATCTTCAATCCTTTCATCAACTTATTCAATTTCTATTCCTCTCGCATTGTCATTTTGCACCATAGAAATGGCTGCTATAGAGAACTGTTTTTCTGACTTATGCAATGAATGATATACTCAAATGAAGACAAAGATCCAGTTTCTCCTTATCTTTATCTTTCACCAACTCGACCGCTATGCCTCTATCTACATATTGGATGTCTCCAGTATGTAAAATGTTGGAATCATTGTGCCCCATTTCATCTTTAAAGAGTTCATCAATCCCTTCCATTATTTGTTTGATTTCCATCACTCTTGTTCCAACTTCTTGTTATTTGGTTGAAGTTGTAATAGATAATTGATTTTCTATTCCTCTTGCATTGTCATTTTGCACCATAGAAGTGGCTGCTATAGAGAACTTTTTTTCTGACTTATGCAATGAATGATATACTCAAATGAAGACAAAGATCCACAATCTCCTTATCTTTATCTTTTACCAACTCGACTGCTATGCCCCTATCTACATATTGGATGTCCCCAGTATGTAAAATGTTGGAATCATTGTGCCCCATTTCATCTTTAAAGAGTTCATCAATCTCTTTTATTATTTGTTTGATTTCCATCACTCTTGTTCCAACTTCTTGTTTTTTGGTTGAAGTTGTAATAGATAATTGATTTTCTACTTTGTATAAAGAGAAATGAGCAATACTTAGCTAGTAACAGAGATCATCAACCTCATTTTCCTTGTCTTCCGCAAATTTGATCGCAAGATCTCTATCCACTAACAACTGCACGTAGTATGATTTCATGTTTTCGAATGCTTCTTTCATTGTGTGCAATTGAGTATTGGTGACTTCACTTGATATTCCTTTTTGCCTCTCCTCAATTTGGGTTCTTCAAATAAGATCTTCTATGTATTTATAAGAATCATCTGTCTTTGTTAATACTTGCACAATCTTCTCCTTTGTGACTAATAATTTGTCCTTCAAATCTTACAATGCTAAAGGCCTTTGTTCAAATTCATCTAGGGTACATGGGCTGTCACACATTAAATTTTCTGATTTGTTCTTAACTATAGGAACATTATCACCATCACACTCAATTGTCTCTCTAGATGATGTCATGCACTCTTCATTTAGAAATAATGGGATAGCATTATGATCATACATGGATTCATCAAAGAAGTTTTTCTCTTCATGTGTTTTATCAATAATGATCTACAGTTCACCAAAAAAGAGTTTTGAATACCCCTCACTGTAGCGATTGATTCTTCTTCCATAATATCAACCTTAGCTGATTGGAAGACATTATCAAGTGTATTTAAAGTTGTTTTAGCTTGCTACTCATGATTCAAGGCACCATTCACATATATATCTTTGTCCTCATCACCACTTGATTGTAGTAAATCTTTTTCCTTATTAATTCCACAAATGCGATCAGGCGTCCAAACCTTTTGACATGTGAAACAAATCTTCTTTTTTCTCATTTGGTTCTTACTTTTTTGGGGAGATCCTGCAACTTGTAATCTTAATCAATTTAGTCCTTCAGCCAATTATTTTTTGAGCTTTTCAATTTTCTGCTCACATTGTTTGAGCACTTTGTTGACCAACTCATAAGCAGATTTAGAAACATCTTTTTCTTGCCTTGAAATTGCTAACAACATATGCATAAAGGGCTGGAAAATAGCATCAGTCTCACTAATTGACATAAGCATAATAGTGAAAGGCATCTTCATTGCATTCTTTCTTGATTGTGACAAAGAAATGTTGAAACATGCTATGTATTAAATCATGCAATCCCAAGTTCAGCATAAGATTTTTGAATTTGATTCCTGCAAATGTTTAAAGTATGGCAACCCTTTTAGAGAAATGATGACTCTTGACGTCCCCAAGGTCTTGTAAACTATCAACGATTAGCTGAAATACCTCCTTCATTGTGTTATCTTGGTAAGGTTCTCAAGGTGCTAAGATTCTTATGATCTCCATCAAAGAAGCAGTAATCAGTAGCCTTATCTCACCATCTGAATGCCTCACCCACCTGTGTTGACTCAAAGAAATCACTATAGGAGCAAGAGAAATCTGTAATCAATTAAGAGGTGATTGCTCTACAATGGTCAAACATCCCTCTAATTGGATCAAAGCTAAGTTATCGGATCCTTGCTTTTAGCCCCGGATCCTGATTCTGTTGTGACTTTGATTATGATTCCTTCCAGACTCCACCCGAATTCTGGCTGGGCATCCATATTCATTGTGGGTTTTGCATAGAAGAACTCATAGGGAATCCAAATGCCTGGCTAGAATCCGAGCGAAATCTAGAGGAATGCACAAGCATCAAAGGCTAGTAGAACCCACAGGGAATCCGAATACCCGACCAGAATCTTGCCAAAATCCGGAGGAATCCACGGACATCCAAGGCTGTGGGTGCCCAAAAATGGGTTCCAAATGCCGTTTATTTATTTATTTTTAAATCTAAAAAGCATCTAAACCCTAATTTCGACCAATAAGGTATGTATTTGGTCATTTGATGATCATTCATTCATTTCTCAAGCATTTTTCACCATTTTTGCTTTGTTCTACAACTGTAGCATTTTTCTTCGAAGATGAATTTGGATTTAAATATGAAATATGGCTTATAATTTATATTTTCATTGTGATAATGACATTTTGAGACTTTTGCAAAGTATGAATATGATATATGAGGTATTTTATTTATAATTTTATTAGCAATTATGGATTTATGAGTATCACTCTTCTAACTTATTATTATTATTATATGTTTGAAGTTTTGAACCAATGAGGAATGAACATTGAACATGTTACATGTATGAATCTATGAATATACATACATATATTTGAAAATATACATACATATATATATATATATATATATATATATATATACACTTGTGGTACCGGAACCCACCCCAAATTTTTGTTTGCCGAATCCGGGAATCCAAATCCGAACTCAAATCTGAACCAGAACCAGTATCGGCAACTTAGGATCAAAGTGATGAGAACATTTTTCCTCGTTTGTGACTCCAAACTAAGTTTGCTGCATGTCTCATAAAGCAGTTTGGCCTACTAAAATCTGGCATTTGATGCAATTTCAAATCTGAAAATTACTTTTTGAATTTGCCCGACAAGTTAGCAGTAAATTCTAAGTTCTAATACCACTGTAATAACCTACCCTGTTAACTAGACATTTTTTTGCCCCTTTCCTCTGCTCTTTCCAAAGGTTTAATGTCTAGGCATAATGTCAAACAGTTTGCATAGGAATTTGTTGGTTCTCTATTCGCGGGTTTACATGTTTTCTGATGATTCCTAGTTTGGAGTATTTAAACATAGATATCTCATCAGAGTATTATGCATCTAATCAACAGAAACAGTTCATAACTCACAACTTCATAAAAATGAACACAGGGAGAATAAATTATTGCAAATCAGTTCTGACCTTTATTGCTTATTTGGCAGCACAGAGCTGAGGATGAATATCATATCTCTCACAAAGGATAAGTCAGCCAAGAAATGATGTTGTAGCTCTTCCTATACACAGAAACTCCTAAAATACAAGAAATCAGTAAATTTAATGCTCAGAATTAATTGTCACGCTCTGGTATCAGATTTAATTGTCACACTGATATTGTAATTGATTCCAGTTCTTCCAAAGACCACCACCTAATAGCTGCAGAAACACTTTTTAATGGCATACCGGTGGCAAAGAATTTGGTCCTCTGAGTCTTCTGGCCAACTCTATATTTATATTTTTGCAGTGAATGACAGCTCTATAGATTTTGCAGATTTTCAAACACAACACTTTCCCAATTCACAGCTTGTCCACTGAAGAAACAGAATCTCTTGTTGATCAATTTATTCTTCACTCTTGAGGAGATTGACACTGTACATAAGTGGCCAGAATCACCATGTTAAGACAAGGATCAAACCCTATGAAAATGGAAGCTCACGCCAAGTATGCTGAAGCTCATGTCTCCAGTATTCATGCCAAAGCTTGCACTGATGATTCTTTGCTTTAAGAGTTGGTTGGCACTTGGTATTCTATTTCTATTTTCTTTCCCTAAATATTGGCAATGAAACTGAAGCCAATATAAGAAGTTGATGACAAGCTTGGATTGCACAAAATTACTTAATTCCATTGATATCCTTCTACACTTCAATGCATAGAATTGAGTATTCATATCCATGGGAAAGTGTCTACTAGCTAAAAGAAAGACTCGATTTTTCTCTACAATTTCTGGCCCTTCTTGAAGCAGCTTCAAATCATGCCAAGGGTTCAACGCAGAAATATTAATGCCAACTCGGACCTAGCGATAAAAATAACCTTTGCTACTGCAAAGACGCACAACCAGTTTCTCAATGGCAGCTTGTAGAAGCATATTGTTATAGTCATTTCATATGCTAATGGAGTTACTCAATCAGGAATGGCGATGAAAGAAATTTATTTATTAAATTATTTCGAATGTTCCTCCAAGGTTCACAACTAGGAGAAATAATTCGACTTCTCACAGGCTAATGTCTTTGAGCAAATGAAATATTAATGAAGCTTGGAAGCCAATATTCCATAGTCAAAGCCTTAATTAAAATATTAACTTTCCAATCGCACCAAATATTAAGCGCATAGCTAAATAAATGGGACCCACATGTAAACCAAAATAATAACTCAGAATAAATTACTAGATACCGTTAAATCTCCTTAATTTGCAAATTTGTCTCAGAATGAGACTTTAGAAATTTGATAAACTTATCTTTGAATATCCATAGTGAGATTCCCAAATTAAACCTCCAACTGGAATTGGGTTTCCGTCCAATTCCCGAGAAATCCTAAGGGTTTTTGTCCTCGGATTTCTGAACTGAAAGCCACAAGCTCTCTAGTCTCCAAGAGAAATATCAAACCAATCATATCTGAATGAACCTCTCATTGTTCTTTTATAGCCCATTGCAATGACTCTTGGCTTTTCAGCTGCTTGCCTCTTGATATAATTTCCCCGTGTCTTTTGATTTCCTGTCTTTTAATTTAATTTTGAACTTAGGGGAAATAATAATAAAGGAACTTTAATAAGTTTCCATTTGTAAAGAGCCCAAATTGGCTCTCTCCGAATTAAGAAACAAGACACCAATTTTTTGGTAATTTTGCAATTGATTCTACCAAATAATTAACTCACTCAAGACTCTGATTTGATCTTTTCAATTCTTTCAATACAATTTGCAAGTGATACAATCTGAAACTAACTATCACACTAATAAATTCTTGACAACTGAATTAAAACTCAACTAATGAGTTCTATTTAAACCTGCAATCTACTTTGCAAAGCATGAGAAACTATAATCAACATTACAAATTGATTCAATTATAAATGCTCAACACCTGGATATGACGTTGACTGCATAATGTAAACATCCGGCACTTTTATATCCGCTAATACTCCTGTTATCTCACACCACTTCTCAGCTTCACTCCTCAACGCTGCAATGTAATATCTTCACAAATTCACAGTTTCGTATACATATAATGAACCCAGCATAGATGACCAGCTCTCAATCGATCTCAGCTAATTCACGGAATCAGGTTCCAAATCATCCAGCAATTAACGTTAACATTCCAGCTCCAACAAGGCTCAATGAATATTATTTTATAACCAATTAAAACAACCGCAGTCCAGTAAATTCACGTGCTCACAGAGTCCAATACCACTTCGACTCTTCACAGCCTGTAATACTTCGAAACATCAAGGCAGAGCATTAATTTCGTTTCCAGACCTCACGGTTTGCATCCACGTGAGACTGCAGACCTGATTCTATGTATTCTGATCAATGTACGGCTACAGGAAATGCCGTACAGTTCTAATGCATACACAGCCACTATACAATTTGATTGATGCAATTCCAGAATTCGATATAATCCAGATATAATCCAGATTTTGAAACTATCTCAAATGCAAATACCTCAAGAAATAATACTTCTCATGAAATTGATAATCTCCAGCAATCAAACTATAGAATCAAACCTCATTGCATTTAAAAATAAATACAATCTCTCCTGTAGAATTTACTCCAGAGATAAAACTTCAATCAATCCAATATACAGAAGCATTGAATTGAATCCAGTAGAACACGGATGTGAAATTCACCATTATCCAGCAATGGCTCAAATCACCAAGAGGAATGTGTCCTCAAAATCCTAGCCAGGGCAAAAACTTCACAAGCTCCAATAAAAAATGATTGCATAATGAATCCTTGAAAGTGCTTTTTCGTGCAAAATATATAGCTTTTTCGAAAAAGCACTTTTTTAATATTTCCCTTAATTGGCTTTAATAAATACTCCCACTTTATAATATAATATTATAAAGTCGTTAGTTATTAAATTAAATCAATATAATTTAATTTAATAACGCCTTTAAAATAAAAGCCACAGAACCATCTGCCTGCAATCATCGAACTTCTGACAAGGCACCAGGACCAACTACCCAACCAAAAATAGATACTGCCCTGCCAGAAATAGCCACTGCTAAAAATAGACTTACTATAAATAGTAAGTCTCTCAAACTGGAGATTCACTGAAACTGAATCCTGAGATGTCTGACCCTCCGTGCAAACACCCTGCCAATCCTGGCCATACCAGAAACCCCACTTACTAAAAATAGTAAGTTGGCCAAAATGACCCGAACGAAAAGCAGATCTGATAAACTGAACCTCCAGAATGGGATCCCAATACTGGCTCCGACGTCTGACCCCCCTCTGATCGCTCGATTAGCCTGTGAGGGTCACAAAACCAAGCTAATCCCATAAGTTTAAAAATAGGGGACATTACACCATTTAACTCACCATGAAGTCACTTTAATAATTAAAATAAGTTGTCATTTATTTTTTTTTTGACAACTTATATTTTAAAATTTTAACTAATTTCTAATATCTAAAGGGGACATTACAAGCTGTTATATGTATTGTAAGTTAGGTTTATAAAAAATAACTATTGTAATTTCTGAATATATTTTATTATCTTGTTATTTATGGCTGCAGGGCTTCTCTTGTATCAAAATAGTTTTATTGGAGGAGATAGTTCATTCTCATCATTTAATAGCTGTTTCGCACAGTTTGCAAGCCCAATACAGATTGATTACATCCACGTTAGAACAAGTTCAATTGTTTATGTTGACTTGCTGTCACATACCTATCCTGGATTCATTGCAGGTGTGCTCTTTTCCTGCATTTATTTTGATGCGTTTTCACATGCAAATTACAAAGATAAAAATTTGGCTGTATAAATATTATATTTGATTTGCATGCTTGTTTTGAATACTTTTGGCATGGTTGTACCATTTTTCAATGTGTAAAATATGAATGCTAAATGCTTGTAAAATTCAGTTTTCAAAGAATTTAAAACACATTGTTTTAGTGAAGTAGACTTCAATGCTTTTCAAGCTGCATGTGAAATTTGCAGATTATTTGATTTCAACAAAATGGTTATCCTCTCAATAAGTAAATTTCAAAAGTCATGAAGTCTAGAATAGGAAGACAAATTAAATATTGAAAATTTGAAACCTAACTTTTAATTCTCAATGAAAGTTGTTGTTTTGTAGATATGATTATTAAGCACAAAAATCTAAATCCCAACCTTCTAATGATCGCTTATTATATCAAAGAAACAATTGAGAGTTCTCACTAGGGTTGGCTCCATGGTGACATTCTTACATCCACCACCCTCTTGTTCTCCCTTTGTAGCTGCATCTGAATTGGATTGTATTCCTCTTGAATCAATGGCAACGGATAACTAAGTAGTTTATTTTGAACCATTGGCTTCTTCAAATCTAAACATAATTGTGAAGTGGCCCTTGGTCTATTGCGTATTGGTGAAGTTGAATGGCCCACAAAGATCCCACCAAGGATCAATTATTGTTGAGTGCAAAGTTCTAACACTCTTAAGAGATGAGGTTGAGATTGTGCCCCAAGTAAACTTGACAGAACAAAAAGTTATCAAACTTAGATGTAACTTGAAAGAGGTGATTACTCGTACACCCATTCCATAGTTGCAAAAATGCATTGTTGGATTTTTCATATCCCCATATATCTTATAACTTTCTACTCTCCCATGACAAGTCAAACAAAAAGTATTGAATGATGAGTTGAAATAATTTGTACATCATCCTTAAGGGGATATATAAATGTATGAATCTTCTTACCATAAGCTTACATGGAACAATAACAAATCGAAAGCACAATTATTGATTATGGTGATGAATGTACTCAGTTAAATTCAATAGATATGGGTGGTACAATGTTAATGAGAAGATGGACCTATGGAGGCATCTAGACCACCTTTGTCAAATGAGGAAGCTTTTGAGAATCAATATGAGTCACTCTTCCTGCCCAAACTAGATATCTAGTTCCTCACATGACAATGTAGGTTGACCTATATATATATATATATATAAGGCTTAAGCTATACATTTATAAGAGAGGCACTAAAAAATATGATTCATATGGTAAGGTGACCATGCATGAATGGTGACAACAAACATACAAGCAATTGGTGATGAAGGATCATTTGTGGATAGAAATGCCCCTTGAGAAATTGTGTTCATCGCAATTTTATTTCAAACCTTTGCTCTCATATTTTAGTAACTATGCAATAAAAGATAGATTGATTATGTAGATCGACTTTTGATCTTTTAGATCTGCTCTAGAGTATGGGCTATCACCCATTAAAGAATCAACAATATCTGATTACGTTGGGACTTGAATTTGAGAAGCTGGTATTTGTCTTAATGGACTTAGTTCCGATGGGAAAACTCAGCAAAATGTAATGTTCCCATTTTTCACAGGTCATTATAGTGATCCTCGTGGTCTAGCGAGGTGTTTAGAGGGTCATTGGTGTGAACTTACTATTTATAGTAAGTCAATGGATAGTTTCGATGATCTCAGATGAGTTAGAGGAGTTGAATGATGCTTTCGGTTTTCATTTTTGGCTTCTAGTTTGGGCTCCAAGAATCTTGGAGAGCGTCTATTTTTAGAAAGTCACCCCGTCAGGTTCATTCATCATCTTTCATCATCAGGATCAATCCTGTGCAGACAAATTTCGATTTGAATGCTTCTTCAGTTGTTTTCGCAAGACGGGTGGTTTATTATTATTATTTAATTAAATTTGCTAAGGTTGCCATTTTTGTTGGTACTATATGCTAGATACCTTAGTGTTATAGCTCGTTGGAACCAGGATGAAAAGTTTTAAATCTTGGGCACAAGAAACAGGGACCTTGCGTGTCATAATTTCATGATATTGGTGAAAAAGCCTTTTTTTGGAGCCAAATGAATTAATAAATTATATTATTCAATATGTGCCTAAGTATAAAAAGTGTTTTAAGTGAAAAGTGTGTCAGAGAAGACACTTTTGAATTATAAAAGCAATGCTTTGTGAAAGTAAAATCATTCATTGTTGATTTGATAAAAATTATGAATTCTTTTGTTGAGAGCTTTCAACAAGGGTTTGAGAACTGATTCCTCTCTGCAACACTTTGAATCATCTCTGTGGTGGTGAATTGTGCAATTGATTCTTTTAAATAAATTCTGATAATTAATGGCTGCGAATTGATGTTGATGTATATCAATTCAGTTCAAGGATAAATTGAATTCATTCATTCTACAGCTGGAATTCGATTTTCTCTTATCTGGATGCCATTGCTGAGTAAGGGAGGCTGGTGTATCTCCTTATGATTGCTGCATTGACTGTACGACTGCCTACCAATAAATACAAGCTGCATTAATTATTTTGGAAGCTGCGTTTTGTTGTGAGGTTTCACAACATCGCCCCATTCTATGGGGACCCCCGTTTTGAAAATTTCCAGACTTAGACTTTTTACCTTGCCCAAACCTCAGTGTGATTGCATGATCCCGATGATGGAGTGATGGTTTGACTTCCAATGAGAATCTGATCTTGAGAGCGTTGATTGAGTGATGATGAATTTTTACAAGGGCAATGAAATTTTGTTAATAGTACTTTGAAGTTATAAAATTTCAATTTTGGCAAGTTGAGTTGTTCAAATTTGAAAAATTGATCGTGCTTGATGAAATCGAAATTTTTGGAAGAGCAACTCATGTGATTTTAATGTCTTCATGCCATTAACGATTTTGTTGGGTGTGCAATTTTGGTTGATCAAATTCCATCATGTCATCATTATTTTCGATTCTAGATGCAATCATTTGTCAAAATCAGAATTTCTCTTGTGCAAATTCCTTGGTTTCAAATCAAATTTTCCAAAGTGTTGAGGTTATTTGTTGCATTCAAATTCAATTTTAATTTGCAAGTGTTGAGGCAAATTTTGATTTTTTTTGGATAGCAAAATATTTGGTAGATTTTCGAAAATCTGAGAATGCTATTCATTATTTTCAATTTTCAAATCCCTCTTGGCATTTTTCAATCTTAGCATTGGGCAAAATAGATTCAAATCCATTCAATTTCAATTTGCAATTATTTGGAAACAATTTCGATTTTTGATCGGATAATAGAATGTTGAGAGATTTTTGAAATCTGGACTGAGCCTTATATATTTCGATTTTCAAATAAATGTTTGGCATTTTCGATTTTGTGAATTGGGAGCTGTTTTATTTTAGATTGGAGATTGTGTCAATAAATTCAAAATCTAATATTCCAATTTGAAATAGGTATTAGTCTTTTGAATTTCGAATGGCTTGTTGAAAGATTTATTTTCAAAAATCAAAATTTATTGTTTGTTTGTAAGGTCGGCCCTGCTATCATTTAATGATTATTTGTTTTCTTTCAAAGCGTGTAGGGGGGTCGGCCCTTTAATTGGGCATGGACGTCAAGTATATAAAGGAAGGCACATCTTCATTTCCTCACAACACAAATTCGATCTCTGCTCTGCAATTTGACATCCGAAAATCAGTCTAAGCGGCAGCGAAAATTCTTCATAGATTGACGATTTGGATCAAGGTATTAGGCAGCGAGTTGGATCAGAGGGTGGCGGCCCTACTTGAAGTCAAATCTGGGCAGTCTCAAGGCGGATTTATAGGCAATTTTGGGGTGGATTCAGGCCCTAAAGGCGGCGATTTGGCAAGTAAGCAGAGTTCGAGGCAGATTTGAGTGATGGCAGCCTTGTTCATATATCAGACCTGGGCGTTTTGGAGTGCATTTGAAGCAATTTGAGGGCCGATTTAGGGCCTAAAATCACCATTTTCAGTAGAGGAAGAAGCAGAGACTTGTTGATTATAGTTTGGAGGCCTCTTTTCTGCAATCTATCTTCCAAAATTTAAGTTTCAAAGGCCTTTTTTCCAGCACATTTTATACAGATCCCAAAATAGAAGTTGCGATATTTTAATCTCAGAATTTGGGAAGAGGGAGATTGTTGTTTTTAGTTCATTTCCAGATTTTGTTGGAGGTTGAGTTTAATTGTTTGAGGCCTCATCTTAGATTTTGAAAGACATTTGAAGGAAGATTTGATTTACTTGGAAGCCATATTTTCAGAATCCGGACAAGTGTGAGGTTGTGATCTAGCTAAGGCAAATACATCAAGAAGGAATTCAGAATTTCATAGCCGGTGAGTGGCTTATCTTTTTCCTTTCTTCTTAGTTGTTCATTTCATTGGTATTATTGCTAAGTGTTGAAGACTAGTTTCAAGAGTAGAGTTAGAAGTTGGTCATTAGGTTGATTACTCAATTGTCTTGATTAGGTTATTCCCTCAAGTTCTTGCTTGCATTCCATCATTTCATCATCATAGGAGGAAGATTGGAGTGATAAGTGTAGTCCATCTCATAGGAAACGGCGGGGAGTGATAAGTGGTAGTCCCACCCCTAGGGAGAAGATTGGAGTGATAAGTGTAGTCCATCTTAAGGCAAAGGCGGGGAGTGATAAGTGTAGTTTTCCATCATTTCATCATTAGGAGGAAGATTGGAGTGATAAGTGTAGCTCGTCTCTTAAGGTAACGGCGGGGAGTGATAAGTGTAGTATTCCATACCATTAAGAGGAAGTTTGGAGTGATAAGTGTAATTTCACCATCATTGTAGAAAGGCGGGGAGTGATAAGTGTTTAGGATGGCGGATGCCAATGCAAGCAAGCGACCCAAAGGAACTAATGCTAAAATAGGAGACAAGGAAGTCATGATACCCAATTCCAATTTCCACTCGAAACTGAGACACGTTGGAGACACCAACATTGGTAGCCTTGATATGATTCAATTAAGAGATAAGTTGAGAGACAGCTAGTCCCCTGTGGCAAAGAAAATCGATAAGTATGGATTTGTGCAAGGAAGTGTTCAGTCTACCCTAGCAGCAAACAAGATACAGCAAGTCAAAGTATGGCAACTTCATTGTACTTCTCAACCGGATCCCAGGCTCTGCTCAAGGTACACAGTTTGATCCTTGGATGTTTTATTTTATTGAAGGCATTGAAAATGGTAAAGAAAGATTGATTGGATTAGGATCATTAGCATGAATTTAGAGTTGCAACTTAGTACAAAATCGGGGGCAAATCTACATGGGGTCCTACTTCTTCAATTTGGGTGCAAGACTACTAGTGATGCTTTGCCAGTCGAACCAAATCCGATTTTGGGAGATGCACTGCACCACTATGGTTGAGGCGGATGCTTATGCCAAAAGGCAAGGTTGTGGCAGTTTGAACAGTTGAAGGCAGCCGAGGGTTAACCAAGGAGGGAGGCTACGAATGTGGAGGCAGTTGATGAACTTTATGATTATTTCAAATCAAGTAATGGGTGGATTATGGAACAATTATGGAACAATCAAGGAGAAGGCCATGGAAGGTTAAAGGAAGGCAAGAAATAATGAAAGAGGAAAGCAAGATGAAAGGTTGAGGAGAGGTCAAGTTTAATTTCAAGGCGGTGGCCAAGAGCAAGGCTCTCAAATTGCAAAGAGGTTCACATCCAGGCAAGCCACCAAGGCCAAGGCAGGATTATCCCAAGTACATGGAGACCTCATCCTTTCGAGGTTAGGACATCAAGTACAAGCAAGTTCAAGTGGTGGTGAGAAAATTTTTAAGGACAAGCTCAAGCATCCAAGGCTTCATCTCATCTCAAGGATTAATGAACTTTATAAGACAAGGTTGATGAGGTGGCAATTTCATGTGCATACAATCAAATCATGCCAAGTGTCCTATGTTCTCATTGGTTGACAAATTATTGCAATTTTCTCATTGGCCCACAAAGTCGGTGCCCTCATGTAATTGGTTGAAAGATGGTAACCCTAATTAGGGTTTGTAAGGTTTAATCTTGGCCCTTGATTTTGCCTCTTAATCTTGGCCACTCATTGTAATTTTGAGCCTCTATATAAGGCCATTTGTTCTCATTTGTAAAAGGGAGTTATGTTGGAGAATTGTTGCCAAAATACTATCAAAATTGTTCTCTATCCATTGTTGTGACTTGCATGGTGGATATACATGATCATTTTGGTGTATTGCATGTTTCTTCTCATCTCTCAAATTAAAGTAGATTTCATTTCAAAGTTGTTAAAGTAAGGATAGAAGTAGATGGCTAGTTGTATGGTGATATTGGTGAATGTTTGATAGGGATCTATATACTAGGCCACTAGCATCTTAGCTGCTTGTTGAGGAGCCTTGTGTGGTAATCTAGTCTCATTTCCCTTGAATCATTGCACCTATGGAGGTAGAGCCGCTGGCAAGCTTTCATTAGGTTGATCCCCGTCCATTTGCCAATCTTTCCATTCCATAGGAGTAGTAGTAAAGCAAGGAGTAGTTTAGTAGTTGAAGTTTAAAGAGCAAAGTTGGAAGTGATATAAATTAGAAAATCAATTGAGTATACATTGCAAAGCTAGATCTGATCATAGCGAGAATTTGACATCCTCAAGTGAACAAAACAACGTAAGCCCGCCGAAGTGATTACCAACAAATCACATTTTTATATAACTGAGTTAGTATCCACAGGTGTAAGGAACCTTGGAGTATTCTTGTATACTTTTCAAGAGAGGGTTGAGTGTTTGGTACGCTGTATCAAGTATTCAATTGCTATATGTTATGTAGTGGTACAAAACTGACATCAACACGTTTCAATTTCAGGGAGCCACGTTTTGATTTCAAACAGCTGCATGGAGTCCTTTTTTGCCTGCGAGTTCTTCCTGGGAGGCAGCGTTTTGATTCCTTGAGCTGCAAAATTCTTCCTAGGGCTGCGTGATAACACTTGGAGTTTATTCATCATTCAGCACACATACTTTGCTTGCCAGGTGCCATTTTTTTGATGGAAATAATTTTCAAAATTTTGAATTTACAAATTCTTTATACATTCATATATGTGAGTTTAATTTATAAATGGATTATTTGAAATTTATGATATTATAATTGTGAAGCAATATCCAAGTTATATATTTTCCTTCATAAAATTTGGTGGAAGTGTTATCTATTTCAAAGAATTGAATTTCCTGGAGCCAAGAGCTAGTCAGTCTATTTACACAAAACTTGGCCATTTTAAAAAATATTGACAAAAATGAATTTAAAAACTTATTATACAATATTTCATTTCAAATTTAACTTCAAATATACACAAAAACAAATCAATCAGATATATTATAGATGTATACTCAAAAAATGAAATTAAACTGCCATATTGAATTGTGAATTTCAAACTTGAAAGATATTACAAAAGAAAAGTTGTCTTGATATGCTTAAAATTTGTTTCTTGTACACAAAATGGTAGTAGCAAAAGAAATATGTAGAAAAGTCAACCCAAGGTTGGAAGAGCCATTCCTCCAAGAATTAGATAAAGATTATTGGACCTTGTGAGGTGTATGTCAAAAAAACAAATATAACCATTCTGTTGGCACAAATGATAACAACATCATCCAATACGATTTCTTTTCTCTAGTTGTACATGTTTGTTCCGCCTCTGTCCTCACTACAAGCCCCACCTCGTAACCAATCTAGTCGTTCCATAAATGTCCCTCTTTTGTAAATAAGGATGATGTCCCACTTAAATGCAAGATCATACTCTAATCCAACATGGACTAATTATCTCATCTCAACATCTCATTAGCACATTAAAAAAGATTTCGCTTTGCAACTTTTTCAAACTCTTGCATTTTCATGGTGGACGATAGTGATGGGGGCCAAATCCTTGTTGTTGAGCCCCCACCATCAGCTGTAAAACCTGTGCATGAGGAGCCCTGTGGTCCCACTAGCGAGGATCAACTATTGTTGGAGAGGCGACATGGGAAGGACACAGTGGTAATGTGCCCAAGGAGGACTGTGTTGACTTGGGTACAATTCCCGACAAGAGAGACTGGGCAAAGACCCAGAGTGGTGCTTTGTTTGAGGGATGGAAGCAAGTCTTGGTGGCTGATTGCCAGAAGGAGGTGGGTGTTGAGGTGGTACCATAGTGCACACAAATGGAGGAGGGAACAATGGCCAGGGTTCCTATGCAGTGGTTGACCATATTGTCTCCTTCATGAACAACGCTCTGGTAGGGTGCTTCTCCTTTTGACTAACTCTTGATAAGGTCAAGAAGTGGGTTTCTCAAAGATGGAAGCTCAAAAAAAGGAAGTGTTGTGATTAGTGCAATGTCCAGGGCCCTATTTTTGTTTAAATTTATGATAGCAGAGGATATGACCTCTGTCTTGTCTAGCTCATGGACTTATGGGAAACATCACCTTTTACTTAGCCAATGGAAGTTGAGGTTTGATTCTGTAGTTGATCTACGCCGAACAATCCTTGTGTGAGTTTGAATGTCAGGTCTCCCACTTGAATTCTAGGACAAGTAGATCTTTTGTTGGATTGGCAACACTTTTCCCAACTATGTTTCAACGAAGGAGGTCACCAGGGCGAAGTCCAGGATAGTATTTACTTGTTTTTGCGTCAATGTCACTGTTAGCAAGACTTTGTCCAATTTTATTACCTTACAATCCAAACTGGGGAAGTGGACACAAGCATTGGTATATGATAATGCCATGGTCTTCTGCCAAAAGTGTAAGAAATCGGGCCATGTGATTTTTGATTGCAAGACCCTAGAGAAGGAACAACAAAAGCTAAAGGGTATCTCTACCTCCCCTTTGAGGGTCACTGCGCCTCTAGAGGGTGCAGGTTCAGATTTTGATAGTGATGAATATCTGTTCACGACTAGTCTTCTCAAGCTTCTGGAAACCCCCAAGAAAGTTGACCAGGCATTGAATCCAGCAGGTGCTTTTGATCAGGACACTGCTCTCCAAGTTAGTCAAGAGAACTCAGCTGCTACTTTAGTTTAGGCTATTGCCTTGAAGGAAGGTGAAATACCGCTCGTTATACCCCAAATGAGCATTGCATCTACCGCCTCCAGTGACAATGGTGTTTCAACTGAGTCATTGCTTCGCCCCCCCCCCCCCAATAGGCAATAGCTTCTCATTACCAAGAGCTTCTACTAGTTCGATGGTAGCTGACGATGGATGGATGGCCTAGAAAAAGAAAAAGAAAAACAAGAAGGTGGATGTTGGCTCAGACATGAAGGTTGGTGGATCATCATAGTGTGTCACAAGGCAAAGAGAGGTCACAAGGGAAATCGTCAATGGAAGGCAGTGGACCCTAGATTCTACTACCATGGTGAAGAAATAAGGTTCCTTTCATGGAACATAAGGGGGTTGAATGGCCCCCAAAAACAATTTTCTTTCAAGAATTGTATTTTGGAAAATGGTATTGATATCCTTCTCCTTTAGGAGGTTAAGATGATAGAATCCTCTTTCAGCCCCCTTCCAAGAGTTTTGTGGCCAGGATTATATTATTGTATTATGGAAGCAAATGGATCCTCTGGTGGTATTGTTACCATGTGGAATCTGCAAAAGGTTGAAGGGTCTTTGACATTTTCCAATCATAATGTTTTGGTTGTCAAGCTCAATTCTAGAGGTATTACTTGGTTCATGGTTAATGTTTACGCACCCAACTCTTACAATGGCAAAAAAAGGTTTGGAATGAGATTACATCCCTTATGCAGTATTCTATCACCTCGCATTGGCTCCTTGTGAGCAACTGCAGCTCACCTCTCTGCCCATCGAAAAATATGGCCAGTCTTGAAGACTATACAGATGGTATGGTGGATTTACTTGAATTCATTGATGAAGCAGGCTTGGTTGACATTGATCTCACGAGACATTTGTTCAGGTAGTCTAACCATAGGAAGGGCGTGGACCTCATTCAGGTGTGGCTCAATAGATTCCTCTTCTCTTCCAATTGGGATATAGGATTTAATTCCTTCCTCACTACTCTCCCCTAAATAGTGTTTGATCATTATCAACTCCAATTGGATTGGAAAAATAGGCCGTAGAAGGGACATAGTCGCTTTCACTATGAAATCATGTGGGGAACTCACCCCATTTTCCATTCTTATGTCAACGCTTGGTGGGACTCACTCGTGATAGGAACAATGTTTTGGCTGATGTGAAAACAAAATATTATTAGAAGAAATGTAAAGGGATGGAATAGGCTCACATTTGGGAATAGTTTTTAGCAAAATAAAGAAAAAAAAAATTAGACCAAGGTTGACTTCTATCCAGGAGCAGATGATTAGGGGTGACCTCTCTAGTACAACACATGCTAAAGAGGAGTCTCTAAGAACTAAATGGAAAAAATATCTTGTACAACAAGGAAATTTTCTAGAAGCAAAGATCCGGAGTCCAAAGTTTAAAGGGAGGGGACAAAAACTTGACCTTCTTTTATTGCTTAGTTTGTACCCATAAGAAAAGAAACACCAACCTTCACCTCATAGATAAGTATGATGGGTTCATTATGGAGGACGCACAGTTGGGTCTCCTAGCCTCAAACTTCTTCTGCAAAGCTTTTAGGGATTATTGTTGTTTTGCGAATGGTGCTTAAGAATAACGAATGCTGGACTACCTCTCGAGAACTGTTTCCAAGATGGATAACAAGCTTCTCATGGCCTCGATCATGGCTGAGGAAGTGCAGAATGCTACCTTCTCCATGGGTGCCTTCAAGGCCTCGAGTCTAGCTGGTTTCCCTCTTGCTTTTTTTCAGGATTTCTAGGATATAGTGGGCTCTGATGTAATTACGGCTACAAGAGACTTCTTTAGAACAGGCAAACATCTTAAAAACTTAAATTATTCTTGTTATTGCCCTAATTCCTAAAATTTAGGAACACTCTCCCCCCATGACTTCATGCCAATAAGCCTATGTAATACAGTTTATAAAATCTTTTCCAAAGTTTTGGTCAATAGAATCAAACCATTTCTTGATAATCTTATTAGTTGCAACTAGAATGAGTTTGTCATCAAGCAACAAATCCTTGATGCAACCATTACTACCCACAAAGTCCTCCATTCTATAGAGAAGTTCAAGCTTCCGAGGATGGCTCTCAAATTGGACATATCCAAAGCTTATGACAGGGTCAAATGGGATTTCCTTTTTGTTAATGTTTGTAGCTTCAGTCGTATAATCATTTAGAACACATATAATACTTAGATATTGATTAATAATAATATATTGTATTTGTATATATATGTATATGATATATATATAGATATGTTATATTTTATATATATTATTATTAATATATATTATGCAAACTTATATTATTCTAATATATATGATT
This sequence comes from Chamaecyparis obtusa, assembly GCA_027943335.1. Lineage (NCBI taxonomy): Eukaryota > Viridiplantae > Streptophyta > Pinopsida > Cupressales > Cupressaceae > Chamaecyparis > Chamaecyparis obtusa. The sequence goes on from BSBK01007563.1 coordinate 313,407, forward strand.
GATTAATGAAACATTATAATGAATAGACATGTCCCATGAAGGGACATGTCTCTCCCAGCCTCTTTCTCAATATAAATGAAAGAGAGATTGTTGCATTTGAAAAACACATACAATCAGATAGTGCTATTACATTTGCAATGATCCTAAAACCTTAACATGGTATCAGACCCAAGTTGCAAATGTAAGAGAGTAGTTTGTTGATAGTGAATGTGTGACTGTCTCAGAAAATACAGTCTCAGTACAAGGACCATATCTCACAAATGCACCGTTGGATTTTGCTAAATTTTGGTTATGTTGGTCATAAACAAATTTAGAAGAATCTCACCGGAGCGATTGGAGAGAAAATGTGAAGTTAAAAAGTTATGACTGACTGTGTGCAGGTCTATGCAAAAAAAAAATTGTAAAAGAGGGAGGTTCCTTATTTAAAAAGCCTAACCTCTTGAAGGAAGTTCCGATCATATTGAAGGTTGTCATAGTGTATAGAACCTTTGGATATTCAAGATAGGTCATGTGAAGAATTATGGTAATGTTCAAGAGTGGCAACATCATTTTGTGAATTTGCATGATATTTTCTATATGGGCTCACCTTATAGAATGAAATACTTGAAATTTATAAATGATAAGTATTTCATGTTTTATTAATGCACATAATTTTTGAGTTTGTAATTCATGTTATACTATTGGTTAGTAAATCTTTCATGCTTCTATCTTTGGTATTTCTCTTGAGGATAGTTTAGTTTTATGAACTATTTATAATCTCTAGCTGAAATACTTTCAGGACGAATCAAGAGACATATGTGATTGCATTCAAGAGAGAAAGAGCTTGATGCTTGCAGTCATGGGATTGAGTTGATGGCTGAAACATTTCTTCAATGAAAGGAAATATCATTTAGAAGGACAAACCTACAAAAGCAACCTTGGACAAGAAGGTCAAAAGGTTGATATCACATTCAGAAGAAGTCTGGCGAACCATTAGAGGAAATCTTGGACGAGAAGGTTAAATGTTGATGTTAGTACTCAAAGCTTCAGAGGGAGTCAATACAACATCTAGAGGATCTGCCTTATTTGATTTCCAAGGATCTTGGGCATATTGATTCAGAGGGAGTAAACCATATCGAGATGGTTTCCCTAGTGACCAAAAAACTATAAAAGGAAAAAGAATTGCGATTCAAATGATGTAGTTCCATGTATGTGAGCTAGAAGGCTTTTATGCAAATATCTAGGTCATGATATTCCTAGATAGATGGTTGAGCATTCAAGAAAAGAGCTTAATGCAGACTAAAGAACAAAGACACGACTTGCTTGCAGAAGGTTGATATTAGATTCAGAGGGAGTATGATAGTTCATCTAAAAACAACCTTGGACGAGGAGGTTGTTACAGGACCTTAAAGGGAGCATCCGAAGGACTATGATCATGAGATTGAGTCCCTTGTGTGCTGGCTGAAATGCCTTTATGCTAACTCCTACATAACTTGATGCAAACTATATAAGAGATATAGTGCATAAGTATGCTATTCAAGGTACATTATCACTATAGAACATATGGCTAATATTCTCACCAAATCTCTTGCTAGAGAGAAGGTTGTATACTTTCGAGATAAACTTGGTATAATGGAGAATGAAGCCTTAGATGAAAAGGAGTATTAACATCTGTGATCTATTATCTTGTATGTTATTGCATTCTTCTCTTTAAGAGAGGAGTCTAAGGTGGAACCCCTTGTTTCCATCCTTTGGGATGAGCCATGATGGATCCACCCTCTGAGATGAGTCGAGGTGGATTTCATGTGTGTGAGTCCAAGACTTATGTGCCCTCTTGTGAATGTTGGAAAAAGGTGACGACTTTTCGACAATGAACACTTGTATTTGATTGATGTTGTGAGGTGACGACTTTACAACATCTCCATCATGATAGATATCATGTGACTTGATATCTGTGGACATGTCATGATGGTTAGGATCTCTTAGACATCATGGTAGATATCATAAGGCTGATATCATTAAATAAACCATAGATGATTTAGAGATCTTCATGGTAGATATTATGCAGTGAAACCCGGGGACTCACACCCCCTCAGAAACCTCAAAGTACCTGTCCCCAAGACGTCCCCGCACCGGGTACTTGGAGTAGCCCCACCTCCGCCATTCCGCAACCATGCCGCCAGTGGGACGGGTACTTGAATTTCTATTTGGATTTTTGTTTTTGAATGTTACTATTGGATATGTACTATGTTACTATGTTGAATGTTCAATGGTGCTAGTTCGTGTTGCAATTTTGCTATGTTCAAGTATTTCAATCGGGTATGTTATACTGAAACATCATTTCTTAACTAGCATTTCAAGTTCTATATATGTATAGTATACAACACCCCCCCTTGCCCCCTCACCGCCTTGTCGCCGTCCCCCCACCGTTCCCCTGCCGTTCCGAAATTGAGGCGCTTTATCCCCTCGTCCCAGAAACTCGTCTCGGCGTCCCGACGTACCCAAGCACTGGTGTTACACTGATATTATGTGACATAATATCTGTAGACATGCCATGATCAGTCTATATAATATCATGGACTTGGTATTTGAAGACCATTACTCTAAGTACTTGGTGAATATCATGGATTTGATACTTGGAGACCATTACTCGTGATATTTTTTTTTGAGCACTTGGTGAATATCTTGTGAGTTGATATTTGGAGACCATTGCTCTGAGTACTTGGTGTGTATCATGGATTTGATACTTGAAGACCATTGCTCGTGATATCAGTAAAATGATATAAATTTTAAATGATTATCTATACTCACATATTACATTGAGGTAATATATTTATCATACAAGACATCTTGAGTACTTGGTGAATATCATGGACTTGATATTTGAAGACCATTACTCTGAGTACTTCGTGACTATCATGGATTTGATACTTGTAGACCATTACTCATGATAATCATTTTTGAGCACTTGGTGAATATCTTGTGAGTTGATATTTGGAGACCATTACTCTGAGTACTTGGTAAGTATCCTGGATTTGATACTTGAAGACCATTGCTCATGATATCAGTAAAATGATATAAATTTTAAATGATTATCTATACTCACATATTACATTATATTTATCCTCCCTAGCTAAGAGGGAGTGTTAATGTTTGTAGCTTCAGCCGTTTAATCATTTAGAATACATATAATACTTAGATATTGATTAATAATAATATATTGTATTTGTATATATATGTATATGATATATATATATGTTATCTTATATATATTATTATTAATATATATTATGCAAACTTATATTATTCTAATATATATGGTTGATTAATGAAACATTATAATGAATAGACATGTCCCATGAAGGGAGGGACATGTCTCTCCTAGCCTCTTTCTCAATATAAATAAAAGAGAGATTGTTGCATTTGAAAAACACATACAATCAGATAGTGCTATCACATTTGCAATGATCCTAAAACCTTAACACTTTTCAAAGTGCTTGAAAGGTTTGGTTTTGATAAGAAAGTGATTGCTATGATCAAGGAATGTGTGACCACTGTCCATTACTCTGTCTTGGTCGATGGTGTCTCCAGGGGCTATTTTGGTGTTGCTAGAGGTATCAAGTAGGGAGACCCTCTATCACCTTACCTATTTATTACTTTCTCACTTTTTGTGCTTGATAAGTGAAAAAACTTCTTGGTGTGTGCCCTACTTCTACCCTGCCCCATGGTGGTCTTCTAACAGTTTGTTGATGACGCAATCCTCTTTGGTATTGCGTCTGTGCTCGAAGCTAGAAGCTGGAAACAACTTCTCAACTAATATGCCTCAATGTTGGGGAAAAGTATCAATTATGTCAAAAGCAAAGTCTTTTTTTAATACACATCACTCCGTATAGAACAAAGTTAGGAATATTCTTGGATGCTAGTCCACTGATCTGCATGATACTTACCTTGGGTTGCCACTCACAGTCAAGGAGGTGTCAAACTCTTTCTGGAACACAGTTCTAGAAAAAATGTAATGTAAGTTGGCTAGATGGAAATGCAAAATCCCGAGTAGTGCGAGTAAGCTACAACTCCTCAAATAGTCCTTGCAGGGGATCCCTATCTACTTTCTCTCACTTTTTAGAATATCTAACAATTGGGCTGATAAATTGGAGAGAATCCAGAGAAACTTCCTTTGTTTTGGAAGCGGATGGCTTTGGTTAAATGGGATTCTATTTGCCAACCAAAATCTATGGGAGGTCTAGGTGTTAGGAAAACCTCTCACCTCAACAAGGCTCTTCTCACTAAGGTTGGATGGAATCATGCCAGACATAAAGAAAAATGGTGTGATATTATGTTTGCTAATTACTTGAATAAGGAGAAATTTCATCGCTTGTTGAATATGGAAGGACTCCACATAGGGTCAAAAATTTGGAATAGTCTCCTCAATTGCAGGTCTATGCTCCTTCAAGGCTTCAAGTGGCAGATTGGCAATGGTCTAACAATTTGTTTTTGGGATAATACTTGGTTGGATGACACACCCCTTTCCCCGCTCCCTGCCTTTCACAATCTTTGTGGGTTTGCTAAACGGTTCTTTAGGATTTTGGTTGAGACCTACATGGACCAGTCTAGAACTTGGAAAGACATCCAATGTTGTTGTCAAGTCCTTCAGTAGTTGAAGCCTCTAGCACTAGATTTGCAAAGGAGATTTGGAGAGGAGAGAATCCCGATGTTCTTGAGAGAAGATTGTTTTGTTTAGAAATTTAATGTCGGTGGTGAATTCATGGTGAGATTTGCTTATCTTATGCTTATTCGTGATGGTAGCCAGAACGACTTGGTTTGGGACCCCCAATCAATCCCTAAGGTCAACTTATTTGGTGGGGGCTTATGCACGACAAGATTCTTAAATTGGATAATCTCATCAAACGTGAGTTCCAATTGCCAAACCGCTGTGTCCTCTGCAGACAAAATGAGGAGCCAATTAACCATCTACACATACACTGCCCCTTTTCATGTGAGTTATAGCAGTGAGTCCTTCAGTTACTTCAAATCCACTAGGTGATGAAAAGGGATGTTCAGTATATCGTCTTCAATTGGAAAGGGACCTCCTCCAATCCTAGTATATCAGGCAATCATGGTGACAAATCCCTCCACACCTGGGCTAGGCCATTAGGAGGGAAAGGAACAACGAGATCTTCTGTGAAAAAGAAATCCCACTAGAGGTGGTTTTTGGGATCTTTTGCAAGATGCTATTAGAAAATTTAAGTGTCACCAGGTGGCCTTGTGCGCCTACTCCTCCCTCTCTCGGCGATTGCCAAATTGCAAGGAATTGGGGCTTATAGGACTCTTTTGGAAAATTCAACTGGTCAAAAAAGCTCAAAAAGAAAAACGCCAAATGGACCCCCCTTGTTTAGGCCCGTTCAAATTAAATTAATGGTATAGAAAAGCAATCTCAGGGTCTTGCTGTTGCGGGAAGAGTGATTATAGATGATTCCAAGATGTTAGTGGCAGCCTTTAGTGGTGGGCTGCCCAGACATACGAACAACCAAGCGAAAGCAATGGGCCTTTTTTGGGGACTCAAGATTGCGCTCTCCATTGGGATAGAGCAGTTTTAGTCGAAGTGGATTCCAAGCGCATCATAGATGTTGTTAGAGTGTTGTCCAAGACCAATTGGTCCTTGGAAGGCATTCTAGGTAATGTTCACAAGCTCTTGTAGGGTTTTGATTCTTTTACTTTCAACCATGTTTATGGGGAGGGCAATGTTGTTGTGGATTCTCTTGTTGTGAATGGATACAATCTAGAGGGGTTGAGGTGTTGGCAAAACCCTATTTCCCTCCTAGTTTATGTGGAAAATCTCTTGGTTATAGTGTTCAAAACCCAAGAGAGATGACTTGCAACATTCTACTTTGGAAGTGGTGTCTCCTCTATACTTAAGGGTGTCGGGCATCCCATTACCCTTACCTATTAAGTTCTGAGTGGGAGTGGGGAATGGACCAAAATATTTTGAATTTGAATACAAGACTAATGACATGGCTGGCTGGTGATACTTATTGGGGAGGCATTTCCCAAAGGGTCATTAATTATTGTTTATGGTGTATTGTTTTGCCTACACAACCTCTACATAATCATATTGATTACATTAAATCTCAAAGTGTACCTCAAAATAATGAGATGGCATTACATGATTAACATGATTGGTGACATTTGCAATTATCATTACCCCTTGCGTAATGAAAGGTACCCTATATGTGCCATATTGAAAAGACGCCCACTTGTGGGAAATTCTAGCTCACATAATTCTATTTTTTGGGAGGATGGTTAAATGATTTCACCCAACCGGACATACATGCATTTTTCCTACCTTTAAATTGCTTGTTGTTAACGACAACTTTCCTTTGCCATGTCAAGAGTTGTAGTTCTCATTTCAGAGTTGATCGCCCTCTATATCTTGTTATTGTTATAGAGGGTGTTTGCAATCGCATCGAGCCGAGGAAACCGGACGACTTCAGGAATGACCCTATAGTGTAGTGCATCTACAAGGAGGGTGGGGTTGCCAATTTTATTGAGTCCATTAACGGGTTTGATGAGGGACTCTTTGCTCAGTTTGCTAGCTCTTGGGATAACCGGAGGGTTTCGGTTGGGAGCATTTCTTTTGAAATTAGTGAAGAGGTCATCACCAAGGCTATTGGCCTTTCCACTGAGGGAAAGAAATAGAAGAAGACCATTCGACTAATAGACAATGATAGTTCAAACAAGTTCTTTAAGGGTAGCGAGGCTCCGGTAAAGAAGCAAAGGTGGTTACAACAGTGCTGAGATGCCTCTTTGGGACCTAGGTCTATTTTATGATCATGAGGTACTTTACTCTGGAAGGGTGTTTTTAAGTTTACTATTATTATGATATGCTGCTTCTTAATCACTTCAAGAATCATATAATCATCTCATTTCCGTTTTTCCAGTTGAATTCTCTTGAGCACTTTGTGTTTGATGTCAAAGATAGTGTCCGTCAAGGTAAAAAAGTTAAAACCAATTTACTTGCACTAGGGCCTTATTTTTAGGCTTTATAATTTTCATTTGGCCCTTTACCCTCAACCTATCCTATGAGGCCCCCGAGTCACAATCCCCCCTCCCCGCTAGCTAACATTGTTGACATGCTTGGTTAGAACAAGAAGAAAGGTGTTAAAAAATTCGAGGGCTAGCAAAATTGCCTCCCATCCAAGCACCCCAAAAATTCTGAACTTTGACGTTGTTGCCCTTGAGGCTGGCCCTAAAGGCAAAGACTTTTTGCTATCGACCTCCAAGAGGAAAGGTAAAAACCCTTCCCCCAACTAAAAATGCCAAATTCTTTGTCCAAGAGGTTAACACAGATAATGATGAGGTGGAGGAGCATAGCACCCCTTGAAGATATAACAGACTAGCAAGTAGATCTTCTATAAAAGGAAGAAGGTTACTTGTCGATTATGATTATGAGGAAGACATGAAACAGGGGAATTTGGCAGCTAATAAGGGGACTGAGAAAAATAAGAACACAGAGGATAAGAATTTGGAGACTGATGATAGTGGTAGCTCGAAGAAATCAACTTCCAACAACTTGACCCACACTTCTGACAAAGTGAACGATGGACGTGTGCATCCTGGTATTGACATGCCACCGACTGAGGAGAACCCTATTTTGTTTAGCTTCAATACGACTTCCACCTCGGATTTGGGAAGCTTACAGAGTCAGGTGGATAGTCTTAAAAATAAAGTGAGCGAGGTGGAAAGAAAACTTGGAAGCATTTCCAAATTTAGTCTTCGTGTGATGCACAACTCAACAACTTCTATCTACTTGGTGCAATGAAAGATTCTCGGGGATGATGAACAGGAGGAAGGAAATTATAAAGATTTGTTCAAATTCCTCACTGACGATTGGTCTCATGTACTGCATCATTCCAATTGCAATATTAAATCCTCACACAAGGTTTAATGGGGATCTGACCCCTTACCCTTAGGGGCTTTCCTATATATTTTTTCTTTTAGCCCATGTGACTTTTTGAACTTTTGTTGGTTGTGCTATGGCTTTGCCTGTGCTAGTAGGATTTTGGATAGGTTTTTAGTTTGTTTTCTTTTGTTTGGTACTACTTTGTACTGTGGTGCTAACTTTCATGGGTATAGGCTGTTGAACTGTGGCCTATGTTTACCTACTTTATTAATTCTGTTCTAGTCTGCTTTTTTTGTTTATATAATGTCCCCATTTATGCCTTATGGTATTTGGGATTGATTTCTCTAAATCATAAGAGATCTCCTTCTCTAAACACTTGCAAGTACAAGCTAGATGCCTTAAGTCTATGCAAGAATTATATTTTCAACAGACCGAAAACTAATGAATTCTGATTTAGTCTTGTCTTTCTATTTGAATCTACATTTCACAAGATCAATATCAATGCAGTCTGAAAATGTCGGCCCACTTAACTTACAGCTGGAATTGTTGCATCAAACACAAGCTCTTCATGTATACAAATGCAAGTCTGAAGTTGTAATGTTCCCTATTCTTGTTAATGGATCTATATTCTCCCTTTTCGCAACTCTTGTTTGATCCAGTGGTTGACTTTAGAATTTTGAATTGCTGAATGAATGACCAATTACTGGCCTAATACAAGTTCCTACCTCTGTCTTTGATCAATAGACTACACACGTCTTGAGTGCCATTAATAATCTTTAGTGATACACTTGCATTTATTCTATAAAATCTCTTCATCTATTAATGAGTATAGATATGTTCTATTCAGTACCACTATACTCGTCAACTGTAGCATATAGAACTGACCAGTCACTTTTGTGTAGACTGTGTTTATAGCACAACTTACGCTGACTAGATGTTGATGTTCCCATTCTTCAACAGGTGGTTTATCTGATCCCGTTCTCCTTTGGTTTTGCTACCCAAGCTTAAGACTTACATAGAGATATATTATTCGACAAAGTATATAAATGCCCGAGCATATACAATGTTCTACTACTGGAAATTATCGATCAAATCCCCACAAACAACTTGATGTGGGTGTGGTCGATGTTATGGTGATAACGTATTGATTCTCCTTTGCCGCTGAGTTTAGTTGTCAATTATGTTTTTGGTCCTCTCATCTTATCACCCTCCAAATCTCCCTTGTGCCTTTCCAGTGATCCCTCCTTATATACCCGCGTGAGGAGTCGCGACCTTTCATCGCTGATGTGTTTAATTTAATATTTGTTCATACTATAATCATATTTTGATAATGTATATTAATATATATTGTAATAGTATATATGTTATTTTTATATTTTATATTTTGATATATATATAAATAATAATATTGATAGATATTATTATATTTCATATCTTATATTATTTCATTATATATTTTGTTATTATATTTATAACATGTTATATAATAATATGTCATTGTTATTATATTAATTATTTATTTACATTTGAGATATTATTATTTATTATTATCATTTATTTATTTATAATTTATAATTATCACACTAATAATATATTATATTATGTAATGTTCCCTAGCTAGGGCTACTCTTAATTTTCCCTCGTATTTACTTGTAACTATATTGTTTATTAAATTATATAATATTATAATATTCTATCATTCTTACATTATTATTATATATTTTATTATAATTTATTATAAATTTTAAGTTCATATATATTCAATAATAATACATATTGAATCTATTTATATACTCATTAAAAATATTATTATAACTATTTTATCTTATTTATCTTTATTGCCATGATTAGTGGGTTAACGAGGGACATGACAATCCTACCCTCCCAAAATTGCTTGTCTCAAGCAATGTCAATTTCGTTCAATATAAGCGCTCTTCTATGCAACCTTTAATCCTATCTCAACTTGTAAAGTTGCCAAGTTTGTAATCATAAACTAGTTTCCTCTTTTCATTTTCAAAGTGAATAGCTTGTCCCCATTCATGATCTCCAATTCATGTCTCTGGTCCACTCTACTCATATTCTTGTATTTTAGATTAGCCCAAGTAGAACTACATAGATGAAATATATACATGCACATTAATGTATGAAGACATGAAGCATGGACAAAGCAGACATATATGAAGACACAAAGCATACACGAAGCAGACACATTAATGCATGAAGACACGAAGCATACACAATGTATACACATAATGCAAGCATTGTTACATTTATTGACCAAACCCTAAAATAGGCTGGTGTTGTGAAAAATGTATTTCATCGCTATTCTCTTGGCTTAGAAATCCTGCAATAAGGAACACAAATTAGTATATATATAAATTCCAAAATGTGAGTATACTATTGGTTGTATTTAATAACAAGCCTAAAAATATTAGAGAACATTATTTAGAAATCCTGTAGATATAGATCAAATTTAGAAATAACATTGACCATTGTTACTTTATTAAGTTTAGAGATTTCCTATTATATTCATGGTATGTAGAGAACATTATTTGTATGGGACAAGTCATCTTAGAGTTGGACAAGGGAACCCTCAATGGTTACTTTCCTACTCTAAACACGCCTTCCTCTTAAAATGGGATAGGTTATCTTAGAGTTGGACAAGGAAACCTTCATTGGTTACTTTCCTTTCCTAATTATGCCTTCCTCTTAACGTGGGACATATCATCTTAGAGTTGGACAAGGAAACCTTTATTGGTTACTTTCCTTCCCTAATCATGCCTTCCTCTTAATGTGGGACAGGTCATCTTAGAGTCGGACAAGTAAACCTTCATTGGTTACTTTCCTTCCCTAACCATGCCTTCCTCTTAATGTTATCGTACATCATAAAGGAATGTCAGGCAGATGTAGTGGGGTCCCCCGGCTCGATTTGTCTAAGCCCAAGAGTGGATTGCATCCCTCTTGCCTTAGCGATCAGCCCTACCCTCTTATCTACTCTCCTCCCTCCAACTATGATGGGGCAAATTTATTATTAGATTTTTCTCATCACAAAGGAATGTCAGGACGTTGTAGCGGCGTCTCTTGGCTCGATTAGTCTAAGTCCAAGAGTGGAATCCATCCCTCTTGCCTTAGCCATCAGTCCTCCCCTCTTACCTACCTAGTCCTGCCTCCAACTATGATAGGGTGAATTGACAATTCATTATGTGATTAACATTAATCATTCACATAGCTATTTTGTATTGATTGATAAGTTCATTCAAATAATGGATGGATGAGAAATTATATTAATCATCATATTCAATGGTGCATACTTGTTCCTTGATTCTTTACCTAATCTTCGTGATCAATCTTTCTTCTTATATGTGGATCCCCATTATATCTTTACCCTACAGGATGGCAGGATCATGCTCTAATACCACTGTAATGTCCCCATTTATGCCTTATGGTATTTGGGATTGATTTCTCTAAATCATAAGAGATCTCCTTCTCTAAACACTTTCAAGTACAAGCTAGATGCCTTAAGTCTATGCAAGAATTATATTTTCAACAGACCAAAAACTAATGAATTCTGATTTAGTCTTGTCTTTCTATTTGAATCTTAGATTTCGCAAGATCAATATCAATGCAGTCTGAAAATATCGGCCCACTTAACTTACAACTGGAATTGTTGCATCAAACACAAGTTCTCCATGTATACAAATGGAACTCTGAAGTTGTAATGTTCCCTATTCTTGTTAATGGATCTATATCCTCCCTTTTCGTAACTCTTGTTTGATCCAGGGGTTGACTGTAGAATTTTGAAGTGTTGAATGAATGACCAATTACTTGCTTAATACAAGTCTCCTACCTCTGTCTTTGATCAATAGACTACACATGTCTTGAGTGCCATTAATAATCTTTAGTGATACACTTGCATTTATTCTATAAAATCTCTTCATCTATTAATGAGTATAGATATGTTCTATTCCGTACCACTATACTCGTCGATTGTAGCATATAGAACTGACCAGTCACTTTTGTGTAGACTGCATTTATGGCACAACTTATGCTGACTAGATGTTGATGTTCCCATTCTTCAACAGGTGGTTTATCTGATCCCGTTCTCCTTTGGTTTTGCTACCCAAGCTTAAGACTTTCATAGAGATATGTTATTCGACAAAGTATATAAATGCCCGAGCATATTAATTTATTTATTTACATTTGAGATATTATTATTTATTATTATCATTTATTTATTTATAATTTATAATTATCACACTAATAATATATTATATTATGTAATGTTCCCTAGTTAGGGCTACTCTTAATGTTCCCTCGTATTTACTTGTAACTATATTGTTTATTAAATTATATAATATTATAATATTCAATCATTCTTACATTATTATTATAATCATTATTATATATTTTGTTGTTCATATATATTCAATAATAATACATATTGAATCTATTTATATACTCATTAAAAATATTATTATAACTATTTTGTCTTATTTATCTTTATTGCCATGATTAGGGGGTTAACGAGGGACATGACAGTTTATCTTTTGTTAGTGTGTTGTGTCTATATGCCCTCGGGCAGTGGTCTTGTAATCTTCATTTACTCTTGTAATCTTCTTTTGGCAGAGGCACACTTTGTAATGTACAAATACAAGGTCATTCAATGTTTGCAACCTTGTATTCAAATGGTAGTTCTTTGAAACTTGGGTATTTTAGAGATAAATTTTCCCACTATGAATCTATAACAATAAATTAAGACATTTTAAGATTTACAATTACTAAAATAGTCACATTCAATGTCAAATATTTAAATCTGTTGTAAAAAGCATGCAGATTTTATTTAGCTTGTAAGTTCATGTCGTTGACTGCATATCTCAAGGGAAGGGATCTCTAGTGCTTCGTTTCATATCTCATCTTGAACATGATCTTTTTTCTCAATTGTGGACTTGGTTCCTTAGCCTCAAAGACTACGTAGAGGCCTCTCATAACCTCCTTTAACCTCAAAACTTAGGAAATTCTAAGGTTGGGTTGACGAACTATGTGCAAGTATAAAGTGGCTTATGAAGTTCCCTTATCTAATTTTGGTCTCTAATATTCCAGACAGGCCCATACTTGTCCACCATACTGCCACAGAAAAATTTAATATGTTCCTTGGCTTAGTCTTTTCTCTCTTAAATGTATCCCATTGCTAGCCTTTTCCCCATCAACTTTAGGAAGGACAGAATCTAACAACTCAAACACTTATAAAAAATCAAATAATGATAAAACAATTCTAGTTATTCTAGACTTAAGCCTTAACTTGTAAATGAAAAAAGAATAAATTTTCTGAAAATTCAAAAAAAATTTTAAGAATTGCATCTATTATCTCCTTTGCAAGAGTTCATAAATGGGTCTCATCAAAGACCACATCGATAGCAAATTCATCTTCGTGTAGAGAGACTTCCTGCATTGCTTGCTAATAAACATTCGCTTGAAAGAAGCCTTTGCTTGCAGCGAATTCAACAAGTTGTGTTGTCATGCATTTTGTCACCACAAAATATAGGTAACAGTACGAAACTTTTGAACTTAGTTTTGTGTTTCTCTATGTTGATTCGTCATTTAATTAGCCAATGTTGATCGATCAATTGATCTCAATATGTTTAGTGAATCCTTTTGCTGAAGGTTTTTGTCAAGTCTTTTTCATTTTTTCAGTTTGTCTTCCTATACTTGAATTTTGAATCCTTCAGCATCCTTTGGTGTGTTTTTAGTTGCTTTTAGTCTTTTTGTTTCATCCAATCTCTTGCTTTCAGTTTTCTCTTCGATTTGATCTATCTTAGGGCTTAATCGGACTTATCAGTACAAAGGTATGACCATTTAAGTGCCCAAAAAGTGGACTCCAAGCTCAACTGCATATTTAAAAAAATAGATGTTATTTTCTTTAGTTGAGTTGCACTTTTTGAAAAATATAACATAAATTCAATTTATGTTATGTTTTTAAGTTACGTTATCACTTAAATTTATCACTTAAGTGACTATAGTGCACTTTATGTTATATTTTGATGTTGAGTTGCTTTTAATTTTTCACTTAAGTGACTTTATCACGTTATAAGTTCTGATTTAATGTTGAGATTTACTTTATGTTTTAAATCAACATATAAGTTAATATTGCTTTATGAAATAATGTTTGCACATTATATATTCAAATATATAGTGTAAATATGTTATTTTTTGACCCCTTAAGTGATATTACACTCAACAAATAATTAGACATGTGCTAAATTGATCACTTAAGTTGTGTATTGCAGCAGCATGTCTACAATCACCTACTTTTTATGCAATTGCATCTCCAGAGTCCACTTTGCATGTAAAAAGAAGCGAAGACTTGTTAAAAAAACATGTCTTTGCATATATGCAATCTCTTGCCAAGAGTGCGATTTGCATTTGGAGTCAAAAATGTTACATGTCTTTGCACTTCTAGAGTGCAATTTGCTTGTAAAGTCACAAGTTAAGTCAAAACTCATGTAAGTGCAAGTTTAAAAATACATGCAGACACTCTCCTAGGGTGCGATTTACATGTAGAAGGCTTCTGTTTTCAAAAGCAACACATGTTCATGCACTTCTAGAGTGCGATTTGACTAAAAGACTTCATTTAAGACCAAAGAATGTCAAAACAAAGCATGTGTATGCCTTCCTAGACCCCGATTTGCATCAAGAGCATCATATACATGCCAAAATGTGACATGCACATGCATTCCTAGAGTGTGACTTGGCTGGGAGTTGCATTGAAGGAGTTTTCATGCCAAAATAAACTATGTTATTGCACTTCTAGAGTGCGACTTGGCTGGGAGGTTGCCTTGACTTGGCTTGGAGAATTCATACAAGTCTTCTATAAGCCAAAACGTGACATGTAGATGCTCCCCCAGAGTGTGTTTTGTCTGGGAAACTCATTCCAAGTGAAAAACATTCCAAAACGTTACTTGTCTTTGCATTGGGAGGCTGCGTTTTTGTTTGGAGATACTACTCAAGTCATTTGCCCTCAAAAATAACTTATGTTATTGCATATTGAGAGTGGGACTTGGCTGGAAGTCTTCTTTTCAGCTAAAAACATTCAAAAAACATTGCATGTGAGAGCATTGGGAGGCTGTGTTTTTTGCTTGGAGTCTCATCGAAGGCATTTGTTTGCAAAATAAACCATGTATGTGCATTGAAAGAGTTCGATTTTCCTCCATATGCATGTTTTATTCTTCCAAGGGCAAGTTTTGTGCATTCTCAGCTCAAAACACTTCATGTAAGGGCATCATTTGAATGCATTTTTAATCAAAAACGCCCAGCAAGCTTGTTCTTGGTGAAACGTTTTGCATTGGAAGGTTTTTGCAAGTTGTGTTTGATCAAATGCTTGTAAAAACGTGGCATGTTATTGCATCTTGAGATCATTCTTTGCAACTTGGAATTGGTCAAAGGTTTCTAAGTTGTTGGATGCAAATACACTTCAAGAGTCTGATTTTGGAAAAGACAAGTTCATTTCAACTTCTCCTTTCTCCATTTTTAGCTCATTGAGCTCCAAGTAAGTAAATGTATTTGATTTTGCTTTTGTATTTCACCTATTTTCTTACATTGTTGCATTTTATGGCTCATTTGTATCCATTTGTTCAAATGCAGCCCATGTATTTTGCATTTTTGTGTTTAAATAAGTTGAAATCTTCTCTTTGCCAATGCATCAAAATCATCCTACACTTAAAAACGAAATTGCATGTGAAGATTAGTTTCAAGTTTTGACATGTTTGAGTCAATAGCAAGAGGTATGTTTTTTTGGTTTTTGTTCTTATTTTCTTGCTTGTTTGTTGTTTCTTTTTGAAGAAAGTTGGAATCATTCCCTCAAGAATGCAAGTGCATCCATTCATGTCAATTCATCCTGCATTCTCCAACACATATAATTGCATCTCCCAAGTTCATTACATGTAAAAACATGTCATTTTCCATTACATGTAATCACCTCTTAAGAATCCAATTTTGGTAAAAGGTCACTCTTTTAATTACCAAAGTTACCATTTGCACATATCCATGTGTTTCCAACTTGCATTCTTGGCCATACAAACAAAGCCTCACATGCAATCCACCTTCACAAGTCTGATTTTGCTTCTATTTGTCCATATACATGTGCTATTCATTTCATTTCCAGCCAACATGTGTGTTGTATGAGTATCTAATCAATACTCCGAACACCTCATCATTGCAAGCCAAAGCTTAATCCTCCCATGGATCCAATCTCTTCAGATGATGTATTTACCCTTTGGAATTTCCATGTTGCAGCACAGGATATGTCAACACCAACAAAAGCCAACGGAAAAATGAAATATCAATATGATAAAGAGCTAGCTCATTCCACAACCTCACTCGTTTCATCATCTTTGGATCAAATCTCAGATACAAGAATTGGGTATGTTGATATGACCAATTTCTTGCAAAGGCTTGAAGATCCTGCCAACAGGGAACTAGGGCGCATCAAGAGGAATAATATTCACTTGATTTCTACTTTCCCTATTGCTGCTCTGGAACCTGAATTTGTCTTTGAATGTGCATGCCATTTTAATCCCAAGGGTAAAATAGTCAAAGATGCAGATGGAAAAGTGATTTTCAGTCTGAATCCAAATGTCATTGAACAAATTTTCAGGATTCCTACAAACCCTGAATGTGCAGACTTATCTAAGGATATATCCATACAACTGTAGAACCAAAATAAGTCAGATTATCAGAGATACATGAATGACCAATGGCTGGTTAATAAAAGGTCAAATTTCTCTAGATGGCCAAAGACAATACATAGATCTGACTTCTCTCCAAAAGTTAATAATTTGATAACACTCCTCAGTAGAATCTGTGGTCTCAAGGATTCTTGTAATTTTGAACCATGGATGTATAAATTCATTTTTCAAATTCTTGAAAATAAGGCCAATCTACTCAGGAGAACTCATAAGCACAACATTGTGCGAACAGTTGAGCCATGTGGGCACATCAGTGCCTTTCTATATGAACTCTTATTTGGTCTGCATTGCTGCAGCCATAGGAACTTTCTCTGGACTCTCCACTAAAGGTGATCGATCATTGGTACCCATTTGGGAATATCGTGATCAAATCATGCTTACACAAAGCAAATACTATTATAGGAGGGTACAAGATGCATTCTTTGGGCATTTCAGGTGCCTTTTTGATAAGGAATTAGGAATCAAGAGACTGTCAGATGAAGCTTGGGAGAAGGTAAATCAGTTTGGTTGCATCTTCCTACAATTTCCAACTTTTACCTACTTAAGAGTGGGTTATTTTCAAGGAGAACCCTATACCTTACCAAGATATCCTACTGATAGGATCATCCTCATGGAGATGGCAAGGCACCTCATGGAAGTGCAATCATATCAACACAGTCAGCATAGGCCAGGATTTGGTATCACCACCGCTAAACCCCTCCAAATTGGTCGATATACACTCAACTCAGTGTATAAGGCAAAAGCAATGGAAGCAGATTTCAGCTTATCACATTGAAGAAATTCAAAGCTAGGACTGACTTCAATTATCGAGGCATGCATTCAAAAATCAAAAGGGCCTTCACCCATGTTCATCGCATGGAGGATGTGTGGATTGATTTACGCACTGAGGTGGACATCATGAGAATGGATTACTGCAGGCTCACATTGCAGAAAATTATTGATCTTAACATGGTTGAAATACCAGAAGGCTTTGAGATTGAAGATGATGGCCTGGTCTTGGATCCAGAGTATTATAATACTCAATTTGAAAAGCTTGTCCCTTTTCCCATTTAGTGGCAACAAAAAGAAGGGAATTCTGTCTTTGATAGATTCCAATCTATTTTGTTGAATACAAACAAGTGGTTAAAAGCAAAGGCCTCAAGAGAGCACATCCAAAGGTTGGGGTAGACTGCAATCATTTTGGCCCTATTGGAAAGAGATCTCAGGTGGAAATCAGAAGCAAGGATGATTCTTCTTCTTCTCAACTAGTTAAAGCCATAAGTTTACACTCAGAGGAGAAAAAAGATCAAATCCATCCTTAGGTTCTATTCAAACACCCCTGCAAGAGGAAGAATCAGATGAAGAAGGAGAAATAATGATCATATCTCCTCCTCAGTTGCCAAACAGCGAGGATCCATCTAATCGGGAGGAGCCATTTCTAAATATGGTAGATAATGATGTGGATTCATTCTCCACTGTATTCACTCCTGCTATTGCTATTTCGGAGGTGAACATGTCTGCATTTCCTATCTCTTCTACAACTCCTTTCATCCTCATAGCAGGGCATTGTGAGAATCTGGCAAATGTTTTTGGTGACTTCCTAGCTCTCATGGAAGGTCAAGTTTCCCAACTTGATACTTCGGTTGCAGGCTTTGAAGCATTCATGATAGAGTCATCTCAAAGAACACCCATGGTTTCTACTGTGCAAACGGAGGCATGTACTATGACAACAAAAATACAATTAGGATCAATGCCTACCGCGATCACTATTTCAAGTCCAACAAAGGAGGGTTTCGGTTTGCCATCATGGTTGGGAAAAATCACCATGAAAAGAAGAAAGGTCACATTACCCTTGGATGATTTCTCTACCAAGAAAGGTAAATCTAAGACCTCAAAGGCCAAGGTTGTCTCAAGAATCATTGTTGATGATGAGAAAACCAAATATGCTGAGATTGCAAAACCCTTGGTAGACAAACCAGCTGAAGAACTTACTTGCTCTGATTACAAGTTCACCAAGGTTGAACTTGGTAAACAATCACGACTGGGATGTCTACAGGATGCTCAAGATGCACTCTCAAATATGTCGAAAAGAAATCATGAACTCTGGGAAAAGAACTTGTTGAAGCAGGAAAATGCTCGTCTTCGTGAGATTATCTACGAGTTTTTCCAAGGAACTCGCCAAGTTTTTAATGGTTTGAAATTCTTTTGGATAGCCTTTCATGTGTACTTGGAAAGTTGTTGAATGGTTTGAAATTCTTTTGGATAGCATTCATTGAGTTTTTTGTAGCTGGCCATTCCTTACAAACAGTAGGCAAGTTGTATGAATTTCTCAAAGGTGTTGTACCATTACATAGTGTATCACTAGCATGAGACTTCTAGGTTGAAGCGCCTGGGGTATTTGTCTTACTTCTTCAGATTGGGAGGCACCCAGCTCTTTCTGATCAGTTCCAATCATTTCTATGTTGAACAGATGAGGTTACCAGCAAATGTTAATTATTACATGCTAGTCGCTCCTGTTTTAGTGACCTTTTGATGATGGGTATCACAAAAAAAGGTGATTCAGACCTGCAAATTACTGACCGATTGACATCTTCAGGCTGTTTAATAGTGCTGGGTATGTGTGAGGTTTCTAGAAGTTCTTTGGAGGTGATCTATCCAAGGTTGGTAGGGGTCTCGAAGAGTTACATTGTTGTTTGACCTGCAATAGAGGTCATTTCAGACCTGCAGCATTGTACCAGTCATTATTGAGACCTGCAAGTTGATTTTTCCTCACTAATTTGAAATGATATGGAGTGCTGCAAATTTGTGAACTGTGAAGTAATTGGGAACCTTTGGGGGTATTCTATGTGAAGTTATAGGGGTTGGATAGATATTTTCATTGCTGTTTTGACCTGCAACATTGGACAGCAGATCTGTAACTTATGTGCAGTCACATCAGCTCTGTAGAAGCTCATTTCTAGTGGTGTACAGACCTGTATCAGTCTATTTCCATCCTACATTTGGGGTATTCTTTGGTGGGCATCTTACTATTTTGTTCATTACATGTATTGGCATCTCTGTGTGAATGATTTCCCATTAAAGCAAATGTGACAGCAGTTATATGATTGCCGATTTCTTGTGTCACACTTTATGACAGCAATATACCTCTATTTGCAAACTTTATGTTGTTGATTTTCATTGGCAAAAAAAATTAATAAAAAATTCCAGGGTGGTTATTACACAGCCAACTTAAAGAAGATTGTGTCACCTAAAGAAAATTAAAATGTTCAGAAGTGCCTTCTTTTTGCTATTAGTCCATTCATCAGAGATGATAGTGCAGCCCTTATTCTTCAAATAGGCTTTTATTCATCAAGGATTGACTGTACATCAGCTTCCTTCTTCATCAAAATTAGTTCCCATAGATCATGAATAGAAGGGGCTTGGAATCCCCAATTAATCACAACAATTGCATCAATCAATTTGCCAATAAGGGGATCTAAAACACAAAAATGAATTCAGAATTAAAAGAAAAAATCAAATTGAAGAATTAAAATACAAAAGAAAATTTTGAAAGTAAAAATTTAGAATATACAACAAAATGGAGATAAAAAATCAAAATGTTTCTTTGCAGAATTGAACGGAATGGTTCAATTAAACCAAACATCACCAACTGCACTTCTTTCTGCCATGTATTTGTTCTTGTTTTAAACTATGTTTTTCAATGTTGATTGGGAGCAAGGAGCTGTACATGATACAAACCAACTCTTTGAATTATGAGCACATGGCTTGATAGGACTAGAACCTATTCTTTCAGTATTCAAGAATCATAAGACACAAGTTTTGCCTTATCCTTTGTTCCTTAGATCCATGGGTGACTCTACTTTTGGTCTTGAAAGATATCCAGATTTGCTTCTTCACTCTTGTGAGAGGATTGCCGCACCAAGTGCATTTCGGTGCCAGCAGTGTTGGTACTCAGAGGCTAGCTCACTCCATTTCATTGACTTCTCTATTCATAAGTTAATACCTTTCATGTGTTCCATGGACGCTCCTTGCCAACTCCTTTCTTCAAAGCAGACCATTACTAGAGCTACTAGAAGGAACATTCGCAAACAATACATCCAAGTTGGTTGGACCTCCACTCCTGCGCCACTTAGCCTAAAGCTTCCTTTTTATGCTGTGCATTTTCTACAAGTCAAAGCTGATATACTTTCCTACCCTCACTACCTTCAACATCATTGGTCACATGGCACATGGCTTGAGGTTCTCTCCCCCTTGGTCAAATGAGGGTATGCTCCTACTATTGTGGCAGTGCTTATACAAGAACCTAGAAAATAATCTCTTTGCTTTCTTTAGATATTCAGAATTTCAGACTCAGAGTGTTTGGCTCTTTATCTCTACGAGGCCATCACCCTTAAACACAAATCCTTATGTGTGGCTTCTCGAAATTCGAGAGCCGCTAGGTTGATTACCTCCTTTTAGGCACATCCAAGAGACCAGTAGCCCTAATTGGCATTCGGATATTGGTGCCTCTCAAATAGACAAATGGGCCGGCAAAATATCTCTCACAGCTTCTGCACCAAATGGTTCTCCCTCAACAGCATGGTCCTCTCATCAACTTAGATCTCCCTGGTCATCTCTCCAGCCACAAGGATAGATGCATATTATGAGCTTCTTAACTATTACAGGTGCTATTTCACCCTTAGATGTTAGGTGTGATCCTAAGAGTGGTACCTTTCCCGATTAGCACCCCTTGATGAGCATCATTAGATCTTGATTTGGTCCCTTCACAGTGGTTGACGATGGCATTGGTGACTATCATTTATAGTCCAGACAGTGATACTTAATGATTTTCAATCTTCCTCTATGGCTGCTTTCTGTTATTCACAATTTTCGTTCCCTTTTCTTGGTCATTTGTACCTATTTCCTAACCACTTGTTTTGGTAACTATCAATCTAGTCCAGACAGTGATACTTGATGATTTTCAATCTTCCTCTATGGCTGCTTTCTGCTCTTCACAATTTTTGTTCCCCTTTCTTGGTCATTTGTACCTATTTCCTAACCACTTGTTTTGGTCCCCTATTATTTTGCATTTTCTAGGTTTCTCTTCCTAGATCTCTCTATCATATAATGTTATTTTCTTGAGTCCCGTTGGCCTACCTTTGATCATTCATGGACATTAATATAATTACTTTCTTTCTTTAGATTTATTAGGAACTCCAATTGTAATTTCACCTCTTACATAGCCTCAAACTTAACATTTTTGCACAATGGCACATGATGTCTAGGTATAAGGTTAATGTCTCCTACAAACTCTACTGAACAATACTTGCCTTTCTTTGTAGCTTTCTTTCTATGCTAACAAGAAGAAATTCTCCTGTGATTCTAACATATTCTGGCTAGATCTTTGACAAGTGCCAACGCATTGATCCAATATTTTACTAGAGAAAACAGAAAAGTTCTGCCTCCTTTGATGTAATGTCCCCAATTTAGCAGGAGACGGATGTTTGATGATGTTAGTCCATCATCGCGACCCTGGTGGACTGACGAGTGGTTTTGAGGGTCTCAGTTTGGGAAAAAATGCATAAGCTAATGGTTTGATTTGTTATTCATTAATTAAGTGAATAATTATTATTGGTTCACTTAATTAATAATTATAAGGCAAGGCAAATATTCCTTTCAAGTCCTAAGTTTGGAAGCTCACTTTATTAGTTTTTTGGCGTGCCCATGTTAATAAGCCTAAGTCTTTACAGGGGTCATTTTTATGAGTTGGGCGGCTATTGTAAGTGGATGCACTTAATGGAAACTATCAAATATTTGAACTACATATCACATTATTCAAATATTTGAACCGAACCTTATCTCACGTTTATGTTTTTCAAATAATGGATTTGATTTTAATGTCGGTAAAGCTGAATCGTGACTTTCACGATAATGGAAATGGAGTGATGTTGACGATACAGGAGCGGATTTAGAAGGTGGGAGATGATTTACGCAAGGCTGGGTTGAAACATGAGGATCATTCTGCATACCTTCAAATTGCTTATTGTCGAGTGAAGTTTTATTTTTGCAAGGGTTCGATTTTGGTTCGATCTGCAAGCATTGATAAATACTTGCATGATATTTTGCACTTTGAATCAGCAAAGGTTGCTGGTGAATTGTGCCAATCTACGTTGGCATCTAGCCATCATGTTTGCTTTGAAGACTGTGGTTAGAGTATTTGGAGCAGTGATTAGGAGCGGGTATATGCACACAGTTCGGATAGTAATAGTGCAGCGTTGAAATCATTACTGGCAGCGATTCATTTCTGGCATGCCGTGACACATCTGGGAGGCATCGTTTCCCATCTCTACATCAGAAACGGCATTCACCATACATTATCACCAGTGGGAAAGGCATGTCTATACTTCCAGGAGCCAGTGTATCAAATACATATTGCTGCGAGTGGAGGGTGCAGTCTAAAATCAACGTCTCATTCATATTGGAAGCCTTTGACACCTGCGACTCATCCGGGCAGGGCTATTACATTTGATATGGTTCAGATTCAAGTCATCTGTAGAAACACATCAAGTTGGAAAAGCCTTCATTAATAAAATTGTGCTCTATTTTAATTTTTCTTGCAAGCATAATGATATGCCTTTTTGTGGATAAGAGTGTTGGGATGTGAAGCCCAACGGTCACATGACCGTTCGGTTTCTCCTACCTCTTCCTCTTTGAAGAGCTGTTTATAAATGACTGTGTAGAGTCATGTATTGTAACATTGGATTGTATTTTATTGTAGACTGGAGTGTGGACGTAGGCATATTGCCGAACCACGATAAATATTGTGTCAATCTTGTTTATCTTCTTTGTTATGTTTAATTCCGTTTTCTCTGCTTCTTCAATATTTACAAAGAGTGTTGTTATTTGTTGAAGACTAAATTATGGTGTATCATAATGACTGATTCGGTTTCTTAGGATTTTCTCTATTATGTGTGCAGCTTGTTCTCCCATTTCCAGAATTGTTCCCACTATTTAGTGAGTAATAAAACATCTTTACTCAACTACGATCTTTCATCTTTTTCCTATCAAAATGGGCACAATACATAAGCATTTATAATTTTGTACGTAGATAAGGCATACTGAACATTCCATAAATGAATATTGTGGCACAAGGAATGGCTAGAAGATATTATATTTCACAATTGGCATCATTTGATTTCTGAGTGCAGGTTATTCTCTTCATGTTGACCCTTTGCGTGATGATTTGAGGTAGATTCTGGCCCTTCTTGTCCTAATTCAAATGCGGACTAAATCCTTGTTCTTCATCAGCCCGCTTTCTTTGCTTCTATTGACGATTCTTTTTCAGCAGGGGGTTACTTTTACTTTGTACTGACTGTGTACATACTGATTTGTGTAAGGTTTACCCTTCTTTTTGTTTGTGTTCTTTTACTCGGGACTGAGTGAAGACCTTTTTTTTTTGTCTTCTTGGAGTCACCTGTTGCACTCCTATTTCTAATGTGTACTTCTGAGTCATGTTTACCTTATTTGATCATTCATGGATGTTAATACATCTTGTTCTTATCTCTTGAGATTGTAAGATAAAAAGAGACATTTTAACGTCTACGAGGCTAAAGATAGCCTATGGGATTGTATATACTATATATTAACAAACGGGAGCCTTATCATATACTTTACATTCAGTAACTCACAAGAGTGAGTTAGTATGGAAAGGAAGAGCTAACATATGTGATTACTTTGAGATCACAAATATTATTGATAGTAAGAAAAATGCAAATTACAAACTTTAAACATATCATGGGAAACGTCATCAAGATACAACGGAATGAACACTTACTTCCATGTGAGGCCTTGTTATATCAAATTTGCTTCTAAGCTCTTTATGATGGATTTATTAAATTATGATGTTAAAGCAAACGCTTTATGATA
The DNA here is from genome assembly GCA_027943335.1 of Chamaecyparis obtusa. Taxonomy (NCBI): domain Eukaryota; kingdom Viridiplantae; phylum Streptophyta; class Pinopsida; order Cupressales; family Cupressaceae; genus Chamaecyparis; species Chamaecyparis obtusa. The sequence continues at coordinate 337,908 of BSBK01007563.1, forward strand.
ATCATTGTCTTGCCAAAGCATTATCCATTAGTAATTATCTAATTAATATCATTATTCGTAGTGCCCAAAAGCATTGTATAATTAATAACTTTATTGGTAGGCATAAAAATAAGAGAGGTGCACAAAGAAACAGATATTCATATGTAATATCAAGCTACACATTAACTTAGTTACTTTCACTGACTGAAAATGTTGATAGGTATTTATGTATGGGACCCAATTTGTTGCAAGGCACAAAACTACTTGAATTTCTTGATTCTTAAATATTAGAATAAAGTTTCAAAATAAAGAAGTGTTTTTAGATGAAACTTGTCTAAAGAAGAATTTTACTGCATCAATGCTTCGTATTTTACTAAGAGAACATAAATGCAATAAATTTTTTAAATAGATTTGATCCATAAATACTTTGTTTCCTTAATATTATGTCTTATGAAAGCCTGAAATCTCTACAAATAGAACACAATTTTCAAACTGTTGAACTTATTTTCATTTAAAACTATTTTTTCCTCATTTTGTATTGAGTACATAGATGAACGACTTTTAAAATTGAGGTAAAATATAAGTTTTTTTAGCCCAACTTTTATTTAAAAGCACCATCGGTTAGCATGTTTCTCAAAATACAAACTTGTTCTCTTCAAACTCTTGTTTCCACCCTTGTGTTTCAACACTCAGATTCTCTATGATCATATGCGCTATGTTGCAATTCCCAAAAGATTCAATACCTTTATTTGCCTACCAAAGTTGACCAAAGTTTTGTATTTAATATGCAGAAGTCTATCAAAATTGTTTTAAAGTTCAAACTTCATACAGATTATCCCTACAAATAAAATGTAGATTAATATATCTATTGTATGCAGTCCTCTTTGTAAGCTAATGCTTATTCACATACAGGAACAGTAAAAATCCATTTAACGTAACCGGAATTCCTAACAATTTTAGATCTTCCTCGCATAGCTATTCATTTTCTTTGGTTTATTACAAGTTATCCAGTTAATGGCAACATAGTGTTGCTTGTCATAAATATCATTTGATGCAATCTTAATATTTCTTTACATGCTGGTTGAAGTTTCATTATATTTAATCCGTTACAATTTGTTCTTACCTTCAGAAGCTTACCATTCATTGTCGACATCGCGATTCATAAGCAACAAATTTAATTAAATAAAAAGTGGATATTGACTATATATCTTCTACCATGCAGCACATATAAACATCACAAAATGTCCATTTAACTTTTCACCAAAAAATGTTTCCTTAATTTTTCAGTTCAATTATCAATAATTTCTTTTGATACAACTTTAAAGTCATAAGTATTTTCAACAGTTACTTTTTTAAATCAATCATAAGTTCAAGATTATAAACGTGCTTTTTAAACAAAGAATCATGAAAAACATTATGAACTTTATGTAAGTGAAACTTAAAAGTAAGCTATATGCAAAATTTATAAAATTTGAAATAGGCTATTATAAACGAGAAGCTGATTTTAGTATGTTTCTATGCTGCAAAGAACTTTTAAGTTTAATTTTAAGAAACATTTTATTATCAAACTCAAATGTATTAATAGATTGTTTAAGAATTGTTTAACACAAATTCTATTTTGACTCTCTTTTCTTATAATCATAATTTACAAATCTCAAATAAAACTATAGACTAGTATATTTGTGGATTATAGCATCTTTTTCCATTGCGCTCATTACTTTAATGATTCTTTATAATTATCCCTCCTTTATGATATTAATATTGTTCAAAGTTAATGCATTGAGTTGTAAATTTAGATTAAAATTTCATTATCCACTAGTAGAATGTTTGTTAATATAATAGTATTTATTTACCATTTTAATGTTGTGTAATAAAGTTTTAACATTCAATCATTTTGTTTGAAATTTCGTTTATAAACACACACATCAAAGCTAATTGTGACAAAATTTCATTACATGATGTCTTGCATAAATATAACTACATCTCGTATGTTAGTCTAAAAATTTTCATTATGTTTTACCTAATACCTCTAGGGTAATGCACAATAGAAAATGATAGTCTTAATAAGCTTTTAAATAATGTAAAAATATCTATTACTTTCCTTATGGTATTCTCATTTTAAATGATACTTAAGAATCAAATCAATAAGCAATAATGATAGTTACAATAAGACATGTAGACTAATATCATAGTTCCAGGACTTTACAAGTCCAAGGTCGAGTCCAAGAAAATGAGTCTTTTGGCCTCTGGACTCGGACTTGGCCAAGTCAGACCGAGTTTGGGCTAACTCACTGAGTCAAATAGACTTGGTTGACTTGCTCAAGTCTCGAGCCTAGGACTCTACCATGGCAAACAAATGTTATTTAGGCATAAATGAATGATCATTGGACTCGACTGACTCACCAAGTCCTAAGCCCAAGACTTGGTCATTGCGAACATGGATTATTTAGGCAAAAATGAATGATCATTGGAAATGATGAGATGATTCTATCCCTTGATAGTTACAAGCTCAAAATTGCATCAAATATTGGCAATTACAAAGAAATATAGATTTTTAATTATATTTGGCAGTAATCTTCTTAACCTTAAAGTGTAAAAATAGATTCTTTTCCTGATGTGGCATACTGAATATCAACGCTTTGTGATGCCTCCCAGTTTGTCTACATTCCACCTTGGTTTTTATGTAGAAAACTAAGTGTTTATTGATGTTAGAATCATCCATTGTCTCTACAAGTGGTATTGCTCCTTGGACCCACAAGTGTAATAATAGATGCTTTACCTGGGCCAGATATGTTGAATGACAATGTTGTTTAGTACATATTATAGGTTGATTTGCTATAGTGGATCAATTTAATGAAGAGTATGATTTTGGAATCAAAACTCCGATAAAATAATACTAACTATCCTCAACGGTTTTATAGCTTCATACATTGATTCTAATAAATGTTATGTTTTAAATATTTGCATGTGCTTACCTGTTTGGTATTTCTTACAATTAATAGATGGGTAGCAAATTTTTCACATATCATCTTGAGAATCTAAGGGTATATTCAAGCAAATCAGACAATTGTAGAAAATGACAAATTTTAATGAATTGACTTCCCTAAAGATGACTTTGATTTGGCAAATATATGAATCTAGAATAGCATCATTATATGTGCATTTTTTTCCTTTGTATCCAAAAATAGTATAATCATTATACTATTTATATTTCTAATGTATTATTTAGTTTAACTTATTTCCTTCAAAAGATTGCATTTATACTTATGTGATCAATGTAAACTTGTGTATGTGTGCAAAGTAGCTTCTATCTATCTCAATTATTGTGTTTTTTATGTTAATTTATTAAATGATGCATGAAAAAAAGTTGTAAATCTTTAAAAATCTTTGAATTTCTTGGGTTTTTCAATTTGTCGAGTCCTTGCTGAGTTTTTGTTGAGTCCAAATGTTGAGTCTGAGACAAAAATTAGCTTTCCAAGTTAAAGGTGAGTCTGAGTCTTGTAACTATGACTAATATTGATATTTTGTGTATTCCATATTCAATAATCCTTGATAATATTTGTCAAATTAAAACTAATATGGGGTTAACTACAATAATTTCCTTTACACTTAATATCACTAAATTTCAATACATTGAGATTAATGTGACATAATTCTATCTTAAGTTGGTATTATTCTTGATTTTACAATATCTATATCATAATAAGAATCAAGATCACTAGTGAAATAAACTTTTACAAGTGTAGAAATACAAAGAGACGGTTTCTTAAATAAATGATTCTCATAATAAAAGAGTGTTATAGCTTTGGACTATGGAGTTCTAAACATTAGAGAGGGTTTTATAACATTCATCGTATTATAGTATTGCTCATACATATCATGACTAGTGAAAATAAGTATCCAACACTAGTTTTATGATCAAACATTTGTTCTATCTATTGATCAAATATTTAGTGTAGTGTAATTTTTTCAATATGTTGGCTAAAAGTTTTGTAAGTCACTGTGACCACAACTTACAAAGTTGTAACTTTAGTCAACATCAAGTGAGATTACTCCTCTTAGCAATAGGGGAGGCTCCCTTCTTACCATAGGTGGCTTCAACAAGGACTTAATTGGAAATTACAAAACAAGGCACTTTTCTTAATCTATTTCTCTATTTTCAAGAATGATTTTACAAACAACTTACGAACAACACTAAAACTTAACAAAAAGTACTTGTTTCTATGATTATATTGATGGCTTGTGAGTTGACATAAGAACAACACATAAGATACCAATCTACTTTTATATGGTTGGAACAGTTACAGAAACCCAAAGTCTTTTGCACTTATCCCGAATGATAACTTGATAACTTGAATAAAGAGTAAGCAACAAGGTCTCTTACCAAATACTCACTAAATTCTATGAAATTACTTAACACTGAAGCAAAAACTCTTTCAGCCTTAAGTATTTGAAGCCACTATCAACTATATCAATTTACCCTTATGCAACACAAAGTCTCCAAAACTCAAATTGAACTATAACTTTGAATGCAATATGTAGTTCAAAGTCTGCAAGATTGAATCCAAATCCCTCTTGAACAAAGCATAAAACTCACAATCAATTTCCAAAAAATGTCATCACATAACACCTTGAATCAACGCAAAGTTTGAAAGCAAGTTCTCTTTTATTGAAAACAATTTAATCTACATCTAAGAACAAAGTCTTAGAGTGCATTTACAAATTGGCAGAGTTTTCTTGCACTGCCAAAAGATGATAATTACAATGAACACCCTCCTCTATTTCTAGGTGAGAGGCTGAGAGCGAAGGTGGGAGTAACCCAACTAATCGAGACTTATTCAACAACTAAGTATCTATGGTTGACTTATTCAAATTGTAGGTCCTAACTAACTTGACTTGCAGTTGGATTACATGCAATCATTTTACATGTGAAAATTTCATTGTAATTACAACTTGTTCCCAATTACAAAATGCATGATGAAAATAAACTAAGTGTCTGACAAGACAGTAATTCTATTACATCATCCTTTGTTGGTCGTCATGTTGCTACATGATGCTCCATGATTGAAGTACTCAAATTTGGCAGAAGCATCTTGAATTGGAACATGAAACTGCATCCTTGATTAGTCTGCATCATGATGGTCATCACTGGGAAAACATATTTTCATGTTTCACAACCATCTTTGTTTAGAAAGCATTCTATGTCTGCAATCATTCCATCACTCATTCCTTTCTCTATATGACTCCATCATGTTGTCATTCTTGCTTTGTCACTCTTTAGTCTTGAAATCTATTTGCAAAATAAGACCAATGCCATGATCTGTTGGTTAGGTAGATCATACAGCAAAATATGAGAAATTGTGGATCTTTCTTCCAATCTAGAACTTTGCAAATCTGGAGCTATGCATGTTGGATAATCAAACCTTGAGGGAAAATGGAAGGAATCGTCTTTTTAAGAGTGAGAAAAGATGAAATACGGAGTTTTTCTAGAGCATTGCAGGTGGATGAAATGCAAATATATGGTATGGAAATGAGATGCAAGCGCGTATATATACAAGTAGGGGTACTTCTTACTTATAACTGGAGTTTCTAAATCCAATTAAAATTTATTTTGGTAAGGTTAATTTGCTGCCTACAAAAGGGTTTTTAAAGCCCACTTGCAGGTTAGAAAGATACTTCATTTTGCGTTTGGAAGACACTTGCAAGTGGGGTTTTAAAGCCCACTTGCAGGTAAGGGAAGAACTTATCTCTTTTTGGAAAAATAAACTTACAAACGAGATTTTTAATTCTATTTGCAAGTGAGGTAAATATGCACTATTGAAGTTCTTTCTTGAGGGGAAGATCTTTGCATTGCAAGTTCTATCATTTGGGGAAGAACGTGCATTGCTTATGAGAACAATACTACACAAATATCCTTTGTAAAACCAAAATGTGAAGAAGAAGATGATTGAATTTTGCAGAAAAAGCCTCAAATCCCCGCTGGTTCGAATTTAGAGAATGTACTCCAAATCTTGGTTAGATAGGCAACAAGACTTGACCAAATATCCTCAACAATTCAATGCAATTCTAAGTCTTTGATGATCTCTTGACAGATGGCTGAGAATGTAAACTGAAATCCATAAGAATAGCATTCCAAAGACTCATTCAAACATTCAAGACATGGTTTAGAAATGTTGTTGCAAGTGGACTTGCAACCTTGGTAAACAATGATGCCTATAAAGCAGAGACATGATTTATATTGCTTATTAAAAGTTATAAATGATATGATTTTACCCTAGGACGGGCTAATTTGAGACTCATGCTGCAAGATTGGAATGATCTTTCCTCTGCAAAATCAATTGTATTTTCCCTAGACAGGCTTTTATTGTGATGTTAGAAGTAAAAACATCTTTCTCTTGCCAAAACACTTGTGTTTTTTTCCTAGACGGGCTTTCTTAATGTCGTTGCAAGTGTTGAATGTTTCTAGAAATAATAGTGACGGGCTTTTGAATTAACGCTGCAAGCTAGAAATGCATTTTTTTTAAAACAACTTGTTAAAGACTTAGGGCGGGCTTTTGATTCGGCGTTTCAATTCCAAACCTACGATGGTCTTTTAAAGCCTCTTGACATGTGTAATATTCATAAAATTGTCTAAACATTATTGTCGTCGGGATTTTGGAGGTTGAATGCAAGTTGATTTGAGTTTTTAAAATAAAACAATAATGGATACGAGCTTTTATACGATGTTTGCAAGCACATAAAGGTTTTATGTTAAAACATAACATGTCATCGACCTTGAAAAGCCTGACCATGATATAAAACTCACTTGCAATGATGTTAAAAAATGACGTCTTAGTGCAAAAATTGGTTTTTAAAACATGAATACAAGAAGTTGCATTTTTTAAGACATTTTACAAGATAAAACAAATAAGTATATGTTGTGGTTGGGCATTTTAGGCCCGACTACAAGCATTCTTATGTTGTGAAAGTCAAAATGAGTTATTGCAAACAGGCTTAAAAGCCCACTTACATGTTTAAACTTTTAAAATGAAGACTTGCAATGCCTTAGAAAAATAACGTCTTTATACAAAATGTGGGTTTTTATTTGTCTTTTACATGCATTTTGAGTTAAGGAGAAGACATGGAATCGGGCTTAAAAAGCCCACTTACATGTTTGAGAATTCCACCAAGTTTACATGTTTCCTTTCGAAAATGTAATAATGGACTTTATTACCCTTAATGAAAGTGAATGACACCCAAGATTAGTTGCAATGACTCACAAAAAGTCTGTATTTCATGACTTAAGGGGCCTTGGTAGACTTTTGATTCCACGTCGCAAGCTTTTAAACAAAGAACAAGTACCTATAGTCAGTCTTAAAAACCCCACCTGCAGGTAGCTTAATTCCTCATTATCTCTTAAAATATAGCTCCGAATTAGGCTTACAATAGCTCAATACAAGCGAAATTAAAAAAGAAACAAACCTAGGATGAAAACAAAACCAAAATTAAACAAAATAATCCTAAAAAATCAATCAAGATTTTGAAGGTTACCAAAAATCAAGTACCTATAGTCAAGGAAGAAAAACTTGTCCTTGCAAGAAAGTCAAAGAAAAATTCGATGGAAACCTTTGGAAATGAAATTCGTACGATGATAAATCTAGGCCAATTCAAGGTACAATTGATTTCCTTTGAAAAACATCTTAAGAATGCCAAACTTAGAGAATTTTAATTACGAGTTCATGGAAAATTATGTAGGGTTGTCTAATGTTGCAAATACAATATCGAGGAACAGTTGGCTCTAACTAGGGAATGTACCTTGTTTGTTCTTAGAAACAATGAGGAATGTAGAATCCAAATCTCTAAGTGCCTTAGTATCCATTGGGCTACATAGTCGAGCATCAAATATACAAAACGACAAAATGGATGACGTCGTTACCAAGCCATTCCAGCTTTCAGGCAAAGAACACAAAATCAAGAGAGCCCTAATTTCTTCATCAAAAATAGCATTTATAGAAGATAATTGACTGGTAACCGTATTAAACTCATTCAAATGATTAGTAACAGATCCACCTTCTTCCCTCTTCATATTAAACAAATGCTTCATGAGAAATACCTTGTTTGAAGCGGAGGGCTTTTCATACAACCTTGCTAGGGTTTCCATCAACTCTTCAGTTGTCTTCACTTTCGTAATATTAAAAGCCACTTATTGTGCCAGGCACAATCGAATACTTCCAAGTGCCTTTTTGTCAAGAATATCCCAGTCCTCATCAATCATTGTTGACGATTTCTTATAATTTCCTCCCAATGGTCATCATAGATCCTTCTGATAGAGATATTCCTCCATTCACATTTTCCATAACTGAAATTTCTTCCCATTAAACTTCTCAATCTTCAGCTTACCCTCGTCTGTCATTTATCCCACTCAATCGTGAGACTCCCACTAAATCGTGAGACCTTCCCGCAGAGGATAACTGAAAACAACCTTGCTTTGATACCACTTGTTAGGATTAACAAGACAAAAATAACAGTTACATGCAAATAAACCAATATCATAAAATAATAAACCTCACATAAGAGAACACAAAATACAAAGATTTAATGTGGTTCACCCAATCTCTAGGCTACATCCACCAACAGCAAGTCCAATATTCTTATTATCCAGTGATTACAACCCGGTTACAACTGTGTGTGTGATTTTTGTATCTAGCTGTAGACACAACACTTCAGTAAAACATTAGAGGTTAACCAAAATCGAAATCTTGCAAGTAATTGAAACTAAGCTAACCAGGCGATTTACTGCCTTCTAGGTGCGAGTATGATGTTCTCAGATTGAAATCAAGATCAGTGACAATGCAACACCTAAACGAAGGATTTGAATGCAAAAGAATGAAAGATTATATGAATGCAGATTATTCTATATTTTTGTATTTTCTATACAATAATATGAGAAACTGTATGAATCTAAGCTATATGAATGAAATTGATTGCAGATTTAATGTAAAAAAATGCTATGAATGATATGAAATCTATGATATGAAATTATGCAAAAACTATGATCAACCATGAAAGATCTCACAAATCGCCTGTCGCAAGTGCTTAATCTTTCAATCGTCAATTCGCTAGAGTAATTGTGCAAATTCGAGTGTTGATAATTATGAAGGGCCGAGCCTTGATTTTATAGAAATCTAGGGCTTTGAGGATGCATGAGAAAAGCCATAAATCACTCTTGATAAACTCGGGTTGATTTTTGAGTTATCAGGAAATCAGAGATAATTAACTCACAAAAATCATGCAAAAGCAGTGTTTAACTCAAAATAGAATTTAGATCAAATTTCAACTCATCATCAGATGTTGAGTTTCAATTTTAAAATTGATTGTTAATTTCTAGTTGCCTACTTTTCTGATTGTGCATGATTTAATTATAAATTAATTTTAAAAATAAAGTGATTTATTATCAACTTAACTGATTTTTGAATTAAAACAATTGATTTATAGGTTAATCAATTATTAAATCAAACTTTATTCTAAAACTATATCATTAAAAATTGACAATTGACATGAATTAATTAAATAAGAATTTAATCAATTAGTCATGATATTTTAGATTTATTATCAAAATTAAATAATACAATTTAAGAATCAATAGAATTAAATTCAATTAAATAATTAAGTGGCAGTATTAAATCTAATTAGTTAAATATTCAGAATATTCAATTAATCAAACTTTGGGATAAATAAGATTTATCGCCAAATAATTATTAAATTAAGAATAATTATGATAAATAAGAATATTGCTAAGAATATTCTCCGATGTAGAATTAGGATAAAATCAATTAGGATTTGATAATGTGCAGATGTGCCTTAGGTTAGGACTTTGATGTCGATTTCATTCAATTTGAAGATGTAGGAGGTTAATGAACCTATAGCTCATTTTTGGGGTATTACAACAATCTGTAATCCCTTATAGCTCAATACCACCGCAAGAAGCTACTAAAACACCTGTCATGAAATCCCTAACCCTAATAGATTTTATACAAGATGTTTTCCGCTTTAGGGTTAGAATTGGTTACAACATGTCGGCCGAAAATTAGCCACAAAAATTAGTCTAAAAAATAGCCCACAATAAATAAAGTGTACAATAATTTCCTAATCAGTCACCATAAACTAACAAAAATATAGGTTGGAGAAGCTATGATGGATGTGGAATTGTTCACACATATCTTTCATGTGTTGGTTTTCAAATTGTGTGCCATGATCTATGAAGATGGTGGAGGGGATGTTGAAGTGGCAAATGATGTGGTATAGGATGAACTTAGATATCTGGATACCGGTAGTAAAGGTGAGTGGAATCACTTCTACCCATTCTATGAAGTATTCAGTGGCTATTGTGATGTGTTTGTGTCCATCCGAAGAGGGGGGTTATCTTACCAACGAGGTTGAAGCCCCAACATGAGAAATTCCATGGTAGTGAGCAAGTCCTATGTTGGGGCATGAATCAAATTTTCATGTAGTTGACATGGTAGGCATCTTTGCACAAATTCACAAGAATCATGTTCCATAGTGGGCTAATAATACCCTTCTCTAAGAATTTTTTTTCTAAGACCATACCACTCGTGTGAGCACCGCAGATTCCAGCGTGTACCTCTTATAAAGCCTGGGTGCCCTTGTTCAAGTCTAAAAACCTAGAGAGGACGTTATGATATCCACGATGATATAAGTTATACCTATGAGAGTGTAGTGGTATTCTCTGTGAATGAGGTTTTGTGTTGGGTTTTTGTGAGGTGGGGGGATATGATACCATTTTTTAGATAGGTGTGAATATCATGGTACCACGGGGACTGGGGACCAACAAAGATGCATACTATTTCTGAATCTATGTTTACGTAAGGGGGCGAGTGTAGCTTCTCGATTAAGAAGTCATATTGTGTTGTGTCATGAGGGATTTCAAGTAGAGACCCAATGGTTTCCATTGTGTTTGCTTCCTTGTTTCATAACCTAGGAAATTGTGTGAATTGAAGGCTCAAAAATTGCTCTTTGATTTTGTCCACTAACTCCTTGTAGGGAAACAACTTTTCATCCTTTGTTTGGAACTCATCCATGAATTGTTTTATGGTGAGATTAGAATCTATGAACACTTGTAACTTTTTGATGTTCCACTGGACAGTTGTCTTGAGGCCTGAGATGAGCACCTCATATTCTACAATATTGTTAGTACAGGATCCCAATTTGAATGATTGTGGGATGTAGTCACCTTGAGGTGTGACAAAGAGAATCCCTGCCCCTGATTCGTGTGAGGTATATGACACATCAAAATATAAATTTCACATTAGTTTTTCTTCGATCATACATAGATGCTCATTGGGAAACTTCATGACTAAAGGATATGAATCCATTAAAGGTGCCTCAGCTAGTTGTTTTGCAATGACCCAACCTTTGATTTCCTTCCTATCTATGTACTAGATGTCAAACTCGTTGAGGAGAATGACCCACTTTTCCATTCGTCTTATGAGGTTTGTGTGCAAGAGGAGATATTTGAGTAGATCTATTTTGGAAATGAGCTTCACTCTTTGACTGGGTATATAATGGTACAATTTTTGGGTAGCAAAAACTACCGCAAGGCATGATTTTTCCATAGGGGTGTAATTGATCTCATAACCCACATGTACGGTTGGTGTAATAGATGGAATGCTCTTTACCGTTGTCTTCAAGTTGTGCCAAAAGTTCCCCTAATGTTTTAGTAGTGGTTGATCTGTACAAGATGAGTAGTTCCCTTGGAGTAGGCAGCATGAGGATTGGTGATTTTTCCAGGTACTCTTTGATCTTCTCGAAACTTCTTTAGCACAAATGATCCCACTAGAAGTTGGCATCCTTTCGCAACAAATGAGTAAACGGTTGGCATTTGTCTACAAGCTGAGATATAAATCTTTTGAGGGATTGTAGCTTTCCTTGTAAACTCTATAATTTCTTAAGTGTCCCCAGGGAGGCATTTCCATGATATCTTTAACCTTTTTAGGGTAAATCTCTATGCCTCGACATAACACAATGAATCCAAGGAGCTTGCCTGATGTAACCCTGAAGACACACTTCTTAGGATTAAGTTTGAGGTCGTAATGATGGAGATAGTTGAAGACACAATCCAACATGCTAAGGTGGTCCAACCTTCTCTTTGATTTTTCTAGGATTTCATCCACATAGTTCTCTAGGATCTTGTGGATCATGTCATGAAAGATAACTATCATGGGTCGTTGATATGTTTCCCCCACGTTCTTTAGACCAAATGGCATCATGTTATAGTAGAAGGTCCCTCATGGGGTTGTGAAGGTTGTCTTGTACTAATCTTCTTCTATGATTTGGATCTGGTTGTAACCAGAGAAGCCATCCATAAGAGACAACATCGTTTCTCGACAGTGAGGTCTATAATCATATCAATGGTGGGTAGCGGGAAGTCATCCTTTGAACATGCCTTGTTAAGGTCACAAAAGTCGGTGCGTATTATTGTTCCCCTGACAGATTTGAAACTACCACCATATTAGAGATCCATTATGAATAGTCTATGGCGTATATGATTTTTTCTTGTAAGAGCTTTTCCAGTTTTGCCTTAACCAGCAGGGCCACCTTGGAGTGCATTTTCTAAAGCTTTTGTTTTACTAGCTTGGCACTTGGGTCAACTATAAGATGATGGAAAACCAAGTTAGGGTCCAATCCATGCATGTGGGTATATGACCATATGAAGTTTATTATGGCCTCTTGGAGAAGTGTGATGAAGGTTTCTTCCTCTCCCTCAGATATGTAAGGAATCAAAGGTATGTGGAAACGCTTCCTACGTTAATCTTGAGCAGACGATTATGAAAATTTCAACTTAAGTATTATAATGATTTAAGAAACATGCAAGAGCATAAATAACCACAAACACATAACACAGTGATTATCATGGGGAAAACTTTTACAAGAGAAAAACCCCACACTCTAAAACTTGCATAATGTATTATCGAATCAACAAATGATTACAACACACTTGCAATGTAAGTTCTTACAAGAGCATCACCTCAACTCAAGCTTGGAAGGACTTCCTCTAGCACCCAGCCTTGCATACAAAAATCCATGATCAAACTCCTCTCCAAGCCCTCATTATATAGGCATTTTACAACCTAGAAACCACTAGCGGTTTTACAAAACCATGGGAAAAACCACCATGCCACATATTGTCCATTCTTGACATTTGTATTTCAAGATGGGAAAATAATCAAGCTAAAATAGTATTCCCGTCCAAAACTTTGTCCCCTAGTGTAGACCCTCATAAAAGTCACAACATGTGTCATACATGCTCTAAAAATATCCCTCATATATTCTACTATCGACAGGGCTTCTTTTGACAACTCATACACCTTTTTCCAATGAATAAATAAGTGGAAAACTACCAAAAAAATTTATTGGAATTATCTAGAAAAATCTTCCAAGGTTGAGACACATGTTTCTCAACGGGATAGTGATGTTGTGATATATATTATTCTAGGACACTCTTAGGTTCCTAGGTTAACAAGCTTAGTTTCTTCAATAAGTATAGAGGATTGCTCTCGCATGTAGTCATGGACAAGAGGGAGAGGCATGTCTTCATATTTTGGTGCCTCGAAGAGGTTTTTGCCAGAAGATATGCCCTTTCTTTTTACTTTTTTGGAGTCAAGAAGTGCCCCAGACGGGTTTTCACAAGGAGACTCATCTTGTTCTTTTTTATTTTTTTATTTTATTTTTATTTTTATGGCTTAAGAATTCCTCTTCCCCAAAATACCCTTTGGGGTCTAGGTTTTAGACATGTGTTGAAGAGTGTATGTGATCTGTCTATTGTTCTCCTTCTCCCATGAACCTTAGGAGAGCTTCCTCGCTTTGGAACTCATCAATATGTGCAACGCTTGGTTGGTGTTAGTCTACGAGTTCGAGGTGGATGAGTGGGAGGTCAATGAGGTTGATGGCTAGTTGGTGAAGGATGGAATTGTCTAGGAACGTTTCATCCTTGAATATATCATCATAGGATTTCTTTACTTCCTCTTCATGGATGTCTTCGACCTCGACAATTTCATCCTCAATATCCAAGAGGGTAACGTTGGTAACATTGGTGCCTCCAGTCATGGTATTATGACCTTGTATGTGCAGGTGAGTGGTGTTAAATCCAAGGCCTCGATGTATTGGGTTTTGTGAGGCTTCCAATGGGTCTTTCATGCCACCTTCTTCAGGTCCTAGGCCTCCACTTGATAATTTCATTATTTTGTGGCCCACTTGTATGATGTGGGGTATTTTTCTTTGAAGTACCCAAGAAGTTTAGTGTCGGGAGGGGGGGGATGTTTGTATAGCCACCTATTGATATAAGGATCCATTTATTGATTGTTCAGAATATCATTTGATAGGAAAATGGATGAGCCCATTTTCTTTATTTTTGGTTCCTCTTGTGGGAGTGTGCTTTGGAGACATGGTTGACCCTAAGTATGTGGGTCAAGGGGTGGAGCCCCTACTACGAAGGCATATGTTAGACTGTATTCACCACAACCCCTATTATTGATCTTGGCAGTGGAAAAGGGTGGAGGTGAGGATTGTCTCTAGAATGCAATGGGATTGGGATAAACTAGTGAAAGAAGTGCCAATATCGATTCCAAGACAAGGGGTGTAGTGAGGGAATGAGGCTTCCAAAGAATAGTAGTATGCAAAGGGTTATGAATTGGCATGGATGGTGATTTATGTGCCTTGATGCATAAATTTGATGCACTAATGATAGGTGGATGGAACAAATTTAATGGAATGAATCTAGGATCAGCCAAGGAGGATGTTGTAGGGGAGGTCAAGATCAACAATGTGGAATACAGTCTCTTGTATTGCAGGACCCAGTTTAATAGGTAACAAAATTGTACCTTCTAAAGTACACTTCAAGTTGTCATAGCACTTGATGGTGATGACCTCATCTAAGATGTCAACTTTTGTGTATCCTACCTATTGGATGAACTTCAATGTACACAAGTTGAGGGCTGACCCATTATCTATCATGACCCACTTCACTGCGAAGTCATTTACCATGACAACAATCCAGAGTGGGAGATTGTGGTCAAGTTCAATGGATGGCACGTCAGAGGGTTTGAATGAAAGGGAATAAGATACAAATAAATGCCCCACAAGGTTCCCAAATTGAATGGTGTTAATGTATGTGGGGACATGTTCCTCTTGGAGGGATTTGTTGAGGATTTATTGATGGATGGGCAAGGTGGAAAGAAGATCTAGGATGGAGATTTGAGAAAGGGTATTCCCAAGGTATTTTAGAAGATTATATTGCGCATTAGACGTGGAAACCACATTAGTATTGACAATAGATATCCTACCCCTACGTGTGGTGATTGTGCACTGACTGTCTTCACCTTTAACATGTATGACATTGATAGTGGGTTCAACCCAAAAGATGCATCCGACAAATTTGTCATAACTGATATAAATGGTTGTGTAATCTTTTCCATCGACATGATCCCCTTTCTTGCCTTTACCTTGGTTCAAGGGTGGTGGATTTTCATTGGTTGTATTCTTGCCAAAATTGTGTTGAGGAAACACATTTTGGTAGATCTAGAGGTTTGCATTTGGCAAAGCCTGGGGCATCAACTGTGATCTCTTTTTTGTCTATGAGATCCTAGATATAGTACTTGAGTTTCATGCACTTCACAGTAGCGTGTCCCTTGACACAATGATATTCGCAATACTCATTATCTTTATACCGTGTAGGATTTGGAGTTGACTCATCGAATGGTTGGGTCTGAGTATAGATAAGTTGGCATTGTCCATTCGATGGAAGATCACATCCAAGGGTTCACCAAGAGGAGTAAACATGCGCTTTTGGTTATTTTGGATGTGTAGCTTATTTTTTCCTGGGGTGACTGATATAGCATTGGTTTGATTTTTGGGGGGCTGATAGTTCTACATGGGCTATAGGTAGATTGTCCCACATGTTTGATAGACTAGTTCTTTTTGTTGATATGCAGGTGTGGGTGGTTTAGGACTAGCCACAACAAATTGGATGTTCTTGGTATCAATGGCTCCATTAGTGACCGCATTCTTGTTTTTATTCTAGTAGCATGGTCGGTCATTATTGGACCTATCTTGTTGGTTCTCTTTATAGTGTCTAATGGTACCATCATCCAAGAGGCCCTTCTCGATGTCCATCCCTTTTCCTTTGATATCATGGTAGGTTTGGATACAATTCATGTGCATGAAGTGGGATAAATTCAAATGTAGATTGTCGATAAATATTTTTGTGAGATGTTTCTCTAGCGATTGATATGACAACCTCATAGTGAGGTTTTTCCATCTTTACAAATAGCCATCCAACCTCTCACCTCCTTTCTCATGATCTTTTAAAACAATTCAGTGAAGGTTAATACTGATCCATAGGGTATCTTGTAGAATCACTCAATGGCGGTTCCCCCCGGGCTCTTGGGAAAGAGGCACATGAGGAAATTTTTGTTGTAAGCAATCTCTTGACAAGCCATGTATAATTCCTTAACATGGTTGATCAAATCTCCCTTTCCTCGGTACTTGTCAAACTTGGGCGTCTCTAAGTGTTTGGGGAAGGGGGCTATTGTGATGGATTTTTTGAAGTGGTATGGACAAACCTCTTCAAACTTAAAGGTCTTTCTTTTCATCTTGGTTTTAAGCTCCTTAAGCACATTTTCCATTTCCTCCCATTCTGAGCTAGCAAGTGCTGGAGTGGGTACTCGCATTAGGAAAGGGTCAGATGGTGTAAGTGAATACTGATGGTTTTGAGGAGGATATTGAGGGATTTGAAAAAGGGGTTTCCCTTCTATGTAGGTGGATTGGCGAAGGTTTTGTAGGGGTGGTTGGGAAAGGTATTGCTATTGGAGTGTGGAGGTATATTGCTATGAGGGGTATGCCGACATTTGTTTTTGTTGAGGGATGGAAGGATATTGTTGTTGTGCAGGAAATTATTGTTTATATGGAGGGGGTTAGTAAAATGGCATGGATTGTTTATGTCCTTGGCCTTGTTCTTGTCTGGTGTAGGTGGGATGCATTCCCGCATTGTTGAGGGGTGGGATGGTTCCTTGGATGTTGGTGACAAGAGGTGGTGGTGCAAGATAATTGGCAAAGTAGGAAGATCTCTATTGTTGCAGTGGTGGTATGGTTTGAGGGATGGAAGGTGGTATGGCTAGATAGTTGGTGAATGTGGGGACAAATGTGGTTTTAGGAGGTGGTGGTGGTGGTGGTTGTGTTGTAAATAGGATAGTTGTTCATGGGATGATGGGAATAGAGATGATTGATTATGTTTGGATTCCTAAGGCATGCATTTGTGCTCGAGTAAGGCCCTAAGAAGAACTAGTCCTTACAGCAGGTTGGGATGTGGAAATGGCTAGGAAGGTGGATGTGATTGTGGGGATTTATGATATGAATGGTTGTTTTTGGGGTCCCATAGGTGGTATACCTATTGTGTAAAATGGTTTTTGGTTTTTTTATTGGTGATGAAATGTGGGAAAGATACTTGTGTAGAGGTTAGCTAGGTGACGGGTCGAATGGATTCTTGGGTGAAGGTTTGATGGGTGGTAGATAGAGGTATTTGTGCAGCTCCTTGAAAAGGTGGTACTAAAGTGGAGCTTTGGGTCATGAAAGATGGAGGTATCATTTGTGTGGTATTCTACATGGGAGTTGGAGGTGGTGCTTGTGTCGAGCTTTGTGCTTGACTGGCAGCTTGAGATGTCATAGGTGGAGGTGGTGGTCCCATGATGGAAAAAGGAGTGGATTGGACCATTATTTTCAAAGTGGGAAAGGTGACACTAGATTGAAAAACATGGGGAATAGGTGAGGCCACTTGGGACACTTGAAGGCTAGGGTTGATAATTTATTTGACAATGGCATGGAGGGTGTTAGCAGGGATGTGTATGGTATTTTTGGGGTTGAAGGGATAAATTTCAAGTGGAATGGGACTACCTTCCTATGTGTAGTTGGCCAAAATGGTGAGACAATTCTATATTATAATTACACTAACCATTTGTGCATGGTCGGGATGCTTCATGAATGCTTCCATAGAACCTATGGTGGGTGTTTCATCTAGGTCTACCCATAAATTCTCAATTTGCTGTGGTGGTTGTGGATCATATGCTACCATAGAATTTTTTGGATTATTAGGGACGGATGAGCTAGTGGCAAGATTGGGATCCATATCATTTCTCTTCTTTGATCGTGTCTCGACAGGCATGAAATGTAGATCCTAAGAAGGGGGGAATGAAGATGCAATGATGTATGAATGCAAGATGATTCTGAGGAAACTTAAAGATGGGGATAGGATGGACCTAAGGGTAAATGCAAGACTTAGAATGAACCTAGATGGATCAAATGATGTTTGGATGGTGATTGATTGGGGTGTTGGGGGTATGCTAAGGATTACTTAGTGTCAAAAGGGAAATGATTTTCCTTTCCTCATGTAGGATCAAAGGGATGGGATTGTCAACCTCAGATAGACTTGTGATCTTTGGAAGACATGATCCTTGTCAATGTGGGCCAATCTTTGGATCAAGATGATGAGGCCTAAGAGGACAAGTACTAGCTACCCTAGACATTGCTTAGTCAAAAGAGTGGAGTTATAAGATGGTTTTGATTTAGGATAAGGATTTTAGAAATTGAAAAAGGATATGACACTGAGTGGAGGTTTGGATGAATTGATTGATTTTTGGATTTGGATTTTGAAAAAGCATTATTGGTTTGATCTAAATGAGGTTACCTAAAAGGGATGGCATAAATGTACCTAAAGGATGATCTAAGATGCAAGGATGCTGAGATAATTTTGTGATAATCAAAAGGATATGTTGTGTGATAAGCCAAATAGCCTTCTCTTTCAAGGCTAAAAAAGGAGTGATTTATCTAAAAATGTGCGCCAAATTGCATGATTTTGGTATTGTAGGTTACTTTATCAAGTTTCTCTTGGTACTTGGTCTCTTCTTTGATTGCGGTCAAAATAGGTTGGTGATATCTGAGTTTGCATTGTGAAACTTTCTTTTCCTGATATACACGGGCAACTGGTAGGTTTTCTTTCTTGTGCTTCACTAAATCAGTCATGTGTCCAAGTTTTTCTAATCTCTAAAAGGGAAGATGTGTGCAATTTTAGGATTCTTGTCAAGCTAGGTAGTGATTGTGGTAAGTGTTCCTTGGCTTGTGTTCTGATTAATTTTTGAATGTGAGCTATAAATCCCACAAGAGACAAAGAAATCTTACAGGGACAACATGTTATGGTTTGATCTCATTTGAAAAGGACTTGTAGCTTCAAATGTGTATGTTTTGAACAAAAATTTTCACAGATCTGCAACACCAAAGATACAGACAAAAACTTTCTATCCTAAGGACTTTTCTTAGCTTGAAAACCTTTTCTCACAGACTTAGGCACACACCCAAGACATAATTAGAATACAGCCACTTCTGACCATGCAATGGATCAACAATGCCATATCAGCCAACTCCAAATGCTCAAGGATGGCACAATATGGTGAGTGTCTTGGGGAGGTTACTATCATCGCACAAAGATTATCAAGCCTTCAGGAATATATTAGGTGGGCCTCTAAATTAATGGTTTCTAGTAAGATCTTTGGCATCCTCCCAATTGGTTTGTACATGTGTGACTCACTTAAGAGCCTAGTTGACCATGTCAAAATCATAGGGATATTCACCTACCTCAGACTACCATCAACACGCATCACCTGAGCTTGAGAGGATAAGGTGGGATTTTTCTCAACACCTTGTTTATATACTGATTAGGAAATTACCAGTTTGAGGTCATTCTCTAAAGGGGAAGCTCTTCCCTCTAAATAGTCCTTGCTAGAAGAAAAACCAATTAAGTTTTATCTTTCTCTTCACCCAATTTCTGTGAAGGTGAGGGGACAAGACACAGATACAAACCAGTTGTTTCTACGTCACTTAATTTAACAAGGATTTTGCAATAAAATAAAATATCTAAGGAAGCATTGAAAAAAAATCCTTCAAACACACCAAGAATAATCCATTCCAAATTGAACCTAGTTAGGCTAAGTGTTTTATATCCTAGAACATTAAACACGTGTGTTTAGCATGTAAGGTTCTTTTTGAAGAATTGGAGTGCTTGAAAATGAAAACTTTGTAAATGTTTTATTCCTTAAGCATTCAAGATTGATTTTGTTCTTCTTAGACCAAAATTGAAGTGTTTATTACATTTATTTATTGTCCCCTAAGAATTTGAGAGTTGATTTTGATTCATTTTAAGCCCAAATCAAAGTGTGAAGATTGCAAGGTTGATTTTAGTGCACCAAAACAAAAGGTAAATGTTTTGATTGAGGGTTCTTTTGAGACCTTGTTCATTTTAGTGCCCAAAACCAAATATGAGGTGATGTGAGGCATACATTGTTCTTTTTAAACACCAAAATTAAATGTGAATAAATTTGGTTTTAAAAGTTTTAACTGTGATCCCATTGGTAGAGCCTTCAATCCCACAGGCCTATGCGCACACCAAAAATACAACTTGTGAAACCATGATCCCGTGGGTTGTACAAGAAATCTCGTGGGTCTATTAGTAAATAAAATGAACCTGAATGAATTTTGATAGAAAAATGATTAAAAATAATACATGTGCGATCCCACAAGGTCAACTGTCAATCCCGTTGGGTCAACCAATGATCCTGCAAACTGTCAGAAAAGAAAAAAGACAGATAGAGGACAAAGAAGACAGGAAAGTGTAGATATGCGAGGATGTGATCCTGTCCATTTATCTCATGATCCCACTGACTGTCAGAAAATAGAATAGGACAGAGAAGAAGGGGGACAGAATGTAATGCCTTGCCAGGGAACCCAGGAGAACTTAGCCTAAACATGCAACTAAGTTTACAAATTTTTATTTTTTTCTAAAGTGTTAACAAACAATAACAATAATGTTTTACAATGTGAAAGCAATAAAATGAAATATACAACTCACATAGATTACAACTCTCAAGGATTCCTTGATGAAGTTTACATAAACATTAATTAATTAATTTAAATTAGAAATAATTACAAAACTCATATAAAAAAATGAACAATAAATGCAACATCAC
Organism: Chamaecyparis obtusa; assembly: GCA_027943335.1. Classification (NCBI taxonomy): domain Eukaryota; kingdom Viridiplantae; phylum Streptophyta; class Pinopsida; order Cupressales; family Cupressaceae; genus Chamaecyparis; species Chamaecyparis obtusa. The sequence continues at coordinate 358,952 of BSBK01007563.1, forward strand.
ATAAAAGATAACATAGATACAACTAGTACCATAAGGTATCCATAATAACCTACATCCACTACACATGTTGCAAGGTATGTAATATAATAACCGAAATGAAGTACATCATGATATCTCTGAATAACTGATACAATGATACAGGATCACATAGAAGAAGAAGAAGAAGAAGAAGAAGAAGAAGAAGACAACTCCAACAATGAAGATCAAGAAGAATCAAATGCTATAGGGATCATCCAGCACTGGTACATGAACGTCAGAATCTCAAATGGTAAAAGAATCACTACCACCTGACCTCGTGGAACCTAAATGGTCCACTCCCACTATGCTGAGGAGATAACAACAAAGCCCACTTGGATAAAAAATATCAACAATAAAACAAGCTAAGGAAGAGATCCTGAAAGCTCTCTAACACTAGGTGTACAAAAGATAACAATAGGTAAGACTCATTAATCCATAGGAAACTGACACATGTAGGATAACTAAACTATGCATAGGAAGGTGTCATCATGTACGTCTAACCCTTGAGTCTCATCTTGGTAATCACTCTAGATCCTGACACTCAAGTGACCATACACGGTATCAATGACCTCTCATACGGATGAAGCCATTAACTATGCCAGACACACACCTCTCAAAGGCAGAAAGCATCATCTCATCCTCCATCTTAGTCTATACTAGCACTCAAGCATGGGTGAGGAACCATATCTTATTAAGTTCATTTTAGTACCCCCCAATGACATTAATTATCACTTGATTAAGAATACTTACAATAAGTGATCCTGGCAGCCACTTCCGGGCCCCGACGCTTATTGCAAGCCACCCCTACTACACATCTAGGTATCCTACCCTAGGCTCAAATATGTCTCATAACATCACAAGATAATAATAATGTCCCTCAAGACTGTTCCACAAAGCAACAGGAACATGCAACAGGTCTCTAACCATAACACAAGACACTCTCCAAGTATCCATAATATATAAAAAACACTCATGATCCCATGGATAGGACATAGAAATTCAACACCATATTTGCCTATATAGAATATGAAGAAAAACTCAATTATACAAAATATCACAGAAGATAATCAAAGAGAAAACCTCACATAAGGTTGGGTCAAATCAATCGATTACAACATAGTATGCAAGGCAAACAAACATGATAATTAAAACATCCAATTCCTACCTCTGGAATTACATTCCCACTAGTTGACATTCTAACCCCTCATAACCACCACATAGGGTAATAAATGACTCACATAAAATTTAAGTAAAATAGACTAATTACATGCACAATTGATTCAAATAAAAATGACGTTATCATGAAGAAAAACTTTACTAATCTAATCAATCATATTCACATAACAATCACTTGCATGGCTAAACACCCACATTAAAACTTGAACACAAAATTATTTTCTTTATGCCAAATAAGTCCTTTAAATACTAAAACCAATAATCATGCAAAAGAAAACATTAACGTCCAATTACTCCATACAGATGTAAAAATAGTTCGTAATTAAAATATGTTATTTCATAAAATGCAGATCCACCCAAAATTCATGCACACACAAATCTATTAAACCAATTTAACCCGAGTTTTATAAAGAAAAAAACTTTATTATAAAACTCCTAATTGATATCCAAATATTAATTCAATACAAAAGAATAAGATTCATTTAAAATATCTTCCAAGCACTACATAAAATTAGTTATGTAAATAAATAAATAAAATGTAGCTAACCCAGTATTAAATTACTTCACTTACTAAATATAAAACATAATTTAACCATCTTTTAAAATTATGTTCACACATAAAAATTCAATAAATAAAATACATCTAAAAATTATATACAAATCCCTTATTGATATTTTTTGAAAATATTATTTTAGACAACACTAAAATTTAAAAAACAATTAACATGTAATAAAATAAGATATTGAAAACCCATATCTTAATAACATAAAAATAAATAAATTTAATAATAAACAAAATAAACAAAAAGGGGAGCAAGGGGGGAACCCGCACGGTACCTAGGGTACTGACGTGCGTTAGTACCTTGCGGTACTACTGCATGGCAGCCCCCTTGGGGAATGATGTGCGTCAGTACCGCATAGGGTACTGTGTGCACAACAACCCCCTACCATGGGGATTGACATGTGTCAGTACCCTATGGGTACAACGCATGGCGGCTCCACCAAAATTCTTCAACCTGCCTGTCAAATTCCTCAACATGTCTCCAAATTATGGCCAAATTTCTAACATGTAGGAATTCCCATTCCACATCCTAGGGTTTGGAACTCAACTCTCCAAAAAGGCTTGCATGAATTTAGACTTTGATTTGCAGTTCAATTTCAATTGAACTCAAGTCTATTTTTACTTTGCTTTTGTTGAAAACACTTTAACCAAAATTAACTAATACTTTTAATTAAATTTAAACAATTTTGATTGTGCAACTTTAATGCATTTAATTAAAATAAAACATTTAGTCTAAAGTAATTCCCACATGCTCAAATAATCTTGAATTAATAAATACATTACAATTGATCAAATGTTAGAATTGAAATTAAATAATTCTAAGGTGGAGATATTTAATTAATCCTCATTAATTAAATACTTCTACCACATAATAAACTAAACTTACCAATTTGCATTTAAGTAATTTTTAATTAATTAAATAATCTCTCATAGCTAAAAATAGAAAAGGTCCAATTTAATATAATTGCACTATTCAATTAAATTAAATAATCTAAATATAGAAAACATGCCAACCACCGAAAATCAAAAGCATCACAAGGACCTAAGGACCCACATTCATATGCAAGAACAGGGATATAAACTCATGTCAACTAGATGAGTTTAGAAAGGGTAGGAATAACATAATCTTGTCCACTATTTCAGGACAATAATATGGCTTAGATTAGGATTTGGATCTGTTTTATCTCCCCTCTCTTACCATTTGAGATATTGCGATAGGGCATGCTCATCCTGACAATTCAGGAAAGTTGATGCCTGGTACATGCAAACCTGCATACAAAACCCGCATGTACATACATATAAATATATAAAAGATAATGGCGGGGATTGACCGATCGTGTGGATCTCATAAGCAAGTAACTACAACTTCGTCCCTCAACAACATCAGTCACGTCAAGCAAAAATATAAAACAAACACACCAACCATACACATGCAAGTATGGGGTTAGTAAAATCATAAGCATCAATGATTTCCTAACACATAATTCATCATCTTAAAATAACCATAATATATAGAAAAACAGACTATGGTAGGGGTACTACCCAGACAAAAAGGGGAGTTTCTTGCGGGAACACGATCCTGCGAGTCTAGGTAGCGATCCCACCGACTATGTTGGTGATCCTGCCAAAAGATGTTTTTTATGTTTTACGAGTATTGACGACGGGAATGATGGTGCAAATGCTTCTTCTTCCTTCTTCCAACCTGCAAAAAACTAAAGAAATCTTGCAAAGCACTTAAACAAAAAAAAACATAAATATATGTTAGTTTTGCAAGATAAAATAGATGAGATAGATGAGAAAATGACCCTAGAAGTGGGTCCCACCAGGTGTGCCAAAATATATGCAATAAAACTAGTGTGTTAGGAATATAAAACTTAAGTTAAACATTCAACATACTAATCTATTACAATGTATACAATTAGACAAAGAAAGAAATTAAAAAGAGAGTGCAAACCACCCAAAAAGAAGCCTTCTTGATGTTTTGATTTGTCCAAAGGATTGGATGTGGGTTCAAGGTGCTTCAAGATTCAAGTGAGGGATGATTTTGGCATTATTAGGGTATGAATATGGTTTTTTATCTCTGAAATGGTCATTATAAGTTTTCTTGAATGGTGGATGAAAATGGAGGAGGAGGCTCAATTTATAGGCAAGAGGAGGGTGGAGTCAATGGTCAAGATGAAAACCTAAGAAAGGGTGGAGATGTATTTGAGAGAGAGAGCACATGGATTGTTCTTTCACAAATGCCTCTCATTGTGAAAAGTGTCACAAGGATATAGGTTTGTAAGAATGAGGGAATGTGACCATTTTGGGAGATGTGAGAAGGGACAAAGGTGTAATAAATGGGTGGAGTGTGTAAGAGGAATGTAAGAGCATTTAAGGTTGACATGAGATGAGGAAGTCGGGGAATGTAAGGATGTGACATGAGGGTTGACTTGGGTTGGGTTAGGATTTCTCAATCCATGGATTATGATTAATCAAATGCTTAGGGGGGGGGTGATTAGACTTAGATTAGAGGGCAAGTGGGAGAATTAGGAGGATGTGATGGGGGGAGAGAGAATGAGTGGAGGGTTGGATGAGATAATCATGAGTTATTATCTAATTAAGAAAGTTTAGTATGTGTGAATGGGTTGGAACTAGGAATTAGGTAGTTGGAGGTTTGGTTAGGTAAGGCTTAAAGTTAGGAGTCATGTACTCAAATTGAATTAAATATATTATCCAATTTCAAGTGGGAAGGAAGGGATTTATGAATTAATTTAAATAGATGAAATTATTTATTTAAATTAATAGAGGAATAGAGATTTAACTTATTAAATGGATATGGGTTTCCATTAGGTTAATTGTAATATAGTTAATTAATTAAATTAATTAACTAGGGGGACAACATAAATTAAATAAATATTAAATATTTAATCGATTAATATCCTAGGAGAAAACTAAATAAGATTACTTAATTATGTAATCAAATTTAGGTGTCTATAGTAAAACTAGTCAAATCATCACAAAGAGACACCCAAGGACAAAGTGAATCCATAGAATCTAGGGTGCTATTTTGGATCCTAGGCATGCCCATGAGCCATGCCCCTATTGCACTATGGATAATTTGGCTAAAAGGAAGGAGAAATTGTAGGATTCTCACCATCTCCCCTCTTAGAAGATACCCACAAAAATAGATCCCAAGGCCAATTGGGCTTAGACAAGTTCACATCTCTAGGTCCTGCATCCATTCCCCAATTTGTATCCCTACATTGAGGGAGAAATAGGCCAGTAGCCTTAACAGACCAAACTCCTAATATATCCTAGAAATCTCCCATGGTTTGGTAATGAGAACTGACCGTGGGCCAATTATGTGAAAAAATCCCTACAACTACCCTTGGAATTTAAGAAATCCCTACAACCACAAAGTGCAACATCAACCCATAATCCTTATATACTTCTTTCAAAAGGGCCTTCCCTAGTCTCAATCTCTTGCAACAAATAATGCCACTCATGAAAATTCTCACTATCAGCATCACAAATACACAGAAAATCATCTAACCAAAAAGCAATAGCTACAGAGAATGTAAATAATCTCATTCGCAGTCAACTATAAATAGCATTCCTCTAGGTTTCAAATCAATTTCCAAAACTTTCTAATTCAAGAAAAATTTGTACTTAAGTTCAAGGTTGAGAAATCTTTTCAAGCCAACATTATTGGTTATCACATCTCATAAAAGTAATGGCGGCAAGTCGTAATGATTCTATGATCTTCACCCTATTTCAAGAGTATATGAAACATCCTTCAGATGTCACTTCTGATATGAAACCCATTTGTCATCACATGGCCTAAATTGTATAGACCCCCTTCAATATTTCTTTGGACACATGTCACCACCTTGGAAAATTGTGAGCTTAAAGAAATATCTTCAAAAATTGTTGCGAAGTTGCAACTAACTCATAAATGACCGAGTGAAACAAGAAGAGGATAATATATGTCTCAAAAGAATTATATCGTAGCAATTTCTTTTGATTGAGGATTTAATATGACCAATGAGTGATAAAACAAGAAGATAACAACACTATATTTTAGTTTCCAAAAGGTTAGAAAAGGTGTAAATGAGTAGTGTGTTGGGGATTATTCTGGCAAGATAAGAAAACACCAACTTACAAGGCTTGGAAAACCTTCTTCACTTCGATCTCCACATAACTTAGGAGGGTATTCCTTATTCAAAGTATGTACATATGATAGAGTCATTCTAATAGATAACTACAAACTTTCAAATGTGGATGATTCTTAGATTTTATGTAGATGGGGATTCTATTTTATCATTTGAACAAGTAATCTCATTGGCTTTATAAAACACTAAGAAAACATAAATTATATATCTCCTTCTCATAATCATAGAGGAGTGTTATATGGATACTTTTAAATTCATCCTCCATATTTTTATGAGGACTGTGAAGATACAAGATCATAGATAAATTAAATAGAAAAGAAAACAACATAAAGGAATAGTATAATTGATTAATTTTATTTTCAATCTAAAAAACCTCCAACGCTCTCAATAGTCTAGTTGATGCAATCAATACTAGAGAAATCCCCAAAGGAGATTTCCAATCTTTCAGCAAGATCCAACACAGCGGAAAACACAAAGAGCACAACAAGATGTGACCAAAACATAACTTTATTATCTGATAACATCCAATTACATCAAACATGTCAAGCTACTAGGCCTTCCTAGTTACGACCATATGAAAAATAAGACTCATATCCTAATTCTGACATGTCCAACTTCAGAGCTATCCTCTCTCTTAGACCCTTACTTTCTCAAACAAAAACTATAACCCATCTTATAAACAAGATCACTAGCCACAAGTCGTCTTATCCGATCACAATATCCAAGATAAAGAAAATGTTTTACAAACATATAGGCCAGGACCCAAATCCATAAGAACACCCACAAATGAGTATAACATGATGATCGATCATACAAGGAAGTCATCCACGAACATAAGAACATCAGAGAATGTGCCAAAAGCAACCACAACTTGTGAATCTTTGTCGCAAGTAGATCTACCTTGATTGTTAGAACAGGAAGCCATTATAGGACCGTACCCAAATGAAAAAAATTGATCACCACAATAAAAACATAAGGATGTGTGATCTAAGATATATGTCCACATGAGTTCCAACAATAATGATCCATGACCGTACATGCTAAAACCCAACGATCATCAATCGCAGGGTAAATATCCTCAACTGGTCTAGGCGGGAAATGAACATGTTACCCACGGCCACTAGATGAATCCAAACTCGGACCTCCATGAACCAAAAGAGATGCAATCATAGGAAATTGTTCCTAGATAGGTCCTAAACAACATAGTATGATTGCACACACCAATGCCAACATAGGATCGACAGAAAACTCAATCATTCAAACCAAAAATAAGATCAAAATATGATGCAGGGGCATTCTTGGGTCCTCGGTGAATTTGCATGGTGGTGTGTTACTTGGCCAATGTTACTTGGTTGCAACTTTAATCGATGGTCTCAGTTATTGAAGGAAGCTCAGTTGCTGAAGGAACTCGGTGAAGCTTCTGGTGCTCGGTGGAACTGGTGCTTGGTGATGCCTGTGTTGCTTGGTGTTTCTTGGCCTGGTGCTCGGTTGTTTCTCTGACGCTCGGTAGTTCTAGTTTACCGACTTGAGTTCTTGATGATTTGGTTGGATGACTTGGTGCATTTATTGTTGGTAGCTTTTGTTGCATTCTCCTATGTAGATCTAGAGGCTGACATGGAGAATTAAATAAGTGTAAGGCTCTTTGAGAGTTGACTTGTATTGCATTTAATATTTATTTGTAGGAGTTAATTGTGTCATCCAGTCGACTTGTGGCTGATGATTAGTATTTATAGGATGTTTGGGTAGATGTTTTAGGGATGAGATTGGAAGTTCTGAGAGCATATCTAGGGAATCAGATAAGTGAAGTTGTGGAAAAGATCTTGGATCCTGTGAGATCTTGCAGATCAGATTATTATCTGATAGTTTGTAACAGAAGAGCTAGTAGTTGTTTACTTGGAGACAAGGAGATTGCTTGGAGGCTTGCGAGATCAAGTTTAGATTTTCTTTAGGGTTTCCATCAATTTCTAATAGTTTTTAGAACTGAACTAGCTAGATTTGTGTTGGATCTTGTTGATCTTGCAGAATTACTTCTTGATTATAATTGGCCCTAACCTAGAAGGCCTTACAGTCGGGCATGTTAATGGAAAATATGTTTTGAAATAGATCTTGTTGTGTTATTCCGCTGTTTTGTTCTGAATCTATGAGGTTGGACTGTCCTTCATTGGATCCACCATCCTTTGAGCTGCGTCAGGTGGTATCAGAGCAGGGTTGATCTTGTTGAGCGAAGGTTGACCTAGCAAGGCTGATCTTGTGAAGTTGATCTTGTTGGTGAAGAGATCATATGATCTGAGTTGTGGATCCATGGCACTGAACTTGTGGAATCTTGACCTGGTTGTTCATGCAAGGTGGTAGGCTGATTTGACTTGCATACAACTTGGAGATTTATACAAGGTGGTCAGTGTAGGGTTTTGTTGCAGAGGTTTTTCTTATCTTTAAGGATGCCTCCAAGAAGATTGGACCCTAGGGTGATTGCAAAACTTTGTGATACTATTGAATCTAGGATTATAGAGAAGGTGAAATCTGATTTTAGATCTAAGATGGAGCTGATGAAGAATAACATGGTCTCCAAGATCATGAGAGCTATGACTGGTGTACCTTAGAATGTTGGTACTGAGAATGGTTATGAGGAAGCTGCTGAAGACATTGAAGTTGTTGGATCTAGTGGTGATGACCAGAGGGATAGATCTGGTGAAGACAGAACTTCTCAGTTGCATAGCTCTGGAGCTCGGTTAAGTAATAGTTACCGAATGGAAGTTTCTACTTTCTCTGGTACTTTGAAACTTGAGAACTTGATTGACTAGATTGGTGAATTGGAAGATTTCTTTGACCTGGAAGAAATTAAGATCCTCTTCAAGTGAGGTTAGCACAAACAAAATTGAAAGGACATGCTGCTCTTTGGTGGAAATAATTATAAAGAGATAGAGAAGATGAAGGTGAAATAAAGATCAATCAATGGAGGTTGATGGTGACTAAATTGAAAGCTAAGTTCATATCTGCTGACTATGAGCTTGACTTGTTTAAGAAGTTGCAAAATCTGAAATAGAAGTATTTGACTATTCAAGATTATACCGAGGAGTTCTCCAAACTTACTATTCGGTCTGGACATAGAGAACTTGGTAAGGAAAAGGTAGCTCAGTATGTGAATGGTTTGAGATTCAATATCCAGGATGAGCTTGGTATGCTGAAGATTGATTTGGTCGAAGATGCTTATCAGTATGCTCTTAAGGTAGAAGATAAGTTGAAAAGGAAACAACATGGTAATCCCCGAGGGAAGGAAAAGATTTATCACTCGGTGAAGGATAAACTAACGGCAGAAGATGAACATAAATTAGTAGAACTGGAGAAGAAGACATGTAGAGTTATCTTTAAGGGTACTTGTTATAACTGTGGTGAAGAAGGACACCATTCTTTTGAGTGTACACAGAAGAAGCTTGGTGACCGACGGACTGCTGTGGTGAATGAAAATGTTCAGAATGAACCTGAATCTAAGAACTTGCTGGTTTGGCAAACATTGCTCAGTACAAAGGAGGAACCTTGTCAGAGGAGTAATTTGTTTAGAACTCGGCACAAGTCTGGAAGTAAACTTTGTAATGTTATTGTTGATAGTGGTAGTACTGATAACCTTGTTGCTGAGGACATGGTTCAGAAACTTGGTTTGAATTGAATGAGACATCCACATCCTTATAGGATTGGCTGGTTGCAAGATGTTCATGCTCTGGAAGTAAGAGAACAATTCTTTGTTGATGTTTAGATTGGCTAGTATAAGGATCTTGTGTTATGTGATATCGTGGAGATGAATAGTTGTCATATATTGCTCGGTAGACCTTGGCAATATGATTGCAGAGCTATCTATGATTGTGTGAAGAATGTGTTTACTATTGAGAAGGATGACCAGAAGTTTTCCCTGATGCCTTTGTTGGATACAAGACTCGGTAGGAGAAGCCTGAGTATTGGCAGCTGAGTTGAGTTGGTAGATCCTGGAGGTATGTATGATCAATGTGAAGAACATACCTGTGTGTTATCAAGGAAAGACTTGAAGAGACAGAGGAGGCTGAAGTGGAAGAGTATGCAAGCTGCAAAGTTGGAGGACATGTATGTGAAGAACCAGTTCAGGGTTTATGAGCTGAATCCTGGAAGATGTTCTTCTCACATATGAAAATCTTTTTGAACCTGGGATGTCTGATGCAGGGGCATTCTTGGGTCCTCGGTGAATTTGCATAGTGGTGTGTTACTTGGCCAGTGTTACTCAATTGCGGCTTTAACCGATGGTCTTGGTTATTGAAGGAAGCTTGGTCGCTAAAGGAACTCGGTGAAGCTTCTGGTGCTCAGTGGAACTAGTGCTCGGTGATGCCTGTGTTGCTCAGTATTTCTTGGCCTGGTGCTTGGTTGTTTCTTTGATGCTCAATAGTTCTGGTTTACCAACTCGAGTTCTTGATGATTTGGTTGGCCAACTTGGTGCATTTATTGTTGGTAGCTTTTGTTGCCTTCTCCTATGTAGATCTAGAGGCTGACGTGGAGAATTAAATAAGTGTAAGGCTATTTGAGAGCTGACTTGTATTGCATTTAATATTTGTTTGTAGGAGTTAATTGTGTCATCTAGCCGACTTGTGGCTGATGATTAGTATTTATAGGATGTTTGGGTAGATGTTTTAGGGATGAGATTGGAAGTTTTGAGAGCATATATGGGGAATCAGATAAGTGAAGTTGTGGAAAAGATCTTGGATCATGCGAGATCTTGCAGATCAGATTGTTATTTGATAGTTTGTAACAGAAGAGCTAGTAGTTGTTTACTTGGAAACAAGGAGATTGTGTGGAGGCTTGCGAGCTCAAGTTTAGATCTACCTTAGGGTTTCCATCAGTTTCTGATAGTTTTTAGAATTGAACAAGTTGGAGTTGTGTTGGATCTTGTTGATCTTGTAGTATTACTTCTTGATTGTAATTGGCCCTAACTTGGAAGGCCTTATAGTCGGGCATGTTAATGGAAAATATGTTTTGAAATAGATCTTTTTGTGTTATTTTGTTGTGTTGTTCTGAAGATGCGAGGTTGGATTGTCCTTCATTGGATCCACCATCCTTTAAGCTGTGTCAAAATACAAAACATCTTTTTGGTCAATGCAAGATTTCCAACTACCGTAGGATGCTCCTACATCAGACACCCTAGGAAAGAATAAGATGTTCCATGGGAGGGAATCATGAGCATCTGATGGGATTTAGAACATATATCCCATACTTATTCTTGATCCATATATCATCTTGTCTTGCAACCAACATTGTCTACTCTGTCCACTTTCTTATTTTGTAAATCACTTGTCCTACACTCTTTGGTAGTAAATGACCTCTAATATAATCCTTTAGATTCTTCTTCTTACCATCAGCACTCCTTTGAACCACATCATCATCAAACCTTTCAATGAGATTCCTTTTTAATCTAGTACTATCTGTACCTTATTGTCCAATACTTACAAGTGTCATCATCTGCTATATTGCCATGGCCAAAGATGTCATGTGTACCTTAATCCCTGCAAGTTCCTCATAGATGTTCTTAACTTTCTCCTTCAAGATTTCATTTTCCTTAATTCCACTCATAGGAATAGGTTCATCAATTCTCATGTATGTCATTGTCAATCAAACAACATCTAGCAACTCCATATCTTCCATCCCCTTTTTTCCTGCAAAGGTATCAATTGATACTCAAATCTTCCTTTACTTACCACATACGTATTAGCATGACCATCAAATATAACATTCCTATCAAACTACCAAGGTCTCCCAAGAAATAGATGACAATCGTCCATAGGAAATACATCACATAATATCTCATCATGATAAGTCCCAACCTTAAAACTAACTAGGCATTGCTCATCAATCCTAGCCTTAGATTTATCTTGCAACTAACTAAGTTGATAAGGATTTAGATGTTTCCTCCTTTCCAACTGCAATTTACTAACCATTTATTTTGAAACAAAGTTATCAGAACTACCACCAGCAATGATAACATTACATACCTTATCCTTACATTTACATTTGGTTCTGAACAAATTCCTTCTTTGCACCAATTCATTAATACATGTAGCAATCCTTCTACTGACAAGGGCTTCACCATCTTCACTAGAATTTGATGTATTCTCCCTTGAATTTTATGTAATCTCTCTATCCAAATGTGCAACCCTTCTCTTAGGACACTAAAAATCCCCATGACTTATTTCACCACACTAAAAATAAGTACCAATAAATTCACCTCTTCCACTTTGTCCACCATTATAACCCTCAGTGATCTGATTACTACTAGATCCTTCATTATTTTGCTTAGGATTCTCTATCACATTAGTCACAATAGTTGAGACACTTGCCTTACCACCCTGGTTCTTGTTATTTTTTCTTCCTTCAAATCTTATGATTTATCTTCTCTTCAATTCTTAATGCAATCTGATAAGCATCACCAATTGTTGTCATTCAAACTATAAGTAACTCCTCTTGAATACTAGGTCTCAAACCATAGATATACCTAGCAACCTTTTCTTTATCAGCTTCAGAATGACCATTCCTAAGCATGATCTGATATAACTCTTCAGTATATTCATGTATTGATTTTTCAGGCTACTTCAATGCTTGCATCTTCTTGAACATTTCCAATTCATAATCCACTGGAGTAAATTATCTCTTCAACTTTTCAACCATCTAATCCCAATTAGTAATCTTTTCTTTCCCTTTCTTATTTCTTTCCAATTGAACTTCTCTCCACCATATACTTTCATGTCCTTTCATCTTTGTCTTTGCAAATCAAACCCGATCAAGATCTTCTACATCTTCATACTCAAAGTATTCCTCCATCTTTGTAATCCAATCAATCAATTTCTCTAGTCTAAGGCTACTATAAAATGTAGAAACTTCAATTTTAGGTCTCTTCCCAATATTATACATAGCTTTCATAAATATAGCCTCTTCAGGATCTCTGACATCTTCTACAACTTCTTCAAAGTGTTCTTCTTCCTCAAATTCTTTATCACTATCTTGACCAACTTTTGGTGTAGTCCTCCTTCACAATTCATCATGTAAAGCTTTCACTTGCCTCTACAAAGCCCTAAAATCCTCATCAATGACTCCGCAAACTCTTCTCAAAGGAATCTTCAATCTGGTGGATTATGAGTGAAATCCTCTACAATTGATGGTCAAATCCACACTCTACCACCCCACAACAAACCAAATTTGGATGTCACCATTGTAGAATCCGATCTGTACTCCACCAATTGAAAACCCTACTCTAATACCACTTGATGTAGTCAAGACTGGGGAAATCCCTAAAGGAGATGTCCAATCTTGCAGGAAGAGCCAACATAGCGAAAAATACAAAGAACACAAACAAGATGTAACCAAACAACAACTTTATTATATGATAACATCCAATTATATTAAACATGTCAGGCTATCAAACCTTATCGGTTATGACCATATGAAAAACAAGACTCAGATCCTAATTTTGATTTGTTTAACTTTAGAGCTATCCTCTCTCTTGGCCCCTTACTTTCTTAAACAAGAACAACAATCCATTTTATAAAAAATATCGCCAACCACAAGTCTGCTTATCCTATTAGAATATCCAAGATAAAGAAAATGTTTTACAAACATACAGGTTAGGACCCAAATCCAAAATAACACCCACAAATGAGTATAACATGACGTGCGATTATACAAGGAATTTGGCCATGAACATAATAACATCGAACAATGTTCCACAAAAAATTACAACTCATGAATCTCCATGACAAGCCAGATCTTACCACCCCGATCATTAGAACAGGAAGCTATTATAGGACCAGACCCAAATTGAAAATACCAATCACCACAATATGAACATAAGGATGCACAATCTAAGATATATGCCTACATGAGTTCCAACAATCATGATCCATGACTGCACATGCTAAAACCCAATGATCACCAACCGCATGGTAAATCACCTCAACTGGTCCAGGAAGGAAATGAACACGATACCCATAGCCACTAGATGAATCCAAACTCAAACCTCTACAAACCAAAAGAGATGTGATCATAGGAAACTACTCCTAGATAGGTCCTAAACAACATGGTATGATTGCACACACCAATGCCAACATAGGATCGAGAGCCAACTCAATCATTCAAACCAAAAATAAGAGAAAAACATAAAACGTCTTTTTGGTCGATGCCATATTTCAAACTACCCTACGATGTTGTTGCATCACCAATACCCAATCTTAGGGTATGGAATGAAAGTGAAGCCATGACATAGATACTATGAACAAATGGAACTTAACTAGTTGTTTTTGAAGATACTAATGCTTAACATTAACAATCATACTCATGTTATAATAAAGTTCTACTTCAACAATCTATTTCATGCACCAAAAATCATTGTTATCTGCACAAATAAATTTAGCTTTCTCCTTGAGAGAGACCTGTGAACCAATAACACACCCACAAGAAAATTGCAGAGATAAAGTAAACCATCTTTAATGTGTTGAATTTATATGATTTAAAGTATAAAAAGATGGAGACAATTTTATGAAATTAGAATTTATATTTATGAAACTGGTTAACACTTCTCATGAGATTATACTATCTCAGAATTACATTAACCTTTAGCAACCTGAAACTAAACACTATCCTAGTTACAAGCTACAGAGAATTTTTAGAACCAGAACCCCCTTTTTATCACCTTGGAATTCCTTTTATATTTAAGGAATTCAACAAGCTTCAAGCCACTAATAAAGATTTAATTCTATTTCCATTAATCTTTCTACTTGACATGCTTTAATTCTTTTTGGGTCAATAGATCTACATTTAACATTTTAGGGATGCTTGCATGCCCTTGATCCATGCCCTATTGCACTGTGGTGAATTTAGCTGGAGGGAAAGGGAAAATGTACGATGCTCACCATCTCCCCTCTTAGAAGAGAACCTTGAGAATAGTTCCTAAGGTGAAGTGGGCTTATACAAACCCACACCTTCAGGTCTTGGAGTCATTCCCCTATTTGCATCCCAGCCCTAAGGGAGGAATAGAATGGTACCCCTAACGCACGAAACTCCTGATAAAGGAAACTATCATAGTTTGGAAATAAACACTGACTATGTGACCATTAGGTTATTAAATACCTACAACAATAAAGTGAAACATAAACCCATGATCCTTATATACTTCTTGCAATAGGGTCTTCCCCAAGCTCAACCTCATGCAAAAAATAATGCCACACATGACAATTCTCACTATTAGCATCACAAACACACATAAATCCATCTAAGAAAAAGGGAGTAGCTATAGATAATTCACACAATCTCATCCGCAGTCATGTATAAATATAATTCATCTGGGTTTCAAATCAACTTCCACAACTTTTTCAAATCAACTTCCACAACTTTATAATTTAGGCAATCTTTGTACTAAAGTTCATAGCTGTGAAATCTTTTGAAGCCGACATTCTTGGTTATCACAACATCTCGTAAAAGGAACAGTGGAGAGGTGTAATGATTCTCTCATCTGCACCATATTTCAAGAGTAAATGCAACATCCTTCAAATATCACTTCTTGTATCAAATCCATGTTTTGGCACTCTACAGTCACCAAAATGTAGTAAACAAGTCTTGAATTGTATAGCATGGTAATCCTAGCTTACATGGTAGCACACATGGAAAGTGGTCACTAGATAGACCTATATTCGACAACATAACACTCAATATGGTCTGAATTGTACACACTCCCTTTGACATTACCACAAAAACATGTCACCACCATGCACAACTGCAAGCCAAAGGAATTGTCTCCAAAAATTGTTGTGAGGTTGAAACTAACTCATCATGAGTTACCTTTTCTTTATTGCATCCTCGCAACCCATCCACCTTAACTATAGTTTAAACTTGCAAAACCATGAGGTCAAATGTCTTCAATAGGTATTAACCCATTAAATGTATTCATCAATCACTAGGACGCCACATGTAAATGCTTCCCTGTGGGCCAAAACCGGCCATTGCTTTAACATTTCATTCCTCCTTGCAAGCTCGCGACTAGAAAACATTTTCCCCACCAATCATCACTATCATGCAAAAAACCATCATGGTCATCACAAACATCAACTCGCAAAGCTTGTGGGTCCAACTGAATGCCTTCAAAAACCCCACGAGGATGTAATAGGCAAAACTTATTTACCTTTTTAACATCTTCAACTTTTGACACGTGGCTTGCTCTCGCTTTCCCGCAAGCCAAAAGTCTTCATTCTTTGATCTTATTTTGAAAATCATGTCCACCACTTGTCCAATTGCTTCTCTCTCTTGCTCATTCCCAACAAAACCCACAACCAAAGGAAAAGGACTGTCATCCTCCAGAATCCATATAAGAGATCAAAACAAACTAAGCACACTAAGTTTGAGTAATTAATTATTATAAACCCTATAATCCTAGCAGTGCTCAAAGAATTGTACACTTTAGTTATTTTTTTTCCTATTCATAATATCACCAAGAATTACACATAAGGGTAAAAGCACAATAAGTTGTCACCCTTTTACAAATGAAAAGGCTAACAAAATCAAAGTTGTTCAACTTCAATAGTATAAAAATGACATTTATGTTTGGAATTTGAAGATGATGTAAACTAATTAAATGTGATAAAATGGATGAAGTTTATGATTAATATTTTTAATAATTTTTTGGAATAAGAATCGATATAATTTTTTCAATTTTTAAAGATGATTTTTCAATTGCTGAAAAATGTTAAAAAGTAGGGGTCTAGTTCCCACCAAAAAATTATATGTAAATAAACATTTTTTCCCCTAATTTCAAAATATGTCATACATGACATATATAGCTAGTGCATGAAAAAATAAAAATTGGTTTGTGACCTATATTTTCTCTTTTATAACAATTCAAATTCCAACTCACTGAAATCGACAGTTTTCATCTCACAACATATTTTTCATAACAAATCTATCCCAATCAAAATAAGAAATATATATTCTTGAAGATGACTCTCTCCTCTAGTGCACCATATGTTTTTCAAATTTATTTAATATGATTTACTATTTTTTTCTTTCTCTGAATCAACATCTGCTTGACTGTTAAAATACCTACTTGTAATATTTTTTAATTACATTAAACCATGTCTAAGCAAAACACTATAAAATCTATGTGAGAATATTCTCAACTCTGATATCTACAAAAGGGTATTTTTTTATTTTTAAAAAAACTATCATTAAAAAGATTAGGAGTTATTGAAATGCCACTTTTCTGAAATAATTTTATTTTTATGGTAATTGGACCCCAAGTGGTATAAAACATGCATTTAATAGATATTTTCAATTGGAAAAGTTAAAGCACTTACCTAACTTAGCTAGAATGACTCTAGCTAGACCATATGTTTGACCAAAATTAATTTTTAGTTAGAAATACTAAAATTTAGCTGTGCTGATAAGTTAGCCTAAAAGGTGACACCTGATTGTGCTTTTACCCATAAATTTTGAAATGATGAAAGAATATAAACTAATAGAACTATAAAACCCATGTTTCCAAGTAACCCTACACAATATTGATGATTACAAGACATAATAACTCGACCAAAATAACCCTAGACAGAATAACCTAGCCATAATAACCCGAGGACAAAATAACCTAGGGTCATAATAACCCAATCTAAAATAACCTGCAATCAAAATAACCCATGGAAAAAATAACCCCATAAGATTATAGAGAAAGGAAAACAAAATTTAATAATTACAAGTATATTTCTAAAAAACCTTTTTTATTCAAATTTTCAATTAAAGTGTCAAATTATGAGCAATGTCTCTTATATAATCTAAAATATTATTATTGTCATAACCATCAATTAGTCTTTTTAGTCTTTCTTTGAGTTCAAGGTATTTTTTCTTGCTTGGTTGTGTAGTGTGTCCAGCCATATATTTCGCTATTTTATTCTCTTGGAGACCCTGTTCTTTTTTCACTTCTTTGATGAATTTCTAGATTGAGCTATGTGATGATTGAAGCAATTCACTAAATCCTCTATGCCATCCCTCAATAGAATTATTGGTTTTGGGAAGATCATCTTGAATAGCTGAATAGCAGTTCCACATTGTGATTGAAAACTTGGGTGACCGTTTGTTGCCTATTCTAGTTAGTCTTCCAATCCATGTGTCTTCAAAATAATCAATTATGGGTTGCAAAGTCTCCTCATGTTCTATATAATAAGGAGATTGTAGAAGTGTTTTGAATGCATTGATTACAAATATCTGAGGCACAAAAGCTAATGCAACAAATTTTTTGATCTCAAATTAAAATACTTCATCAACACTGTAACGTGTTTGTAGACCTTCTTCTTGAACTTTTCTCCACAAGCACTGAGAGAAATGGAAAAAGCATCCCCGAAATGTACCATTACTAAACCATGTTTTAGATTCTTTTAGTAATTGCAAATTTTGTGTGGTGGTGACTATTAAAAAATAATTCTCATCATTACTGTCATGAAAAAGAAACTTTTCCCATCTATTGGTAATTGTATATTTAATTGGTAAGATAAGATCTATTTTTCTTATCACTCTACACACTTTTAATTCTTCTCCCCTTCTTCCTTACTTTACTTCTCTTAATTCTACCACTTTATATATCCTCTTAATGTCTTTTGACTTATATCTTTTCATAATAACTCTTATTTAGCTTATTCCCATGAATTTGTCTTTATTTCTATAATTATTTACCATTTTATAAGTTATTTAAGCATATTAAAGATGTTTTAAGGCTATTTTAGGGGTATATAATGGATATATGGTCTAAAAATGACCTAAATATCCTCTACGGTGTCTCACAATCCCCTTTTTAGCATACAAACTTGATCTAAAATGACCACGAGTTATTTTGTCCATGGGTTATTGTGACCATGGGTTATTGTGACCTTGGGCTATTGTGTCCTTGGGTTATTATGGCGGGTTATTGTGTCCAGGGTTATTTTGGCTAGGTTATTATGTCTGGTTACCAATATTGATATAATCCTTAGCTTTTGGACATGCTTCACAGAATATATATACCCAACATCAATAAAACAAAAAAAATTGCCTCTGAAGCCTTCTGCCCAGGCAACATTGAACAATATTAATAAAAATTTACTCTTTCAAAATCAATCTTCTTCATAGAAACCAAAAGAACAAAGAATGCAATTCCTTTAATGCACATTGTGCAAGCAACCATGAACAATATTTCATAAACTTCTGAAAAAGTATAAAGTCATAAATAGTTCTAGATTACAATGGAATTAGAGAAAGAAGAAAATTGCAAACCCTAAGACACGGGCCTTTTATGTGTGTATGTTGTAATATGTAACTTCTTTGAATTGGACTGTACTTATTCAATCTTCATTTCTTTTAACTGTAACAAATATCAAAACCCTAAAACCCTATCAAGCTATTGTAAATTAACTGCCAGATTCAACAATGGAAGTACTTTTTATCATTTGCAAATTTAAAGATTTCTTTTTCTTTTATTATCCCTGTGGTGTTTTAAATAGCATGGATTTTTTTCCCTCTAATTCTTTTTTTGAGAATTTTAACTGAAATAAGGATTGGACAAATTTATTTTATTTTATTTAAGTAGATGCATGATTTTCACCTGAAAAAATACTCTTAAGTGGATTTAGTGTTGAGTGATAATTGGTATGGTTTTTTTGTTGCCTACTCTTGAGAGACAAGTTCACATTAAGACATGATGTGGGATAATAATAAAAATGGCCTACAATTTTGTAGTTCAATGGGAACTTTGTTCTATGATTGATCCTACAGCCATTGGAACTTTGTTCTGTGATTGTTCCTGCAGCCAAGCCAGAAAAAAATAACTTCATGTTTGTTTGCTAAGAACTATGTTTCTTTTATCTTTTTTAGTCCACTTTAGTTATTGATTCATGTAATATGATTATGGTTTAGTATCATATGTTGTAATATTAGATATATAACACAAAAATATTTTATTGCATTAAATAAATGGTAACTTTTTATTAAAACAATTTTTCATTTTAGTAGAACTCAAGTCTTCCAAAATATGAAGATGATTCTCAAGATATAGATCCAGGATGTGTTGGTTTTGATCCAGATCACATGGCAAAGGATGATGATGATGATGATGCATATACTGAGGCCAATGATGACGCTGATAATGATAATGAATGCAATGGTGATGATGACCATGATGTTGATGATGATGGTGATGATGAGGTAGTTGCTACTAGTAGCCAGTGACATTTGTGATCATATAGAATGCATTATGGATCAATATTGCTGATATATTGGTGTTACATTTTCATGGCATGCAGAACCATATTATTGAGTTGATACATTTTGACATGTATCATTTTCACTTATATCATTTGGATGTGTATCATCTTGACTTGTATCATTTTTAGTTACATAATTTATCAGTTTTACTTGTATCATTTGTAAATGAATTTAGAAAAGCATATGTCTTTGGTGAGGGGGTTCATGTTTTTGGTTTTGGGCATCAAGGTAAATTGAATTCACGGGGTAGGAAGGGGTGTTGCTTCCATTGACACGAGATCCCTAATGAATGGAACTGAATATACACATGCATTTGGATCCTAATAGTATAAAACTGAAAGTACTATTAGTGGTGGAAAGACTCTTGCTAGATTTGGCTTTTCCCCTACACCTTAAGGATATGAAATTGGCTCTTCTCATGCTAAGGGTGGGTCTTGATCTCTATTTTGTGAAACCCCTTCTTTTGTTTCCCATGTATCATTTTGACATGTTTTTATCTACTGGCACATTATACTTTCACTTCTTTTAGTTATATATGATGATCTTATCAGTATTGAATTTTCAATTTATATATATTGAAAATGGTCAATAATTTTTGGATGAATATTTATTATGTATGATGATTTTAATTTTTTGCTCAGGATGGATGCCAAATTCAATTAAATTATACATATTTTTATGTGCACCTTCTTGGTGTCAACATGGGTTTCATGATTGGAATAAGATATATTAAATTTTGAATAAATGGAAGTAAAATAAGAATCATTTCTAGAAGTAAAAAAGGAAGCAATAATAGAAGCCAAACTAGAAATCAGATCTAACGATATCTAGGAAGCAAAAATAGAAGCAACAAAAAATGCAATAATAGAAGCAACAAAAGATGTCAAAATAGAAGCAACATAAGAAGAAAAATTGGAAGTCATATAAGAAGCAAAATTGGGTGCATTAAATGGAAGCAAAAAAGGGAGAAAAGTGGAAGCAATGCTAAAAGGAAAAAGGGAGCAAAATCGGAAGCAAAATTGGAAGTAACAAGTGGCATAAAAATAGGCATCAAACTTGGAGAAACTCAAGAAGAAAAAATGGATGTGACAAATGATTTTATAATGGAAGAAAAATACAAAGAAACACAAGAAGAAAAATTGGAAGAAAACAAGGAAGCAAAACCAGAAGCCAAAATGGGAGAAAAAATAGATGAAAACTGACGCAGGGGCAGGGTAGATACAAGCAGAATCAAGCAGAATTGAGTCCACTTGAATCCACAACAAGCCCTTGCTCAAAGTTACACAATGGAAGCAATATAATATCACATGAAATCAATGGAAACACAATAGATATGAGACAATCAACTGGCAGCAACAACAGAGAATTATATTATTTCTTTCAACATGCCCGGCTATGAGGCCTTCCAGGTTTCGGCCTTATATAATGAGAATTATGAATTCAGAATTACAGCTTGCATCCTATCTTTTTCTCCAATGATTTATCTTGATAATCCTTCCTATATCTTTCCCATGATGCTCTACTACATCAATCTAGACCCCTTATATAGCCAGCTAAGCCACAGGTCGGCCAGTCAGGCATTTAATTACAATATAGGTCCAGTCTCAAGATTTAAACCAAAACTAATGTTAGAATGAATATAAATTGATGAGCCTTTGAATTTAGGTCATAACTTGACCCAAGAACATTCATTTAAGTGTGCAAGGTCCCATATGAGCACACGGAACATCGCAAGAAAAAACACCACATGTTTCACCCAAAAACTGGCAGGAAATAGGTCTTGAGGCAAAATAGGCATAACTTTTTACTCATAATCAATTGGAGTTTGTGCTCTTGGGAAATGATATTAATTTAGGTCCACTTTAATTCCTTAAGTGCACAAAATAAAATTCCTTATAGATCAAGGTCTCCAACATGAACAATCAGCACCAAAACTGCAGTAACAACTCAGACGTGAAAGCTGGCAGAAAATAGGTCCTGTGCCAAAAAGGCCATAACTTTTGACTCATAATGAATTGGAAGCTGTGCTCTTGGGGAATGATATTAATTTAGGTCCCCTTGAATCCCTTAAGTGTGAAAAATAATATTTCTTATGGATCAAGAGAACCAACATGAACAATCAGCACCAAAACTGTAGGAAAACACTGTTCTGATGGCAAGGAAAATAGCTATAACTTTGAAACAGTCCATCCAAACTTGATGTGCTCATAGGAGAAGGTTCCCAAATAGGTCCCCAACATGATGTAAGCTTCACACACCATGAAACTATCAAATTCAAATATTATAAAGAAAACTACAGCAAATAGGTACAGAAATCAGAAAATGTTTTTTTGGTTGATGCAAGATTGCCAAAGACCCAAGATGCTCCTGCATCAGACACCTAGGGTAAATAAAGAACTGACATCCACATTAGGCACTACTCATACTCTGACCTGAATCATAAAGATCCAACTTAGCTTGTGTAATCCATGAACTGTCCTCAACTGGCTTGTCTTTCCACTGAACTAGATATTCCATGTAGTCTTTTCCTCTTGTACTCTTGCCAACTCTACTATTCAAGATCTTCTCAATGCTGTCACTATTCTTCTTAGGATAGTCTGGATCATCTTCTATCTCATCATTTGATTCAAAGTACTCAAATATATCAGCAATGTTGAATATAGGTGATAAATCCATGTCCTCTGGCAATCCTACTTCATAAGCATTTCCACTGTCAAACTTCTTCAGAATCTTACAAGGTCCAAACTTCTTCATTTTCAGCTTGTTGTAGGTACCAACTAGAAATCTATTCTTCTTCAAATGAATCATAACCTCATCTCCAACTTCAAAATATTTATGTCTCCTTCTCTTGTCTGCTCTTTATTTATATTTCAGATTACTGTCCTCCAAATTCTTTTTAACTTCATCATGTAAAGTTCTCATGTATTTTGCAAAATGATCAGCCTCAGCACTTCTTCTGGTCTCAGTAGGTAAATCTCTCAGCTCTATGGTTCCCTTAGGATGAAATCCATTAACAATCTCAAATGGTGTCTTCTTAGTGCTTCTATTCACTGAATTATTATATGCAAACTCTGCTTGTGCCAAAATCAAATCCTAATTAGCAGGTTTCTCTCCAACTAAACATCTCAACAAGTTTCCCAAACTTATGTTCACAACTTTAGTCTATCCATCTGTCTGAGGGTGAAATGTAGAACTAAACTTCAAATCAGTATTCATCTTCTTCCAAAGTGTCCTCCAAAAATAACCAGTAAACTTAGTATCTCTATCTGAAACAATAGATTTAGGCAAACCATGCAATTTTACCACTTCCTTGAAGAATAATTCAGCTACATGCAATGCATCAGATGTCTTCTTACAAGGTATGAAATGAGCCATCTTAGAAAATCTATCAACCACTACCAAAATAGAATCATTACCTCTCTGAGTTCTAGGCAATCCAAGAACAAAGTCCATACTCACATCTTCCCAAGGTCTATCAAGTACAGCCAAAGGTGTATACAATCCCAAATTCTGACTAGTTCCTTTTGCTATTTGGAAAATTTTGAAACCTCTAACCATTCTCTGTACATCTCTGTAAATCTGTGGCCAAAAGTATCTTTTTGAAATCAAATTCACTATCTTATCAATCCCAAAATGTCCAGCAAGTCCACCACTATGTTTCTCCTTCATTATGTTCTCTCTCATAGATCCTCTACGTATGCACAACTGAACTCCTTTAAACAACATGTCTTCTTGAATGAAATAATCAGACCACTTATCACTCACTGTGTGTTCTTTACAAGCTTCCCAAGGCTCTGAAAAATCAATGTCAGCCTCATACAAATACTTCAAATCATCAAAACCAAGTACTTCAACTCTCATTTCTATTAGCAAATTTCTTCTTCTGCTCAAGGCTTCAGCAACCTTATTTGACTATCCACTCTTATGCTTCAATGAAAAGGAAAAATTTTGGAAGAACTCAACCCACTTCATATGTCTCTGATTTAACTTATTCTGACTTCCCAAATACTGCAAAGCTTTATGGTCAGTATACAACACAAAATATTTAGGCATCGAATAATGTCTCCACTTCTTCAAAGCTTGAAGAATAGCATAGAATTCCTGGTCATAAACTGAATATTTTCTCTTAGCATCATTCAACTTTTCACTAAAGAAAGCTATAGGTTTTCCTTCTTGACTCAAAACAACTCCAATTGCACTACCACTAGCATCACATTCAACTTGAAAAACTTTATTAAAATCAGGCAAAGCAAGTGTAGGCAACTCTGCAATTTTTTGTTTCAATGTTTCAAAACTCATTTGTGCTCCATGTGTCTATTTGAAATCCTTTTTATCTCCTCTCATAGTTTCAGTCATTGCATTACAAATAGAACTAAAATTTCTGATGAACTTCCTATAAAAACTTTCCAATCCGTGAAATGATCTTACCTCTCCAACATTCTCTAGTGTAGGCCAATCAAGTATAGCTCTCACTTTCTCAGGATCCATCTTTAATCCATCAACTAAAATTACAAAACCAAGGTACACAATATCTTCTTTCATAAATGAACATTTCTTCAAATTAATCAGCAACTTTTCTTCCTTCAATCTCTGCAATACTTGTCTGATATGTTCAAGATGTTCCTCCTTACTCTTACTGAATATCAAAATGTCATCAAGATATACAATCACAAACTTACCCAAGAATCTTTTCAGAACTTCATTCATCAGCCTCATAAAAGTACTAGGTGCATTAGTCAAACCTAAAGGCATAACCAACCATTCATACAAACCTTCAGTAGTCTTAAAAGTAGTTTTCCATTCATCCCCTTCTCTGATCCTTATCTAATGATATCCACTTTTCAAATCAATCTTTGTGAAATACTTTGCTCCACTTAAACTGTCCATTATGTCATCCATCCTAGGCAAAGGAAATCTATACTTTACCGTTATCTTGTTTATAGCTCTAGAATCAGTGCACATTCTCCATTCTCCATTCTTTTTAGGTGCTAATACAATAGGTACTGCGCAAGGACTCAGACTTTCCCTAATCAAACCTCTTTCAAGCAATTCTTGCACTTGTCTATTCAATTCAGTCTTTTCATCAGGTGTCAACCTATGTGGTGCTTTATTAGGCAAACTAGCTCCAAGTATCAAATCCATACAATGACTTATACTTCTCATAGGTGGTAAACCATCAGGTACATTATCAGAAATGATGTCATAAAATTCATTCAGTAAAGGCTTAACTTCAGGTGCATGTTCTAACTCATCTTGTTTCTCATTCTTTCTTGGAATAAAAGCAAAGCAAACATTCTGTTCTTTAATTTCTCTTGCAAACTTTTTACCATCAACCAAACATACTCTAACTGTGGTATAGTGACTTTTATCAAACTTCTCTATCAAAGGCAACAACACTTGTTTCTTTCCATCCATCCAAATAGTATATTCATTCAATCTACCATCATGCAAAGCTTTCCTATCATACTGCCAAGGTCTACCTAAAAGAATATGACAACAATCCATAGGTATAATATCACACAAGACTTCATCATGATAATTCCCAATTTTGAATTTAACAAGGCATTGTTCACTTAGAAGTAGTTTATGCTCCTTCTCGATCCAAGCAATATGGTAAGGCTTAGGATGTTTCAATCTTTGCAACTACAATTTGCTAACCAGCTCTTCAGATGCCAAATTATCAGAACTTCCACTATCAATGATTACCTTGCAACATTTATCAGTGATCTTGCATTTGGTTCTGAACAAAATTTTCCTCAAAACAAGTTCCTCATCAGCTTCTTCATTCCACAAGATCCTTCTTAGCATCAAGTTCTCACCATGTTCAAGTTCATTAGACATTTCCTCAACTTCTTCACAAGCCAAATTATTTCTACCATTACCTCCAGTCTTCTTTCCAGAGTTAGTACATTCAAAAGCTGTATGTCCTTCTTCACCACATTTGTAACAAGTACCTTTAAACCAAGATTTGTCTTCCCTTCTACCATTATTGTCATTCCTAGAGTAACCAGTATAGCTCCCTCTAGAGTAATTACCTCTTTTAGTAGGCTCATCTTTCCATCCTCTATCTTGCATTGAATTTTTAGATCTGCTACTTTCTCCATTAGATCTACCTCTACTTCTCTGAAATCTACCACCTCTTCCTCTTTGTCTTTGATCGTGTCTTTTTGTCAATCTTTCTTCAGCCTTCAAAGAAAATTGGTATGCTTCTTCCACACTATCAATCTTCACATAACTAATCTCATCCTGAATAGATGTCCTTAGGCCATTCAGATATCTAGCCACCTTCTCAACTTCATCATCCACATGTCCAGATCTGATATCCAATTTGTAAAATTCCTCAGTATATTCTTTCACACTCATGTCCTTTTGTCTCAGATTTTGCATCTTTCTCATCAGACTAACTTGGTAGTCAACTGGAAGAAACTTCTTCTTCATCTTTCCAAGCATCTTCATCCATGTTTTGATCTTTTCTTTTCCTCTCTTCTGTCTCTCAGTTTGCAAATGATCCCACCAAAGAGATGCATGCCCTTTCAACTTTGTGACTGCTATCTTAACCTTCTTATTATCAAGAGTACCTTCATACTCAAAGTATTTATCCATCTCAGAGATCCAATCCAAAAGTGTATCAGTCTCAAGTCTTCCATCATAGCAAGCAACTTCAACTGCAGGTCTGGAGTTAGCCTTAGACAAAACTCTCAAAAGTCTTTCCTCATCTTGTTCAACTTCAGGTTTAGCATTAGGTGCTGCTTCTTCTTCTTCATCACTAACATCTTCAAGATGTTCTCCTCTTCTCTGGGCTGTCTCTACAGCTTCAAGCCTAGTTGCAATTTGCCTCAACATATCCATGATAGCATTATCATTTCCTCTACCACGAACCATCTTGACAATCAGGTTCCAGCAAGATCGTAACCTTCTACAAGTTATAAGTCAAATCTCAAATCTTCCACCCTACAACCAAATCCAATAAGGTTCTCCACAATCCAATCCACAAGTAAGAACTCGCTCTGATATCACTTGACGCAGGGGCAGGGTAGATACAAGCAAAATCAAGTAGAATTGAGTCCACTTGAATCCACAACAAGCCCTTGCTCAAAGTTACACAACGGAAGCAATATAATATCACATGAAATCAATGGAAACACAATGGATATGAGACAATCAACTAGCAGCAACAACAGAGAATTATATTATTTCTTTCAACATGCCAGGCTGTGAGGCCTTCCGTGTTTCGGCCTTATACAATGAGAATTATGAATTCAGAATTACAGCTTGCATCCTATCTTTTTCTCCAATGATGTATCTTGATAATCCTTCCTATATCTTTCCCATGATGCTCTACTACATCAATCTAGACCCCTTATATAGCCAGCTAAGCCACAGGTCGGCCAGTCAGGCATTTAATTACAATATAGGTCCAGTCTCAAGATTTAAACCAAAACTAATGCTAGAATGAATATAAATTGATGTGCCTTTGGATTTAGGTCCTAACTTGACCCAAGAAAATTCCTTTAAGTGTGCAAGGTCCCATATGAGCACACCAAACATCGCAAGAAGAAACACCACACGTTTCACCCAAAAAATGGCAGGAAATAGATCCTGAGGCAAAATAGGCATAACTTTTTACTCATAATGAATTGGAGTTTGCACTCTTGTGAAATGATATTACTTTAGGTCCACTTTAATTTCTTAAGTTCACAAAATAAAATTCCTTATAGATCAAGGTCGCCAACATGAACAATCAGCACCAAAACTACAGTAACAGCTCAGACGTGAAAGCTGGCAGAAAATAGGTCCTGTGCCAAAAAGGCCATAACTTTTGACTCATAATGAATTGGAAGCTGCGCTCTTGAAGAATGATATTAATTTAAGTCCCCTTGAATCTCTTAAGTGAGAAAAATAATATTCCTTATGGATCAAGAGAACCAACATGAACAATCAGCACCAAAACTACAGGAAAACACTGTTCCGACAGCAAGGAAAATAGTTGTAACTTTGAAACAGTCCATCCAAACTTGATGTGCTCATAGGAGAAGGTTCCCAAATAGCTCCCCAACATGATGTAAGCTTCACACACCATGAAACTATCAAATGCAAATATTATAAAGAAAACTACAGCAAACAGGTAGAGAAATCAGAAAATGTTTTTTTGGTTGATGCAAGATTGCCAAAGACCCAAGATGCTCCTACATCAAAAACTCTAGAGTAAAAGTAGAAGCAACAGATATCGTTAAAGTAAAAGCAAAGATAGAAGAAAAAATAGAATCGGAATGGGAAGAAAATAAGGAAGCAAAGTTAAAAGCCCAATTGGGATTAAAAAATAGAAGAAAACTTTGGAGTAAAACTAGAAGCAATAGATGGCATTAAAGTAGAAGCAAAAATAGAAGTAGAATGGGAAGCAAAGCTAGAAGCAAATTATGGAGAAAAATGGGAAGCCAAACCAGAAGAAAACAAGAATGCTATAGAAGAAGAAAAACTAGAAGAAAAATTAGAGGCCAAACCAGAAGCAACAAAGGACACTATAGTAGAAGCAAAACTGGAAGCACCTGAAGGAGCGAACATAGAATCCAAATCTGGTGCAATATATGATGCCATGTTGGGCACCAAAGATGAAATAATTTTTCACTTTTGTGGTCGCCACCAAAAATAGCGTAAAATTCTTTGCAGCACAACCCTTGACAAAAGAGACAGCTCAAACAATGGTGTTGCCTATGGCACTAAATATGACACCACAAGGAGGGAGAACTTGGGCGCCGAATTTTGTGCCAACAAAAAGGTTGATTTCAAGGCCAAAATAACACTAAAAGTTAACACTATTTTAGGTGCTAATGATAGGGATTTATTGTAGTGGCTAAAAAATGGCACAAGAATAAAAAGGTTTACCTCATGATAAGCCTAATTATTGGAAGAAACAAAAATATTAATGTAAACTAATCAACATCATCATATAACTTGGCATATTGGTGAGCCTATCCATAATCACCAAAGGGGGTGTTCAAGAAAAGAAACACCAAATCCTCTCAAAAGGATTTGAGAAAATTGTGTGGAGGAAATGACTTGGTGCATTGTATGTTAATTGAGCCATTCTCCTTTACAATATATGGTAGCATAGTCTGTTAATGCTTACAATAACCCATTTTAAGAATTCAATGATTTTGACCATGGAATTTGTTAAGATAATGAGAATCAAGATATTAATATGGTGTTTACCAAATTCTTCTGAAGAGTTGAATATTATTTGCCATCAAATTAATGTGATATTTAATTAGACATTAATGATAGGAGATTCTTGAACAATAATTATCATCAACACATTTTTTTGGAAGATACAAAATAAATTTATCATATCCACAATTTTGAATCCATTGTTCTATAGTTTAGACTAAGGAAGTCTTATGATAAAGAAAAATCTCTAACAACTACTATAGTTTTCAAGTTAATAGTAATTCTAAACCTTTCTACAAATAGGGAAGCAAACGAAAAGTGACAAAGATGGTGCACTTCATCTAGAAACTTATTAGGATAGAAATAAAACATGGATTCAAAATAGTTGTTGGAAACAATGCAATTCCAAGGATGTTCACACCCCAAAGGATCAAAACAAAAAAGAAAAGGAAAAGTGGGTATATATGTTCCTAGTACTATTGTGTGTGTGTACCTACATATCTTGCAACACAACACTTCTTTAACTCATAAATTCAATTGTTAGTTCAAGAAACCACTCAAAATGACACAATTGAGACCAAACTATAGCTTCCTAATCAAAATGAGTATGATCATTTGTCCTTTTGTGGTTGATTTGGATAATTAGGACATTTATTATTTCACTTTAATTAATAATTGTAGCCATGGGATTTTAGAATTTTATTTAATTAAACAGGCTAAATTAAGGAATTATTACCTCTTTGACTATTGTTCTTTGAAGCTTGATCATTGGTTCTTGATTTTGGATGAATTATGTAATAAAATTGATCAAATTTACTAACACACTTATGTCAAAGATTGAATTTGATGTCTTGATTAAGATTTAAGACGCTTGATTAATATTTATATAGGATCGTACTCATTTTGATTAGGAAGCTATAATTTAGTCTCAGTTGTGTCATTTTGAGTGGTTTATTGAACTAAGAATTGAATTAATGAGTTATAGTAATGTTGTTTTGTAGGATATGCAAGTACAATAATTCACACACACACACTCACTCACTCACTCAATTATGTTTTACTAATATATACCCCAATTGATATCACTTAGGCTCTCGGTCAAGCCAAAGTTTCAATGTCATTATTGGAAATTATGAGGATTGGAGAGCATTAAAGTGAAACTTTTGTCTTTATAAGAGAAATTATTTCCAATTCCTCAAGTGTTGCAAGTGGCACTAGAGAATTTGTAAAGAATAAGTATGTGAATACTATTGACAACAAGGTTACATGCTATGACAAACTTTACATTTACTTAGGAACCACAATGAATAAGTGTCCACCTCAAGTGGATCCATTTCATGTGACCTTGTTGATGAATGAAAAGTTAGTGAAGAATTGCATGATCAACTTTCGGTCATCAGCTAATGGTATGCCTTTGTGAATCATGAACTATCTTGGTCTTCAAGTGAGCATATCATATCAAAAAAAATGTGGACTCAATTGATGTACCAT
Source organism: Chamaecyparis obtusa (assembly GCA_027943335.1). NCBI lineage: Eukaryota > Viridiplantae > Streptophyta > Pinopsida > Cupressales > Cupressaceae > Chamaecyparis > Chamaecyparis obtusa. Next base: position 389,795 of record BSBK01007563.1, read on the forward strand.
TCATTGGCATAATGAAAGATGTGGAATTCAAACGGATTTCATTCCTCAAAAAAATAGTATGAATACTAGTGTTATTGTCATTCCCCCTCAATGTGGGATTCTTTTACCCAAGAGCATCTTGCATTAGTAAGAAAGAATATCCAAATGGACTCATCATATGTCCCTATTCCTACAAATGGTACATATGTGAAGTTGGACAGAGTAAAGAGATATCATGCAATTATTGAAGATCTTGGACCTTATGAAGAAGTGTGTTTCATTGACACAAACACAAATAACTTCAAGGTTGAGACAATTACACATGTTAAAGATCTTTTTTTTAAAAATCCTTTGACAAGTTCATATAAATTAAAGCTAACATATTTTTATAATCCATAAGAACAATGTTCTGGTTTCTAGATTTGATTATGTGATAATTTTTAACATCAGCATTTTGGATCACACTTCGTGATTCATCATATAGTTAATAATGATAAATGATATCTAGTTAATGTATTTTGATGGTACATGTTCCAAAGAAGATTTAGGAGTACAAGTAATCTTCCTTTCACATTCTATTAATTCATCTAAATATATCTTCATCCTTAGTTAAAAATATATACAAGAAGTTACAAGTTCTCATAATCAACTTCAACTTCATGAGACTCAACAAGATTATGTACATGATTACAAACTTGTGATTTTTGGGGTACAAAATTATGTTAGGGAGCTTTTTCTACATGTCTAGTTCATTGTATCCTACCAAAATTCATAAATTATATTTAAAAAATGGTCGATTATAAAGCTTGAGCATCTAGGGATTTATGTGCAATATTTCCAAACACGGGGATATAATAGTGGATGTTATTTAGAGTTGATGCAAAGTTATTATTTAGAGAACTAAAACACAATTAAATGTTTTTATAAGACCAAAGCTAAGGCCTGATCACTTCAATTACGAGAATGTCATCTTCTATCTATTTCTATATCATTTTGAGTTCTAAGGAATGAGCTCATGATTGAAAACAACCTATGATTTTTTCATATCAATTTATTTTTAGAAGAAAAATGATTTTATTGGTCAGCTATTTCCTTTTGCCAAACTTCAAGAACGTTTTTCATGATTTCTATTTTAAAAGATTTTGACATAATAAAACCAATCTCAAGTACAAAGGTGATATTTTTGTGTAATGCCTTTTATTGATTATTTATAGTGGTTACTCATATGATCTATATTAGGTCTTAGATGTTTTCATACCCTTATCTCACTTTTCATCATGTATAATCGATCTAACAAAATTTTGATGAGTTTTTAGTATTTTGGTGATAACCTAGATGTTTTATCCATTCCCTCTTTTTACCCTAGATACCTAAATTTAAAAGCCAAAAATCTAAATGTGAGGGTCCTTAAATGTTCCATCTTGTAAAACATCTAATCAGATATCCAACAAGTATATATCTACATGACCCTTGAATTTTGGCAATGAAGAAAATGACTTATAAATGTCCATATTGTGGGAAATGAACACTAAATCTCCACAATGGAGAAAATGACCCTTTTATATCCTTAATGGGGAAAAATCTCATTGAACTTCTATAATGAAAAATGACCCCTTAATTTTCACAATTGTGTAGGACACACATTTTGCAATTTCTTCAAGGAAATAATGTTTACCTCCAACAAGTGTTCATAACACTTCAAAAATATAGTTTGAGGCCTACAACACGTGAGTTCACATGATAACTTGGAATTAATGTTTACATGAGTGATTAATACCAAAATCTCCAAGTTGCACTACAAAATTCAACTGTAGCATGTTGTAATGACAAAGGATGCCCGATTTGCATACCTAGTGATATTTGTTTAATCTGAAGGCAATGACTTGATTTTTGGTTCTCTCGTCTTTAAAGGGGGATTCTACACCATTTTTTATGGTACATTAAGAAATTTAGAGAAATTTGAGGAGACTTTGGGCAACAACTTTATTGTTTTTTATTTTTATTTTTGGGGTTCAAAGTTAATGACTCAATTTTCTATAATAACTATACATACTTTGAATTGAGCTTATATGAATAACAGGCTCTTAGTGTGTCATATCTAATTTGTGATTATGTATTATTTTTAGTAGAATAATTAGGCATTGTGATGTTTATTATTGCACATTTATTGCACCTATGTTATTTCTTAGCCTTTATTCAAATAACATTGTAATTTATTTCATTAAAAATAATAAAGGATTTTATTATTATATAAACTATGTTTAAGTAGGATTGCATTGTTAGCCATTTGTAGGTCAAATTATTAAAGTTGATAATTTGATATTGACCATCGTTGTATATAGAGTGTTATGAATGAATGGCATATTGACATTGTCACCTTGAATAGGCACTGATAAGTCCAATTTCTCCAACAACCTCATAATCAATATTTAAGAAATACATCTCAAATTAACTTATTTTATATTTATGTTTATGTTTGAAACCATCTCATTTGAAACAAACATATCACAAGGAGCTTGTGTGTTTTAAGATACAAATAAAAAATCCTAATCTTAAGCATACAAGAATCAATCTACTAAGCATTGATTTACATATCTATTGCATTATAATGCTCAACATAATAAAGGAAAACCCACTTAGGTTTTGTGAGCTTGAAGTGCAAGAGAAAATACAATTGAAGGCACAAGATTTAGGTAAATCATTGGGAGTTGTTGGAATACACATTGGGGAACTGCAATATCCCGCCATTAAACACTCGAGGATGTGAGATAAAAATACATAAGAACACATAATAAATTTTTTTTGAAATAATTACACTAAACATTTTCAACATACAAAAATCTAGAGCTCAAACCTCATGATTGCATCAAACTGTCACCAAGCGACATTGCAAAAGTTGAATACTTAAAGCCAAGAAATGTAACCGAAAATAGGAAATGTCTTCTAACACACTAGACATAATACACAAGGTTATTAGAATTACCCAAAACCCTACCTAAAGACTTACATAACTTGAAAAAAATAGAAATTTTCCTAGGTCCTAGGATTCACATATGGGCTTTTGCAAGCACTGAATTGCACATGAATGCCATCAACACCACTCAAACTCCAAGACCCCTTCGGGCCCGTTTGGTAGCGGACCATTTCCAGCATTTGCCTGGAATTGGCATTTGTTATTGCCCATTTCGTCGAATCCTCAGTTTGGCAGTACAATATGAAAATGGAATAGGAATGTGTTAATGCTCATTTTGGTTTAAAATGAGCATTAACATCTTCCATCTAAAAAGGTGGAATTGGGATTTGAAATTGGAATTTGAATGGAGGGAAAGCAAATTTTTAAATTTTTCATGTGGGGGGGGATTTAATTTATTTTTTATTTGTGTGGGGGGGGGGACTTAATTTATTCTTTATTTGTGTGGGGGGGATTTAATTTATTTTTTATTTGTCTGGGTGGTTTGTAACTTTGCTGTTTGTAAATTTTTTGCCGAATTTTTTTTTCAAATTTTTTGACAAATTTTTTTTCGATTTTTGTCAAAAAAAATTTCAATTTTTTTTTAAAAAAATTGATTTTTGAATTTTTTCTCAAATTTTTTTTTCTAAATTTTTTCTCAAATTTTGGTTGCAGTGATTGTAACTTGATTGCCTGCCACCAACTTTGGCTGCTTAAAATGGTCTGCGATTACATTTTAAATTAAATTCCATTAATAAAAATGAATTATTAAATTTAAAAACATTAAAACAATTCAAAAAAAAATAATTTAAAAATCATACTCAAATTCCAATTCCAGTTTCAAAAAGTGGAACCAAACGGTCGAAAAATAATCCAAAAATGAAAAACCGGATTATCAAATCCATGATTTGACCATTTTTAGCATTTGATCAAATTCATCATTTCCTAATTCCCGCTACCAAACGAGCCTTAGAGGTTTCCCAGAGACCTCAATATTTTAATGACATATTTTTGGGGGTCAATTTGAGCTCTTACATTAATTGAATGACATCTTTGTCAGGGTCAAATTGAGCTCTTGCGTCCTTGAAAACTCTCTTGGACTCAACCAAAATACTTGGGCATCCATAGTGGACATAGGCACCCTTGTAGGACACATGTTCCCTAGGAGGCCTATGGCATGATGCACCTTAGTCCCTTGGACATGCTAGTATTCATGACTCATGTCATCCTCCTCTAGATGTGTTTCTAGTGTCTAAGGAAGTGAGATTCTCCACTTCATTGTAGGACCTCTTGGATACAATAGACACATCGGCGAAGACCAAATATGTTGAAAACATGCAAATTGGGAGAAATCATAAAAAAAATTTGGGGATAGAGTGTGCAAAAGAACCCATGGGTTAGTAGGTGACACCTCCAAGAATGGGAAAGCTTTGGTGGACCCTAAACACATCCAATCCACCCTAATCTTCTTGAATTTGATCCTAGCACGCTCATACACATCCCAGTTACCTTCAAAGCACATGGAGACACTTTGTAAGGTTTTGTGAATTATCCAAAACATACTCAAACTCACTCAAACACACATGAATCTTACTTGAACACACTTGAATTCAATCAAAATCAAAAGATAAAAATGAGAGGAGACTAAGACATCCTTAAGTCACTCAATGAAACCTATAATAATTATTTTAACAACCAAATGACATGTTCGATTGATAACTATCAAGTCACAACATATGCTCATAGTGAAATATTGCACTAGCATGCTCAATATCAACACTAGCACATGTATACTACTTCTAAACCATCTCAATATCATATGAAATAAATCCACATATGAATGGATTTTCCAATAAATAATTATGCAATTATGTTGTCATTTGAATCAAATCACGTTGTCAACAACCTTGCAAAAATGAGATAAATAGAATGTACAAGTGATGAGGATGGAGGAAGAGCTCTCCATGTCGATCTCCATACAAGTCCACCAGTCCCTAATAGTGATTTGCAATGCTACCCAACTATTTGGAACCCATAGGTCTACCTCAGTGTACTTGTGGAGATAGTCACACTTCTTGTACAATCAAACAAGAAAACATGAGGGGGAAAGATGGTCTACACACAATTATAATATGGACACATTAAGCATGGTCATATGTACAATTTCCATGAAGAGAAAGTAAAATGTAAATATGCCATATTTGGTAACTACTCAAATATAAACGAGGCATTAGATACTAGAGTGTTAATTATAGGGAGTGTCATTAGGTGTTCTCATGAGGATGCACCACATAGAACTGAGCATTCTCTCATATAGAAAAGAATGACAATCACACACAATATTGTGTCACATGTCCAGGCATACAACCCATGGGTAAGATCCAAAGCCTCGTGTGGGCACATATCTTCCCAAGACATCCTTGGTCTCATAATAGCATTGAAGACATACTTGGGGTAGAATATTATCTTATTGATGTTTTTTTATTAAAAGTAAAAATAAGTTTTGAAGGGGCCCAAAACCCTTTAAAAAGAAACATTGCCTAAAAGATAATCAAAACCAACCAGAAACTAATCTCTCTCTCTCTCTCTCTCATGTTATTTGCCTTCTCATTGAGAATGCAAATCCCTTCAACACTCTTCTTAATAGTATTTAGCTCACTTTCATAACATTCTCCAACTTCTGATGGACCTTATGAATAGTGTCCTCTAGCATCTTATGCAACTATCATACTCATTTTTATTATGCTATTATCTCTACCCATATATTCTAAGATGGAAAGTATATTATTGTTCTCAACCCTATTTCTAGAAAAAAAACTCACTACCTTCCATCAGCTTCATATTAATGTAGTTGATTTAAATGAAAACCCACTTAAAAAAATTGAATTGACCCACCATATCCTCCTTATAGCCAAACCAAGAACATTGTCAATATCCTCCCTATTTGAGTTAAGAAAGTTGAAATCCTCAAATAGCTCATGTTGGGGAGGAACCTGGTGCTTAGGAGACAAGTCCATGTGCTAGTCTTTATCAAACTTACCCATGTTCACTTTTCCTTGTGCATCCTCTTCACTAGTGGTCATGTTCTTATTCCTTTTCTCAGTAGGTTGTTCTTATTATCTTTTTAGTGTTTTACCCCATTTTTTATCATGTTATCACTTGATTACAAGACTCCCCACATCATGATCACCAATTATCCACTTACAATTTGGGGACACATTGGGAGCCACTCCCTAAACCCACTCCCCTACTTAACCCTACTAATCATTCCTTTCCTAATGAATGAGAAAACAAAATGCATCAAATTGGAGCAATTCACAATGCCACTATTCAAATATCTTCAAATTGCCCAGTTAGCCATTTTCATGAGATATCAGATCCTATCCACAAATCAAATTTTATACATATTATCCATGATTCCACATCATAATATCATATAAAAACTATCAAATTCACCCTTTTGTTCATATCTCAAAGTTGAGCTAAAACTAGGTCCATGGCCTTGCCGCTAGTAAAGGACCTCACTAAAGATTTAAAAATCAAAGTGAAAAAATCCAAATTACAACAAGACCCTTTTAGTTCTAATGTGAACAACATCACATTCCAACAATAAAATTTACATGCATCAATACAAATGATACAATGCATGAATCCACTTGATTCAAACTAAGAACTCATTCTAAAACATAATGCTAGTGAAACAAAAATAATTTGAATAAAGAAGGAGGAGAAAGTTTGGAGAACCCAAAGTTTCCTTGCACAAACTTAAGAAAATTTCAAACTTGAAGTAATTGACACACACCCAATGGATGATCAATTCCTTTGGACAACTTAAAGGTCTCCTCAAGAGAAATCCAACAATCATTTACCCAAAAAAAACCTTCCAAAATAATCTCCCCAACAAGAAATTTGAAATTCCTAGTGTAGTGGGGCTTTGGAGAGAAAATGCAATAAAAATGGCTAAGTGAAAAAATGACCCAAACACATAACATAAACACTCTTTCACTATTCACCTTTTGAATAAAATTTAAACTTAAATCAACATTTCAATCCACTAAATTAAATAATCAAATTAGGCAGTTATCTTCATTTTAAATACATATAAGGTATATTAAAATAATTAATCATTAAATTGCCACAAATATCATTAAAACACATTAGCACACATTATAAAAAATAATAAATTGCAACTTAACATATATGCACATACAAAATTTAGAAGTCTATTGCAAAAGGGGTAATAAGGCATACTAGTGGTTACCAAAGCAGTCACTAGGTGCATAAATACATATAACAAGGAAATCATCAAAAACTCTATTGTCCATTTCTTAAAGGTGGATGAGGCTACGACTTTGTTGGGCCAATCTACTTTCACTTGCATTTAAGTTGATATGGATATCTCCACACGACTATCAGGGGATGTGGTGTTCATGGTTTGAGACATACCTTGGACATAATCATTGGATTATGAGGGTCTCCCCTTCCTTTATTGACAATGCTTCTCTACTAACCATCTGGCTACTAATTGTTCTCTTTTGTGTTGTAAAGGTGCTGCTAGTTGGTGGAAGAATGGAAATGATGATCATTTGGTTGTCCAAGCTTCTAATTCTCCCTCTAACTCTACCTCAAAAGACTCGTCACAAGCTGATGATGATCCCCCCAAGAGATGCTCCTATTGTTTTGGCCTCCTCTAATTTGGTGGACTTGGCCCCACCTCTCCCTCTTGGTGTGGTCCCTTCTGACCGCAAAGACCCTTCTCCAACTATTTCTTCGGATCTTCTTCAACCTTTGATAGCTGATGCACAATGTTGACAGAACTTTATTCCTGGTGCTAATGGTCTCACTATGGGGGTTTAACTATCATGTGGTGGATAACCTAGTGATAGTATCACTTGGATAGTTGCCTACTAGTGAAGGAAGAATCATGCTACCTCTCATTCTCCTCCCCCCTCTATGAGTGACTTGGCTTCTTTCTCTTGATGTGGGTTACTAGCTATGTTTTTTATTAGAGGAAAACACATTTTGAAGGGGGCCCGAAACCCTATACATTTTGGTCAAATAAGATTTTCAAAGAAGCACTCAAAGAAGGAATAGATTGAGACCACAGTGAGGGTTTTACAACAGGCTCCCACAACCTAGAGAAAGAATGGTCCCAGAAGAGGGTATCTGGGACCCTTACTAAAGAAGGAACTATGAAAAAGATAATACAATTTAAGATTAGCAACCTTGAAACTCCTAGCGGACAGAAAAGAAAAAATCTATCGACCACAAAGAAAGATTATTTCTTCCCCTTTTGGGAATGAAGGGACATGTTGAAAGAGGGAAGATGTTTAGATCTTTTTTTTCCTTTAACAGAAGTCCACCCATCTTTCGTATTCTTAGCCAAATCCTGCCAAGAAATCTAATCAAGAGCCAAGGCACCCAAAAAAGGGGAACCAAGAGATTGTCCCAGGATAGGACCACAAGTTTCCAGAGAGACTGAATCGAGAGAAGGATCTATTGTAGTCATTCCAGCATGATCCAACGAAGCATTTTCAGTAGGATAGGTCGATGCCTCACAACCAATAGGGGCCCGAACAGTTGAATCTGAACTAATCAAAGATCCAGGGATGGATACATCACCCGAGGGAGAGCCATCAGCTATGCCAAGAGGCACAAGGGCCTCAGAATTCTCCTGAGAAGAAGAAACAACCTGAGAAAATCTTCAAGAAGTCGAGGCCTTCTCAAAAAAGTAGTGATGGGAGGAGGCTCCCTTCCACCAAGAAGCAGGTTTTTTAACCTTTTCCAATCCACACTGATCCGCTAAGTGACCAGTTTTAAAATATCTCCTGCATCTAAAGGAGAGACCTTCATAATCCAAGGGTTGAATCTAGGAACCTTTAGGATGTTCTAGCTTTATCTTTTCCGGGAGACCCTTGGAAGAATCTAAGTCAACCAGAATCCTAGCATATGTGGAATAAAGAATATCATCTGATTCTATATCTGCTATCAGAAAATCCCCAAGAGCCTCCCCCACAACCTCGAACAGAGAATCAACCCAAAAGTGAAGGGGGAGGTTGGGAAGCCTCACCCAAGTGGGGACCTTGGAGAAAGTCTTTGTAGAAGCATCAAAGGTTGGGTGCCAAGGCTTTGTCATAAGCATGAACTGATTGTCCTAGCTGAAAAAGTGATCACAAAGAATCAGTTTCCTATCAGCTAGATTCTCAAAATTTTCTATGAAAAATCCCCTCGCAAGAGGGAATATGTGGACTATTGCTAAAATAATGGGTTCCCATAGGCAGGGAATCCAATCATGCAAATCTAGAAGACTTGGCCAAAATCCCTTGAACCTGCAAATGAGACCATGATCCACGAATACTAAAGACGCAACATCAATATCTTTCACAAACTTGTCATCTAGAGGAAGGATTAGAGGAGTAGAAACTTGAAGATGGGTGGCACTTCCGAGGCCAGAAGCTAGCCACCGAGAGGCTGTAGGCTTGGGCTGAGAGGAGCTCTCAGGAGTGACAGCAACAAACACTGGAGGAACAGCAACGCTAGGGGGGTTGGCATCCCCAACTGCCTTTGAAGAGAACCGAACCCTACCAAGGGGCAGGTCCTTAACAGGCTCAACGAGAGCGGACTATAAGGAGACAACAACTGCACTCCCCGCAGGACCCTGAGTGGCAGAGGGGCCATAGGAAAGAAGAGGAGTGACAGTTGTAGATGAAGCGGCAGCGGCTATAGATTAAATGGCAGCAGTGGAAGGAATGACATAAGCCCTAGACGCAAATGTTGTAGGATCCCTAGGCACAGTAGGAGCGGGAGCAGAAGCCATTAATGTTATGAATTTAGAGTGGGTTACTAGCTATGTTGCTAACAGTTACTAGTGTGTTGTTAGCGGTTTGTTCTTGACCTTGTTGTTAATCCCTCACTTGTAATTATCAACATATATGTTTATGTGTTGTTGATCTATTGACGCCTTTTGGTTGTAATTATGTAAGGGTAAGCCCCCTTGTTAGGCTGCTAGAATTAATAAAAAATAAGGAAATCATCTAAATTAGGAACAATGGGTATGGATGGGTAGAAAAGTGGCTAGTGCGATCTCCTATTAACCAATTTTGAGAAGGGCACCCTAAGACTTGTGAAGCCAAGTGGATTTGATGCATGATACTTGCACCACTCAACAAATTTTATGAGTATCGGTGCATGCATATCATAATCAAAGTGCATAAATAAATATTCCCCAATCATGGTCAACATAATTAACATAGTCAATCCATAATAAAATAACTAATGCATAATATGAGAACAAATTGCCATAAATAATCAATGCACCATGATACAAATAAGTCATCATAATCACAGTCAAAATAAGTATGTCATCATATAATCATCTCATCATATACATCACAAATATGACCATCACTGAATCTACATATATAACCATTGGTAGTTAGCAACAACAATATCAACACTATCTAAAAGAATGATATATAGTATTAGGGATGCACCACATAGATGCCAATACAAATAATAATGTGAACAAGCCAAATATAATATAAATACTATCGAAATAGGATCAAAAGGATAGTGGCAAAATGGAAACATGAGAGGAACTACATAAACCAACAATTTACTTGTTGAAGGTCCTTTGTTTAATGCTCGACATACGAACCACAAAGGAATTCTCCTGAGAAACTCAAGACTAACTTCTTTGGCCATATCTTGTGTGAATGAAAAAAACCCCAATAACCATTTCCTAACATTTTTTAATTCCAAAAAAAATACATAATAAAATTTAAAAAACAAAGAATGCTCAAACCTAGCAGGATCAAATATCTAAGCTAAATTTTTTTCATTTTATTGATTTTAGAGCATCTATACTTTAATATATTGGAAATGACAAAAATTTCAATCACCTAAAGTGTCAATAAATGGTAACTAGGTTTAGGCATTAATACTTCCAACAAAGCAAAACTTTAATGTTGCAAATTGTTATGATACAAAATCTACAATCTAGTCATAGATAATCTCTGTAAACTCGCTTTCTAGTCCAAAATATTGTTAAATATATTGGAGATTATATTATGCATGCCACACATCTTATCAATCACTTGCACCCAATATCAAGTCTTGTATCATCTCTCAACACATAACTTGTGGTTTGAAAGAATTTGGGAAGTTTTAATGGAGTGAATAAAAAACATACTTCTCCTATACTTTTTCTACCAAGGTTTTGGGTTAGGGGATTATTAATTGTACCTAATAAAACATTGTTCCAAGTTTTATCCTACAATAATCAACTCTTTCAAGAATACTTCATCTTTTTTGCAACTATTTGGATTGTATCCATCAAAATGTTTTTATTCCTTACCTAATCCTTGAAAAGTTGCTCTCTTTAGTGATTGTGCATATTAGGATATAGAAGTTAATTGATATTATGGTTTTTATTAGAAAAAACTTGAAACAAGGGTCATGAACCATTACAAAAGCTGACTAAAAACCAATTGATATTACATCACTATAAAAATCATATACTTTTTCAACATTTTTCTACACACATTTTTGCATCAAAATTGATGTACTTAGAATATTTCTTAACAGATAGACTCAAGCCAATAAAGTCTAGAAGAAGCTTGAGGATTGATAAAGGTTTTTTAAATTTAGAGTGATGCTCAATGCATTATTAGTTTTGGATTATTGAATGCCCCTGTTGAGCCCAATAACAATGATTTTACTTACTTACTTGTTAGATAACTGAGAGGGGGGGTGAATTAGTTAAGTCCAGTTATCATACAGTCCCAAATCTCCTAGATGTATATCTTAAAACTTTTCAATCAAATAATCAACTCAGTAAGTTATCAACCGTGTCTTTCTCTTCATCTACCGATTGCCAGTAAATTAAGTATTGTGTTCATGGATCTATCCAGTTATGAAATGTGTAATGAAAAATAACAATTCAACACATCATTCACACATAACACATAGATTTTAATGTGGAAACCTTGTTGAAGGAAAAATCACTTGGGACCGGTAACCCAAAATATTTCACTTTTCTAAAGTGAGCTCAGTTAGGATCCAACCCTATTAAAGGTTACAAAACACACTGTAAGGTGTGACCTGGTTAGAGGATTTATCACTAACAATTCTCCTTTGACTAGCATTCACTATGGGGTCAACAAGAAAACAATCAACATTCATTGAATGTCATATTGAAATACATAGATATGAAAATCTGCAAATCATAGTTGTATTTGAATCAAATCATTACTGTATCAATTTAACCATTGTTACAAAAAAATCTTTTAACTGAGTGAGACTTAACAATCTTTTGTATTTCAATATGACATTCAATGAATGTTGATTGTTTTCTTGTTGACGACATAGTGAATGCTGGTCAAAGGAGAATTGTTAGTGATAAATCCTCTAACCAGGTCACATCAACATTCATTGAATGTCATATTGAAATACAAAAGATTGTTAAGTCTCACTCAGTTAAGATATTTTTCTGTAACAATGGTTAAATTGATACTGTAATGATCTGATTCAAATACAACTATGATTTGCAAATTTTTAGATCTATGCTAAGCTCAAAAATACCTCCTCTGATCAATAATCAATTCAATCCTTCATTTCCTCCAACTTTATTCCACTCGGTGTATGCTTCTCCGATGCTTGGTAATGTCTGCAGTTCAACTCGATTATGTCTTCAACTAGTTTGATCAATGATGCATGAAAATAATCCTTTCATGCAAATTCTCCTGCAGTATCAAAAATCCCAGACTCAATAATGAATCCCATGTTTCCTTACATAGACATCATAAACCATTTTCTTCACATCCGTAGATTTTGCCTCTTAATCTCCATCGTCCATTTTTGCCGCTTTGACCTTCCTTGGCAATTGTGTCATTAACACATTTCAATCTCCCTCATTCGATCAATCTTGAATTTTTTCAATCGTTGGAGCATCGTAACAAACATTATCGTCTACCTCAAAATCATAAGCATATTTCCAGCTCATTTCAGTCGACAATTATAAAATTTATTCTTTCTTTCACTCGGTCAATACCAGAATGTGTCGGTGATTACCTGCTTAGTCAATACTATACTCGGTATACACTACACTAGCTCGATGTATACAAAAAATTTTATTTACCGACCACAAAATCTTGTTCAATTATGATCTTCAATACATAACAAAATCATGTAATACAATCAAGTCATCAACATGATGTCATAGACTCATCAATAAGTTACTCAATGTATACCATAGTCATATCTTTCATATCCATCGCATCTTCATGGAGATATTTCATTCCTTTACCATTTTCCTTTTTTAGATGTTTGTAACCATCATAATAAGTATAGTCAAAACTAGTTGACATCAATGACAACACATTTGACTGATTTAATTGACTTACACATACTTTAGTAGCTTGGTGACCATCAATCACTATCTTTCACTTGTCCATTCTTTCCATCAAGATATTCAATTAGTTGTAGGTTATGCATCTCTCTCTTTGGCATTGATGGCAACACAATATGAAATATGTCATAGAATACCAAACATCTATTCTATAACTATATAAACAAATGTTGTAGCTTGGTAAGCTCTCTCTAGCTTGTTCATTTAATATATTTAATCACTACACAACATTATCATTCCATATTTGATCTTCTTCATTTCTTATGTGCTTCCTCTCCCTTTGGATAAATATGTCATTGATTCTCCTCTCCCTTTGATGAAAATACCAAAAGAATAAACAGCTCTCCAGTAGCCAAAATATTATCTCTAGTGTTCGGTTCAGATCAAGTACCTTTCATGTACCGATATGCAGTGTCAGTTTGTTCTTCATATTCTAGTGTTCACAACCTTAGGAAACCTAAAGTGTGAGAAATATGCATCAACATCATTTGATATTCTGATAAAGTATAAGTTGATGCAACCTCGTGATCACCTTAGTGATCGACAGACAGGGGATAGACCCCTAGTCTAGTCCTCAAGTACTCAAATGTATCCTTAGGTAACGGTTTAGTAAATATATCTGCAAGTTGTTCTTTTGATTTCACAAACTCTAATTTTACTTTCTTGTCTTGTACTTGTTCCCTCAAGTAGTGTTACTTTATAGATATATGTTTTGTCTTTGCATGCATCATCAGATTCTTAGAAATGTTTATAGCACTTGTGTTATCACAATATATTATCACTGGGTCAGTGATCTCCTCATTCATGTCTTCCAAGAGTTGTTTTATCCATGCAATGTTTGAACAATTAGCAGCAACAACAACATATTCTACTTCGGCAATAGACTGAGAAATGCATCCTTGTTTCTTGCTTATCCAAGTAACTATTATTTCTCCCAGAAAGAATGCTCCACCAATAGTGCTCTTTCATTCATCAATGTTTCCAACCCAATCTGCATCGGTGTAAACTTGCAGTTCAAAATTATCCTCTTTCTTGTACCATAAACCATATTTTTATGTGTTCTTCAAATATCTTAAGATCCTTTTAACATCAGTCATATGTGATTCTTTAGGATTAGCAGAAATTCTTGCTACAATTCCAACTTTATGTGCAATGTCTGGTCTACTATGCACAACATACATCAATTTACCAATCATTGATTTGTATAGTGTCTGATTAACCTCAATTGACTGATCATCCTTTGTTAATTTGCATCATGTGACCATAGGTGTACCAATCAGTTTCAAATCTTCCATACCAAAGGTCTTTAATAGTTATTTTATGTACTTTGATTGTGTAATGAAAATACCTTCACTTTGTTGTAGAATTTGCAAACCAACAAAGAATTTAATCTCTCTAAACATTGACATTTCAAATTCTTTTCTCATTTCTTCAGCAAATGATTTGCATAGATTATCATGTCTTCCAAATATGATATCATCAACAAAAATTTCAACAATAAGAATCTTGTCATCACTTTTACCTTTGAAGTATAAATTGTTGTTGTCACTTGTTCTAACAAATCCAATACTGATAAGATATGAATGCATTCTTTCATACCATTCTCTTGGTGCTTGTTTCAATCTATATAGTGCTTTGTGCAACTTACATACCATATTTTTTTTATTTGGATCAACAAAACCTTCAAGTTGTTCAATGTATACCTCTTCCTCAAGTATTTCATTAAAAAATGCATATTTGACATCCATTTGATATACTATAAATCCTTGGTAGCTAGCATATGCAAGAAATATTGTAACTCCTTCAAGTCTAGCAACTCGTGCAAAAGTCTCACCATAATCAATACCTTCTTGTGCATATCCTTTACATACAAGTCTTGCCTTCTTCCTAGTGACTTCATCATTCTCATTCAACTTGTTTTTGAATATCCATTTGGTTCCAATTACATTCTTATCATTCAGTCTTGGTACCAATGTTCATGTTTTGTTTTTCAGTATCTGATCTATGATAATCTACAACTAATTGAATAACTTGATGAATTGAATGGACAAGTGAAAGACATTGATTAGAGATCATCGAGCTATTAAAGTGATATGTAAGGCAATTAAATCAATCAATATGTTGTCATTAATGTCAACCAGTTTTGACTATACTTATCATGACAGTTACAAACATTTGATGAAGAAAAATGGTAAAGGAAAGAGATATCTACATGAAGAAGAGATGGATATGGAGATATGGCTAAGGTATATGTTGGGTAACTTATTGATGATTCTATGGCATCATTTTGTTGACTTGATTGTATTACATGAATTTTGTATGCATTGAAGATCAGAATTGAACAAGTTAATATGGTCAGTAATTGAAGATTTCAGTATACACATAGCCAGTGCAGTGTATACCGGGTATCAGTAATAATCGAGTTAGTATTCATCGACACAATCTGTATTAACCAAGTAAGACAAAACAATTAAATGTTATATCACCCGACTGAATTAATGAGCTGGCAAATTGCATATGATTCTAAGGTAAAAGATAAATTTAGTTACGAGGATCTAACGGCTGACAAAATTCAAAAATGATCGATGGAAGAGATCGAAACGTGTTATTGACACATCTGCCAAGGAAGCTTGAAGCGGAAAAATGGACGATGGAGACTAAGAGGCAAAATCTAAAGGATGAGATGAAAACGGTTTATGACGTCTATTTAAAGAGATGTGAGATTCATTATTGAGTCTGGGAGCGAATTGAATCTACAGGATAAATTGCGTGAAAGGAAGTCTTTCATGCACCACTGATCAAACTAGTTACAAACAGAACTGAGCAGAACTGTAGGCATAACCGAGCGTCAGAGTATTGTTGACGGAGCTGAATATGATGAAGGATATGAAGGATTGAAGTGATTATTGATTAGAGGGGGTATTTTGAGCATAGCTTAGATCTGAAAATCTATAATCTTAGTTGTATTTGAATCAGATCATTATTGTATCAGTTTAACCGTTGTTACAGCTAAATCTCTTAACTGAGTGGACCTAACAGTCTTATTTGTATTTCAATATGACATTCTATGAATGTTGATGGTTTTCTTTTTGACCCCATAGTGAATGTTGGTCAAGAGTTAACTGATAGTGATAAATCCTTTAACCAGGTCACACCTTACAGTGTGCATTGTAACCTTTAACAGGGTTGGCTCCTAACCGAGCTCACTTCAAAAGAGTGAAATATTTTGGGTTATCGATTCCAAGTGGTTTTTCCCTTAGCAGGGTTTCCACGTTAAAATCCTTGTGTTATGTGTTACTTGATGTGATTGGATTGATAGTTTACTTTACACACTTTATATTTTGGATTAATTGGTAAACACAGTATTGATTTTACTAGCATATGGTAAATGAATAGAAAGATTGTTATTGCTATCTTACTGAGTTGATTATTTAGTTGAAAAATTTTCAATATATACATCTAGGAGTTTGGGACTGTAGGATAACTGGAATTAACTGATTCACCTCTCAGTTATCTAACAATATATTTCTTCATTCATTGCTTTGATTCATTCATCATTTTCAAGTGCATCTCTAACACTTTTAGGTTCAAATTCAAAAAATAAGCATGTGTTGTTTCTCAACTTACTTCGTGTCATCATGCCAGCTTTCTTGTCAACTTACCTTGTGTCATCATGCAAGTACTTGCTCTCTTCTTTGTTCTTCATTTGGTGTAGGATCAAGATCTTCCTCGGTAACTATTTCCTGATTCTCGGTTTATATAGGTTGATGCTCAGTATCATTATTTTGTTGCTCGATAATGCTAGGCTATTGCTCAGGTAGACTTTTAGGTTTCTCAATGTATGTAAATCTACCATAATCTTCTGGTTCCTTTTTTCTTTCTACATCATTTTTCTCAGCAAACTCATCAACCCTCACATTTGCACTTTTAATCATTTTGTTAGTAACCTTATTCAAACACTTGTAAGATTTGTTTTTAGTAGAGTATCCTAAGAATATTCCTTCATCACCTTTTGAATCAAATTTTTCATTTCTATCATCTTTCAAAATGTAACATCTACTTCTAAATATTTTGAAATAACTTACATTCGGTGTGTAACCATACCATAACTCATAAGGTGTTTTGCTTGAATCTTTCTTCAGTTATACTCGGTTCAATGTATATACAACAGTGCTAACAGCTTCTCTCTAGTATGTTTGTGCAACATCTTTTTCAATCATTAGTGTTCTAGCACAATCAACAATAGATCTATTCCTCCTTTCAGCAATTCCTTTTTATTGTGGTGTCCTTGGTGCAAAAATCTATCTTTTAATTCCATGCTCATTACAAAAGTTAGTGAAGTCATCGGAAATAAACTCACCACCTCTATCTGATCTCAAGCATTTTAACTCTTTTCCACTTTCTCTTTCCACTTTAGTTTTATACCATGTAAACATCTTAAAGGCTTCAGATTTTTCTTTCAAAAACATAACAATCATCATCCTGGAGTAGTCATCAACAAATAAAATAAAATATTTTTCTCTGTAATAACTTTGAGTTCTCATAGGACCACACAAGTCGGTATGAACCAATTCCAAAATAGCAATAGATGAATAGTTTTTTCTCTTGAAACTAGATTTTGACATTTTTCCCATTTGACATTGTTTACACGACATGGCTAGGTTTAGATAGGCTTGGTAGGCCTCTAACTCTCCTTTTCTTACTGAATTTAACCATGTTGTCAAAATTCACATGACATAGCCTTTTGTGTCATAACCACACATCTTTAGTTCTAACCAATAAACAAGTTTTAGCATTGTCAAGATAAAATAGATTACCTTTTGATTGTTCACCAGTACCGACCAACTTTCCAGTCTCATCATAGATCTTCACCTTTTTGTTTTCAAATGCAACTCGATGACCTGATTTATTCAGTTGTGCTACACTCAACAAGTTATAGTTAAGTCCATTCACCCAATATGCATTCTCACATCTGATCTTATTGCTCAACAAAATAAATCATTTTCCTTTTACTAGAAAAGGTGTATCATTCCCATTTTAATAGATCCACCATTATAATGTTCAAGGTATTCAAATTTGTCCTCATCACTAGTCATATGATGTTTACAACCACTATCAATAATCCAAGCATCATTCTTGCTAACTTTCAAAATGAGTGTTGTTTCAACATACCTTTCTTCTTCTTTTGAATCTTCTTTTAAGGCTACAAACACCAACTCAGTATCTTCATCAGTGTCAGTATCATCATCATCTTCAACAAGGTAACATGCCTTTTTTCCTTTTTCTTTGTAGTCTCAGTTTCTTCTTCTTTCATATTGTCAGTTGCCTCTATGTTCTCGGTTATCTCTCATGTCAAACTTTCTTTCACCGGATCGTTCATTGTCTTTGTCATCTCCTTTCCTGTTAGGACATCTAGTTGCAATGTGGCCAATTTCTTTACAATTAAAGCATACCAAAGGTAATTTCCCTTTATATCTTCCTTTACCTTTCTGTAGTCTTATAGCCATTAATGCTTCAAGTTCATCAAGTTCATCATCGTGATTATCACTATCACTCTCATTTATTATCATGTGTTTACTGCTAGATTTGTCAATTTTCAAGGATGACATAAATGCAAACTCAACATTAGGAACAATAATGTTATCAAAGTTGCTCAACTCAAAAGCAATTAGTTTATCGATTAGACTATCAAGTGTAAGATGATTACCCGAAGCTTATCTCATTTCATGGATTGCAGAGACTCTAATAGCATAAGTAGGCAGAAAGGTTCTAAGAATTTTACTTACAACAGTGTCTTCTTCAATAATACCTTTTGCTCCTCAGATAGCATTGACAATCTCCTTAATTCGGTTACTATATTGTGAAATGTTTTCTCCTTCTTTCATCTTCATGTCATCAAAATTTCCTCTAAGGCTCTCATCTTTTTCCCTCAACACATTTACATCTCCTCCATGAACTAGTGCAAGTTTGTCCCACATTCCTTTAGCAGAAGTGCATGTCTTGACATCTTCAAATTTAGCATCTGATAAGGTAGCAACAATCTCTATCATTGTGACATTATGTTCATGTCTATCTCTCATCTGATCAACAGTCAAAGGTTTAGTCAGTAGGATGAATTCATCATCCAAGAAGTATACAGAAGATTCTCTAATTCTAGATATATGCAATCTCATTATGCTTTTCCATGTCGAGAAGTTATCTTTGTTCGGCTTTGACACGTCTCTTTTATACATCTTGTGATCTTTAGCTTAAGTCCTTCAAACTTTTATTTCCAAGCACTCTATGCTCTGATACCAATTGTTAGATAACTGAGAGGGGGGTGAATCAGTTAAGTCCAGTTATCCTATAGTCCCAAATCTCCCAGATGTATATATTAAAACTTTTCAATCAAATACTCAACTTGATAAGTTATCAACTGTGTCTTTCTCTTCATCTACCAATTGCTAGTAAATTAAGTATTGTGTTCACCGATCTATCTAGTTATGAAATGTGTAATGCAAAATAACAATTCAACACATCATTCACACATAATACATAGATTTTAATGTGGAAACCCTATTAAGGGAAAAACCACCTGGGATCGGTAACCCAAAATATTTCACTCTTCGGAAGTGAGCTCGGTTAGGAGCCAACCCTATTAAAGGTTACAAAACACAATGTAAGGTGTGACCTAGTTAGAGGATTTATCACTAACAATTCTCCTTTGACCAACATTCACTATGGGATCAACAAGAAAATAATCAACATTTATTGAATTCCATTTTGAAATACAAAAGACTGTTAAGTCTCACTCGGTTAAGAGATTTTTCTGTGACAATGGTTAAACTGGTACAGTAATGATCTGATTCAAATACAACTATGATTTGTAGATTTTCAGATCTATGCTAAGCTCAAAAATACCTCATCTGATCAATAATCAATTCAATCCTTCATATCCTTCAAATCGGTTCTATCTTCAACCGGTTTGATCTGTGGTGCATGAAAATAATCATTTCATGCAAATTCTCCAGCAGTATAAAAAATCTTAGACTCAATAATGAATCCCATGTTTCCTTATATAGACATCATAAACCATTTTCTTCTCATCCATAGATTTTGCCTCTTAATCTCCATCGTCCATTTTTGCCACTTTGACCTTCCTCGGCAATTGCGTCATTAACATGTTTCATTCTCCCTCATTCGATCAATATTGAATTTTGTCAATTGTTGGATCATCGTAACAAACATTATCTTCTACCTCAAAATCATAAGCATTTGTTCAACTCATCATTTCATTCGGCTGTTATAAACTTTCTTTCTTTCTTTCACTCAATCAATACCAAAATGTGTCGGTGATTACCTGCTCGGTTAATACTACACTCGGTATACACTACACTAGCTTGGTGTATACATAAATCTTTATTTACCGACCACAAAATCTTGTTCAATTCTAATCTTCAATACATAACAAAATCATGTAATACAATCAAGTCGTCAACATGATGTCATAGAATCATCAATAAGTTACCTAATGTATTCCATAGCCATATCTTCCATATTCATCTCATCTTCATGTAGATGTTTCATTCCTTTACCATTTTCCTTCTTTAGATGTTTGTAACCATCATGATAAGTATAGTCAAAACTAGTTGACATCAATGACAACACATTTGACTGATTTAATTGACTTACACATACTTTATTAGCTTGGTGACCATCGATCATTGTCTTTCACTTGTCCATTCTTTCCATCCAAATATTCAATCAATTGTAGGTTATCATTACTATCTCAATCGAACCTCTCCAAAAGTGAATCATCGTCTACTAAGTGATGTTGCATTTAATAAGCATTTTAATCTCTCTGTTATGACAACATAAATGGAATGATGTGTGAGTAACTCCTCTTGAAATTTGTAAGGATGATCCCTGATTCAAATTACTCTAAAATCTAAAATGAATTAATTATATTGCTATGTATATATGCTATACAATATTTTATACAAGATTTGCATTAAAGTAAAATGATAAAAATAATATAAACCAATCTTATTTTATCTCAATAGTAGAACAAAATTAAAAATACTTTAATTTCACCACAAGGTTTTTTATTTTGTGCAATTAAATGATAATATCATCCATTGACTAAAATAGAGATCAACACATTCATGGAAACAAAAAGAAGTATTTAAAGAAAGGAAACAATATTAGCAACAATAATGAATTAAGAGATTAAAAAGGAACAACTAATTACAAGCATACAAGATAATAATATAATCATTCAATTTGAACAAAAATTTTCTACATTTTGCACAAAAATTCTACAACATAATTCTCTCTCTCTCTCTCTCTCTCTCTCTCTCTCTCTCTCTCTCTAATATATATGCATGTATACACACACATGTATGTATGTATGTATGTATGTATGTATATACATGCATGCATACAGACATACATCTATCTACATCTACACACACAATCACATCTATACATACATATATGTCTATGTACACACACATGTATGTATGAATGTATGCATGCAAGTGTGTGTGTGTGTGTGTATGTACATATGTTTTAATGCTCCTTTAAAGCATCCTTAGTCCATGTCTTCTCTGAAGAAGAAGCAGAACATTGAAATAGCCTAAAATAATATTTTTTCTACTTTAAATATTTGTTTTTTTAATTATTGCAAAAATAAGTTTTGAAGGGACCTGAAACCCTTTACAAAAATGTCACATAAGATTTTCCATGAAAGCCCACCAAAAGGAACGAAACAAGACCAAGAAAAGGGTTTTACCAACAGGCTCCCACAACATAAAACAAGCACTACACAAAAAAGCCAACATACATCAAAAAACTATAAAAAAAGACTAGAGAAAACTCCAGCCCCAACCCCACAACCAGAAACCATTAGGATTTACATTTAGCATTACCCTTGTGGGAACAAAGGGTCATATCAAAAGAGGTTGTGGACATCTTGGATTTCTTACCCTTCACGGTAATCCAACCCTCTTCCACCTTAGCAGTCGCATCTTGCCTAGCTAACAGATCCAAAGTTGAAATTCCAACACCCTGAGAGGGAAGACCAGCAGCCAGGGATTTTTTTAGTGGTGATTATTCGCCAATTGGCCAATATGTCCTGTGGGTCGTATAGAAATTGGCAAAAAAAAGCTCAATATACTGTTGATCAGTTTGTCTTGATTTTATAAAAGAGGCGTTTAGTGGTCGGATTGTTCACCACTATTTTCATGTAATTTCACTATGGTAGTCGGGTTCTTCACCCATTTTTCTATTGTATATTTTACTCTTTATTGTGGATCACCATTCGCCAAAGGCCCATTGTCCCAAGTGAAATTTTTATTTTCCCTAGGACCCAATTCACCATGCATCATACACAATCGTGTCCCAAATTCCCGCCCTATTCACCCAATCAATTACTTGAAATTACGCAGGGTTTGCCAAATATTAGTTGTTATCATATGTAATTGTCGGCCCCTTCGCCAAAATGGAAGATGAAGATTATGAGGCAAAATCTGATGGCTGATATGAAAATAGTTTACTTGTTTATTTAAGAGATATGAGTTTCATTATTGAAACATGCTGGAAAGAAGGAGACTGTAGAGATTTCAAGAGATTTAGTAGTACAAAAATTCAGTTGATTCTAAGCTCACAATTGTGATTGGTAGCGAACCAGAACGACTATGAGTCTGTAGTATCTTATTCAAGTAAAATTTTATTGCATCCTTAATTTGTTGGAGATGTCACAGTCAAAGTTAAACGGGAAGAGGACTATTGAAGGTGGAGACGTCCAAGAGAGGCCAACAAAATGCAGAAATATATCTTCATACTTTGGCGGGGGCAGACGCAATGGTGTTGGTCAAAGTGAGGAAGGTACATCATTAGAGGAACTTGTACAACTTCAATGTTCTCAACCTACACGAGTCTATTCAACAAATTGGGGAGCCTAATAAATCTGGTGACGAAGTTGCGAAACCTGATATCTTTGATGAAGATGACCTTGAAGAAGAATTTCAAGTAAATAACCAGTACCAAGATGAATCAATTGACTTCGATGATGTGATGGTTCAATTAACAATAACACTAAAGGGAGAGGAAAATCAAAAGAAAAAATTGATCGTCAATGGGAGATGTCTAGGAGATTTAAATTTGATTGGGTGGCAAAGTATCCATTCATTGAACCCATGGATAATCCAATTGTAGGTGAGCCGCTAGTAGAATGCGGATGTATGATTTGTAGTTGGAAGTATAAAAAGGAAAAGTGGTTGCAGCTTAAACTAGACACCATAGAGAAACATGTTGGTAAGGTTTATGAAACTTCAACTGTAGATGGAAAGGAAATAAAAGTGGTAAGATATAAAACAAAGGAGAAATGTCAATATAAAAGGAATGCTAAGGAATATTATTTTTTCCAGAAATTTAAGATGAAGCCTGGTGAAGTTCAAGGTTCTATTAATGATATTTTTGCAAAAGCAAGTGAAGTAGAATAACGCAAAAAAAAATTTCAATTAAGTAATGTTTTCCATATTTTGAGCAGAGGGCGTCCAATGACAGACTATCCTGAAATGAGTGGTTTGTTACACTTTCTATAAGTTCCTAACTATCCTGTCACTCATTGGTCAATAAACAGTGGATGGGAATGGGCAAGTTGTATTGATCAAGTTGAAATAGAGGATGTACAGAGAAAAATAAGAGTCAACCTTTATTGCATTGTCCTTAGATGAAGTTATGGCAACAGATAATACGTTGTGGGTATGCATGCATGTTTATATTGTACAAAATAATGTCTGCCAACCACATCTACTAAGTGTTGCAAAATTGAGGGACAATGCGACATCAGAAACTTTATTTCAATTAGTAAAGAGCCATTTAATTGAATATGGAGCTATGGATGAATTGACAATAGCGAAGAAGTTGATCTGTGTTGGAGCAGATGGAGCTTTAGTAATGCAAGGTCAAAGGAATGGTCTTTGCACAAAGATGCAGGCTTCTTGTTCACCATATGTTGTTGGCATTCATTGTATGGCCCATAGGATGAATCTTGCTTTTAGAGTTGTGAAGAAGTTTCCTTTAGTAAACAAGGTTGAAGATTTAGTAAGAGAGTTGTACTCATATTTTTGTCGAAGTCACAAACATTTTAGGGAATTTCAGCACTTTGCTTATGGAATTACCAATAGAAACAAGCTTCTTAAAGATGTTGATACCAGATGGATCTCTTTGGATGGACCAGCACATCAATTTTTTTTCATATATATCAATCTTTGATTGGACTGATGTACGAAAATCGGGACAATGCAAAATATCAGAGATGTGGCGACCTGCTTCGAAGGTTAAGCAATATAGAGACACTTTTGACTTTAGCATCTCTTCTTCCCATGCTAGAAGAAATGACGTTCATTATGAAAAAATCCCAACAAAGAGCCATGTATATTGCAGAATATGCTTACTTGCGTAAAATGTCATGCCAAGCCCTCGATAGTCTCTATCAAACTGACCTAAATTTATTTGATGAAATATTTAATCACTAATGGAAACTAACAGATTTGGACAATCCTGATAATTATTTAAAGATCATTGAAAATGGAGATTTATGTGTTTGTGTAAGGGGATTTCAGATACCAATGTACTACAGTGCCCCAAAGAAGCGAGCTACAAGAGTTACAAGGGAAGAGTTTACCAAGATCGTCGAGTCTATAACAGTTAACACTAGTACATTTGACCCACTTTTTAGACCAACATTTCTGACCAAGCATTAAAATGATTTTCCTTAGTTGGTTTATAGAAGGAAATTTTTAATTTTTTTAAATCTATTCCCATGTTGGTTAGAATTACGACCATGATAGGTGGTTGTAATTCTGACCAACACAGGAATATAACTTTAAAAAAAATACACAGTTTCATTTTATAAATCATTCTACAATTACTTCGCATGTAAAGGAGAGGTGAAGGAGAGAAGAAGGGCATCTATCAACACCGGAATTCAATCATCAGCATGCATTTCATCTCTTCACTAGTTTCATCTCTTAACCCTAACCTTACAAATGCTTATTAAAACCATTAGGAAAATAATGTTTATTAATGTAAGTGTGGTTGTTTGACTGTATCTTTGAACATTCAGTGGATAATGGCATTGGAAGACTTAGAGGAAGTCTAGATTATCAGTTTTGTGGGCATCACCATTAGTGCCCAAAATATTTGATTTGAGCTCTTTTAGTTTATTTCTCTTGGAAAAAATTGTGATTTTTAACATATTTTGAGTGGTGTTTGATTTCTCCTGAACCCGTGTGGATTAGTATGGCAAAAATAACTTCATAGGAAGTTTTTTAAATGTCTTAGCTTCTTGTTGCAACAAATATGAGGTTATTTGGTTGAGAAATTGAAGATAAATTGGGTGACAATCAATAACAGGTCATTTTTGCACATAAACTAGGGTTGTCAACTTTGTTGAATCATATCTCTTGATTCAACCATGGGAAAATTCTAATTCTCGGTTTAAACAAGAGATATGAGGGTCTATTTTCTTTTTCAGTTAGTTTATGACTGAATGGTGGTGATTCCAAGGAGATAGGACTAAAAACCTAGCTAGGCATCTCTATGTGATTAGCAAAGGATAGCCACTCACCAATAATTTGAGGTGAAACACCCAACTAAGAACCACACAAAATAGGACACCAGTTACATAATAGTAACCAATGTTAACATAAGCAACAATTTACTACCACCTTGATGCAATGGCTACTCCTGTAAGAAAAAATGTGTTATACAGAATTGTCAATGATAGTGAACAATCTACAAGATTCTTTCCAAAATTAAGGATTTGTATTTTCATAAGATCAAAACTACTAGAAAATAATGAGGTGACTAGTTTCAAATAAAGTGATGATACAAATTCAATCCTAAACATGAGACTTGACAGCATGATAGAGTCAAAGTACTTTAATTCCCACTGTAACCTCGGTCCTTGAGTACTATATCTTCTAGCTCTAGGTAAATTTATAATGGGTTAATGTCATTAGAAAACACCATTTTATCCCTATCACATGCCCAATTTGCAAGTAGATCGGATAACCTATTTCCCTCTCTATACGTATTTGAGATAATGTAAAGTTATCAAATTTATGAAGGAGCATCCAGGATTGTTGCTAAACATAATGGATTCGCCAATTTTGGAAAACTCTTTTCTTGCATGCTTCAATTATAATCAAAGAATATCCCTTGACATAAAGATGTGTGACACCTATGTTGTGTACAAGGAAAAGTCTATGGAAGATATCTAGGACCTTAGCCATATTGTTGGTACCATGGTTTAGGGGGGTGGCTGACCTTAGCCATATTGTATTAAGGAATACAACCTTAAACTATTGACTGTACCCTCTAAAAGCTAGTCACAGTCACGCTAGTCAATTTTCTTCCTTGAGATCAAACCAAATGATAAGGTAAATACATAAACAAGAAAATAAGAAATGGATGAGTTTTTTATATTACTTAACCCAGTCTCAATCATGTTTCATCAACCATTGGAGTTATGGATTCACTGATTGTTCCTTCAGGACAGTGAGATACAAAAATGCAGAGAAATACATTTTATTGATGATAACCTTGTTACATCTTCATGGTTTTTCACACCACCTTTCTTCACACCCTTCCTCACATGGATCCCCCCTCAAAATAGACTCCATTCTCCCCAAATAACCTGACAACCACCAAATAACTATTTTTTTAACTGTTCCTAAACAATCTAAACTGACTGTCAATAAAATAAACCAAAGATTATTGTCAAGTAGACAACAAAATTTATCCACTCGACAACATAACATCTAATTCCCATACTTAAAGAGTTATAAAAGGTTTAAAGATAACCTTTTTATTCCAATCTAACCTTTAACCCCCATATGACCCATCTAACATGGAAAGTATCTACCTAGGGCATCAAATCTTGAAGCAATATATATCCTTGTGTGTGTGTGTGTGTGTGTGTGTGTGTGTGTGTATAAAATCTACAGTCTATTGATTATTAAAATTGACCTGGTGCAACTAAATTTAACTAATCTATCATGGAACAATTTCAATGGGAATTTGTCAAGAGGTATAGGAAACCTCTCTCCCAGGCTATCTAGACTTCACTTGGTAAGCAATAATATCACTGGAAATATAACTAAGGATATTGGAAACCTTACAGGCTTGTTCTATTTTAATCTCTGATATAACAGTTTTATTGGGGAAGTTCCGAGTACATTAAGTTGTCTTAAGAATCTACAATTGTTGGACTTGAGATCTAAAAAGGTCCAAGGAAACATTCCACTGGAGTTTAGCATGCTGGTAATGGTTTTGATAATGGTAAGGATGTAGGAAACATAGGTTGTAGGAAACATAGGGTTGTGTTTAAGTCATGAATGCTATGTATCTTTCCATCATCCAAAAAATACAATCTCCATCCTCTTTTGATCAGTACAGGTTGATTGCTTTATGCAATTCAATATACAAAATTATGGCAAAAGAAATGGCAACCAAACTCATATTTTGTTTCAATGACATAATAAACAAAGAGAAGATTGGATTCTTAAAGGATAAACAAATCCTTGATGGTATCATCATAACCCATGGGATTTTTCGATTGAGATCATGAGAAGATTTGGCTTCAACAAATCCTGGTGCAAGTGGATTTATAGTTGAATCTCTTCCACTTATTATGTTGTTCTAATTAATGGTGTTCCTAAAAAAAAATTCCCAGCTAAAAAGGGGCTACATCAAGGTGATCTGCTTTCACCCTTTCTATTTCTCTTGGTCGCGGAGCTTCTTGGTATAAATTTGAAGAATAGCAAGATCCCTGCTTAATTAATCCCTCTCTTTTTCAGGAAGGTAGCAAGATCTTGGCATTCTATCTTTAGTAGAAAATGTGCTTTATATTTTTTGGCAAATGAATCTCCATATTGTGTTGATTTTTTACTTTCATAATTGACCATATCAACTCCGATATCATATAAAGAAAATTTCCCCCATCTCTCTCGAACTCTAAATACTCCCTCCAATGTTGAAATGCTTGTGAATACCTTCATCTTTTGGCTTTGTTCTTGTAAAATGCTTAGATATCCTCAAATTAAAATTTTTCTTAGAGATCTTATCTTTAAATTTTTTAAGGGATTTGTTTATAGTAGACATACACTATCAAGCAAATACGACTCAATTGGATTTGCTAGAATTTACTTGATTATTAATGTTGGATGTTATTTTAATACACTTGAATATATAGAATATGTAGGTTGCAAGCAAATCATCCTTCTTCCACCAATGAGTCATTTCATTCAAGAAAGACCATGTCTGATGATATCAATGCACAACAAAATAGGGAGACAACTGCTAGACTGTGGTCTAACTTAAAAAGAAAAGGTGATGGAAAATGTTATTGTCCTTGCAATATTTGTAAGGGCTTAAAGACTCAAAGATATCTAATCAAAACAGTCAAGGAACATTGTAGGCAGCATGGTCACATTGAAGGGGGAAATGAATTTTGTCCATTGGTATGTATTTTAATAATTTATAAAATACACAAGACATGATTTGGTGATGACATCATGGTCATGGTTAATATAAGGTCATCATTTTGATATAGTTCAACCACCCTGGGTTTCATGTTATGGACCATGACAATCCGGAGAATGTGGATTTCCAAATGAGGGAACATGGAGGTGTGAATATAGAAGTAGAAGATAATGATCCCATGGAAGAAGATCATGATGATCAAGATGATGATAATGATGATGATGTTGACGTAGACCTTGCTGTACCTATACTTGAGAAGGTACACGAGCCCCTATACAAAGGCTCCCAAACAACTCTTCTTGCCGTTGTATTGTTATTGGTGAACTTGAAGGTTATGAATGGTTTATCCAACATAGCAATGACACGTATGTTAAGGTATGTCATCTTTTTTCATTTTTTTTAGTCGTAATTCCCTTACAATTAACATTGGGTGAATCGTGTAGCAATTAATATTCTTTAAATTAACAAACTATATTTTGGGTCATAGGTTGATAGGTGAGTGTTTGTTACCACCATCAAACATTCTACCTCGCTCATACCGAGAATTATCTGCCATTATGAAAGATATTGGAATGGAGTATCAAACAATACATGCATGTCTGAATGATCATATTATATATCGTAAACAACATGAATTTGCAACAGAATTTCCTATTTGTCATATTAGTAGATATCGATCACATCGAATAACAAAAGAGGTGTCTTGCAACGTTCTTCGGGTTATTCCCATTATTCCATGTTTGCAATGATTATTCAGGTGCAATAGCTTGGCATAATTTATGGATTACCATGCATGCAATAGAAGTCGAGATGACATTATGTGAATGCCTACTGGTGGTTTGTCATTTAAGGAAATAGAGGGAAAATGGTCACACTTTAAAGAAGAACATCATAATCTCAAACTTTCATTGGCAGCGGACAATGTCAATCCGTTTGGAGAGATGAGATCTACTTACTCGGTGTGGCCTATTTTTGTTATCAACAATAACATTCCTCCTTGGATGTCCATAAAGAGGGAGCACATAATGTTGGCACTGATTGTTTCAGGTATTTTTTCATTTAATAGTTATCTAAATTAATTTATTATAAATAATCCATCAAAAAGGTCATAATAATTATGTAATATTTTTGTTCATTCAACTAGGGAAGTACCAAGTTAAAGATATCAATGTATATATTGAGCTCCTTATCAACGAGTTGATGGTGTTATGGAATGAGGTCACTATGTATGATATCTCTAGACCAATAGGACAAAAACAATTTCAATTTCATACAATGCTTGTATGGACAATACATGATGCCCCTGGGCTAACACATTTTTGTAGTATGTTCTCTTCTTAACTCCTTTTTTTTGGTATGTTATAGTGCTAACACAAAGTTAATATATTTAATCCAATTATACACGATCTTGTAGGTCTTCAGACAAAGGAAAAATTTGCATGTCCAATTTGTGGTCCAAAGATGAAATCTCATCATTCAAAAAGTTTAGGAAAGCAAGTGTTCGATGAGAATGGACACTTTCTCCACATAAATCATAAGTACCAAATTACTGAAAAACATCTTTTCAATGGGAAAGAAGAGACTACATCAAAGCCATGGAGAATGACACCTCACCTATGGAAGTTGTAATACAATAAAATAAATCATCGAGGTAATGTCATTTCATTTGATAGTTTTTGTTTAAAATTTATATTTTGATATTGTGTTTTATTTACTGATGATGTAATTGATGCTCGTGAAGGTCGTCAAGGCATTAATGACCAACTTCCAAAAGGACTAAAAAGTTATCCTACACAATTTAGTAGGTTGACGTACTACGAGCAACTCTTAATCATGCATTTGTTTGATCCTATGCATATTGGAAAGAATGTAATAGAGACATTATGAAAAATCTTAAATAAAAGGCGTGACAAAGACAAAATTGTCAAAATTTGTAGTGACATTGAAGAATTCAACTATGCAATGAAAAATGTCATTCGATCAAATAACAATGAAGACCAGATTGATATAAGTGCCCTTAGTTGGTTATTGTCGAAGCAGCAGAGCAATGCTATAAAAGAAGTCATAAAAAAAATATGATTTCTCACAAGA
Source organism: Chamaecyparis obtusa (assembly GCA_027943335.1). Taxonomy (NCBI): domain Eukaryota; kingdom Viridiplantae; phylum Streptophyta; class Pinopsida; order Cupressales; family Cupressaceae; genus Chamaecyparis; species Chamaecyparis obtusa. Next base: position 420,757 of record BSBK01007563.1, read on the forward strand.
TTTGCTGCGAACATAAATGATCTCATATCAAAGAAAAATAAATTTGGACCAAGGATGAAAACACACGATTGACATACATTTATTGAGGTAATTCATGTTATTTTATATTCACTATATATTTGTATACTGCATGTAGTTTTCATTGCATTCTTTTATAAAATATTGATAAGATCATTTTACAAATATTGCAGTACGTTCTACCTCTATCTCTCCCACACCACTTCGACAACAGTGTGAAACAAGTTATATATAATCTTAGAAAATACATGAGGTGGTTGTCATCAAAAGAAATCAATAAAAAAGATATAAAATATTGGAAGAGAAAAATTCCTCATCTTATGTGTGAAATGCAAAAGTATCTACCTTCAACTTTTTTCAATGCACAAGAGCACTACCTCATACATCAAGTTGAGGAGATTGAATTGTGTTGACCTGTACCAACTAGGTCGATGTGGATGGTTGAGAGACACTTCAAATTTTTGAAAGGCTTGGTTTGACAAAGAGCACATCCTAAGAGTTCTATGGTGGAGGGATATATGGTATACCAAACCATGGTGTACATTAGTGAATATCTTCTTAAATTTGTAGATTAGATCCATGTAGATCGTATTTGGGATCCCAACTCTATTAACAAATTCGAAAGGGAGTACTTGATGGGAAAAAGTAGATTGAGGAAAGTGAGAGGTAAATATAAGATGTTATTGTAGTTAATTAATTCTTATAAATCTTCAATATAAGTTATTTATAATTGGTGTATTTTTTTATACAGTTGGTCGAGAGTGGGATGCAATACATTTGTATATTGCGAACAATCTTAATTAAATGATGGTATGGATTGAATGATGTCAAAAAAATGATTTCTCATTAACATGGGAAGGTGTTGCTTTATTGGTTAGAGAAGCTCATTGTAATGGAGATTCTAATGTTACACCAATGGTAATTAATCTAGCATATGGTTTAAGAGGTAGAGAGGTACATACAAATTTATTAATGATCATGACTCATATGTTTCATATCAACTCACGATGCAAATAATTTTCACACGCTTGAAAAATTGTAGGTCAAGCACTACAAAGCTATGTACTATCATGGCCACAAATTTCGCGTAAAAAAGTTGGATGACACAAAGAAAACTTGTGATTCTAGGATAACTGCAGTTTTCGAGGTCACTAATATATCATCTAGAAACAACATACATCCTTAACAATCTCAAAATTGATACTATAGAATCTTGGATGATATAATTGAGTGCGACTTTAACTCCTTCAAAGTAGTTATATTCATCGTCAAATAATACAAGCTACGACTGAATCAAAATGATCCAAATATAATTGTTATTCAACATGATAATGGGTTTACAATGATTAATACAAGGTCTTTTGAGTCAGTTGGAGATGAGCCCTATGTTCTTCCAAGCCAATGTGAGCAAGTGTTTTACTCAAAGGTTCCACGTAAACAGGGTTGGTCATTTGTTGTTAGACATGATCCAAGAGGAAGGCCGATAAAGTATAATGTTAGGGAAGAAGAAGATATTGAAGATGATGAAGAAGAAGATGATGAAGATCAAGATGATGGTGATAATGATGATAGTGATGAGGATGATGATGATGATGGTGATGAGGATGATGATGAGGATGGTGATGATGGTGATGATGGTGATGATGATAGTGGTGATGATGATGATGGTGATGATGATAAGATGGATGAAAAAGATGATCAATGACATGATTGAAATGTACAAGGTATGTGATTTAATTATTTATATATATTTATATTGATTAGTATATATGTTTAATATTGATTTATTGATTTCAGTTCTAATGATTACATATTTATTGTGTTCAATTCTAATGATTACAACATATGTGATTTATAATTACCAATGTTTTGATTACGATACTCAATTAATTGTTGCTGATACATATATATATTGTGTTTGATTGTCACCCTTTTTGCAAATAGGCAATTGACTACAGACATCATCACCCCTTATCTTGACGATCTTACATTCCATATATAAGGTAAATTTGTTCATGTTTATGATGTTGCATATTGTTCATGTTGTCTTCTAAGTTATTTGTAGCATACGTATCATATAATTTTCAGCTAACTTAAGATAAATGATTAACATATGCAGGAAATTTAACCCCTTTGGCAAGGATCATGCACAGTGACATGGATCAGTAGGTATAAGTCAATAAATAGACGTAATTTTCATATATTCTTCTTGTTTATCACCGAGCACGTATGTTATAAATAGACATTATATAATCATATAATGTATATATAGTCAAAGAAGAACCGTATAGACATATAATTATATAATCACTTTCAACTTAGTACATTTTATATCTCCCACATATAGACAAAAAAGAATCGTACGTATGGGTCACGACTTGATTATTCTATATATATTATTTAATTATTGTCAAAATTCTATTTGAAGTGGGGACATGACAATATCTCATTGTTGGAAATATTCAGGAATTAACCGAGTTACTGAGAGGGGAGGGGTGAATCAGTAACTCCAAATTTTCTTTCAATTTAACATTCAATTTACTTTTAACCTTTGCATACAGAAAGCATGAAACTTAAGAGCATTCACAATAATGACACATAGATTTGCTTACCTAGAAACCTTCCAAAAGAAAGTAAAACTGGGGTGGGGATGAAACCCACAAAGCTTTAATACTGCAGAATAAAGTTGGCCAGTTAAGGCTTACAATTTGATCACTTCTGATGATCTGCCCTGTTAGGAGCAATAGGGATTGCTAAATCCACCCTCTTAAAGGATTTACAAAACATACAATGAAGTATGCACTCGGTAAAGAGATTTTACAAAAGACTGTTAATTCTACCCGGTTAAAGGATTTAGTATTGATTCACCTGTTAGGATGAAACAGTAGATCTCTTGCTTTGCAACTGGATTGCTGATTGAGATTCACTGATGTACTGATCACCCTCTATGATGAATTTGTCTTTGCTGTTCCTTATACTGCTGAAGCCCTTTGTAATTCGCTTATCTCTGCCTTTCTTTCTTTTTCACATATATGCTTCTTTTATATTTTTGACATTTTTACAACATTGTTTATATACAAGTCTTAAATAATTAATTACAATTACAATTACAAAGTCGGCTTGACAAATAAACATAAGTGCTACTAAGTCGGCCCAAGTATGGTTACACGGTTCCTGCAAACTGACTCGGTGACTTTCTGATACTCGGCGTCCACTGCATTACTCGGCATCGTCATGCACTCGGTAGAAGTGAAGGCACGGTTCATACTGATCACTCGGTAGGTTTTGAACTCGGTAAATACTGGTGACTCGGTAGACATGATGTTACTCGGTTTACACTGTCCTATTCGGTTTGTACTAACTTGCTCGGTTTGTACTGTCTGCTCGGTTTGCACTGTCTGCTCGGTTTGTACTCAGAATGCAAATAAGTGTTGTCACTAGTGGCAATTTTGCTTAATGCCAACAATCTCCCCCTTTGGCATTAGTGACAAAAACACTTATTGGCCAAAACTTATATACACGAATCATGCTAAGTTTTATTTTGATTTTTCAAAATTTGTCTTTGTTATAGGGCTTTATACATTGTCTCCCCCTTTCAATGTGCTAACTGTTTCTTATACAAATCTTCTTCTATACATATCTCTCCTTCTATACATATCTCCCCCTTTTTTACGATAATGCCAAAGGTGCATATACAAGTTATTTACAGAGAGAATCCAAAATTTGATAGAAAATCAGAATGTACCTTCATTATTAGTGCCAGGGTTCTGTCCCAACTTTCTTGCAGAATCTTACATGTTTGGATTGCAATTTGGACTTCTGGAGAGAGTTCAATCATGTGATCTGCTATAGAGAACTGATTGTCATGAATCAATGTTTTGGAATGTTCAATGTGCTTATACATTGTATTCATGATGGGAAGGATCATGTGTTGGATGTCTAGCAGTGTGGACCGGATCCTTGTGTCTTCTTTCAGTAGATCAGACTGCATATTTGATAGGTGTGAGATTTTCATGTGATGAGCAGAGCTTGAACTTGGTTCAAGTTGCAGCTTCTGTATGCTAATCTTCATATCCTCATCCATTTTATTCATTTTATCCTTAACATCCTTTGTGAACTCGGCAATATTGCACAATCTGGCCAAAAGAGAGGTAGCATTCGAATAGATAGATTCAATGTTTGACAAAACTGAAGACAATTCTACTTGGTTAATAGCTATGTGCTGAGCAATGTGCTCAAGCACTTTATTGTTGAATCTCTTCTCGGCTCTTTCAACTAACTTTTCTGTCCCAGATGAATCCTCATTATATTTATTAACTGCTTCTGCTAATTGTAACAAAACATGTTGGGAGGAGTCTACTTTAATGCCTAATGCATCAGACAAAATGTCCTTAGCATCCTTGATGATTTGATATTCCTTGTCTCTCTCCTCTTTAAGCTTCTTTTGTTTTGCTTTCCTTTGGAGGATCTCACCTATATTTTGCATTTGGTCCGCTGATAGATTTGCAAAATCTAATGTAGGAATTTCTATCTCTTCATCTAGGTCTATATCCTCTACTACATTCTTACCCAAAAATTTTATACTCGGTAGAGCCTTAGGCTTATCTGTACTTAATGCTTTGGTAGTAGTGACAGTAGATAAAGTAGGTCTGGCTATAGAGACTGGTATACTTTCTACTAGAGAACTTAAAATATTTACACTTGAAGATTCAAAAATTGGAAAACTTATTGCTGGAAAACTTGATGATGTGGGAGACTGCAACTCGGTAGAAGAAATGGTAGCTGCTTCTGTTGTTGCTATAGATGATTGGACAAATGTGGAAGTTGTCGCAACCATGCTTGAAGGTGTCTCCGGGCTGGATATAGAAACTTTTACTGGAGAGGTAGGAAGGGATGCAATGACTTCTGCTGCTATCCTCACAGTATCATCTACCTCAGTGTCTTCTTCTTGTTCATCACTGTCATCTTCAATATCTTTTATTATTACTGTTTTAATACTCAGTTGGTGAAGGTGGTATATGTTCTTCCATGTAGCATTTGCAGCCTTCACAACCGATTCAATATTGTTGATCAAAATCAAGCAAGTATTGAACTTTAATGTCATCTTACTTTCATTTTCTTTTAATGCCTTCTTTACTTCATCATTTTTCAAGCTCGGCATCAACTGTCTCAGGGTTTGATCAAATATGTCTATCACAGTTTGCTTTGCATTGCTCCATCTCATTTTTATTGGATTTAATAGAACTGCTGGAACCTGTGGGGCTATTTCTTCAGGAGAGTATTTCCACTGTCCCATCTTTTCAATAACAGCATCTTCTATTTCCTTCTGTTCTGTTTCCGATCTGGTTTCATATTTGAAAGATTTTATGTTACTTACTCCAGATCCTAATCCGTCTCTAAAGAGTTTGAGCTTTTCTTGAAGGTTTAGAGGAGGCCTTTTGAATACTATGTCTTCATCTGCCTTGTCTGCCTTGCCTCTTGCATTTCTCCTTGTAAATACAGCAGTGGGAGGCTTAGGTGCCTTAGTGATGAATACCTTTCCTTTCTTCTTTGCAGGTTCTGGTTCCTCTGTTTTCTCATCCTTTTCCTCTTCTTCTTCATCTTTTTCTTCTTTGTCCTCGGTTATCATTTGCATTTTGGCTATCCTCTTCTTTCCTTTGTTTACCGCCTGTGGAAGCTTTATGCTTAGTTCAATTCTCACCTTAGCTTCATCATATGTTCCAAAATATGGAGCTTTGGGATTGACAGGCTGATTAAGAAGAGCTTCAATGATATTCTTGGTTTCATCAATATTTATCTCGTAAGGAAGAGGTTTTACATATACAGTCCTCGGTTTAACTACTTGAATATATACATTATCACAATCCACCATAAAACAAATGTCATTTTTGTAATCTTCCACCAACTTCTGTGGAATCCGGAATCTGTCATTCATTTTCTCTTTGAAAGACTCAAAATAATTATCCATGATGCTTTCAAAATTTTCACCCATTTATGAGATGTATTCATTTATTTCATAGAGGACTGGCACATCTTTTCTCCATACAACTTTTCCTTTAGAAGGGAAGAATTTCTGAACATAGAAGAATAAACAGACCAATAAGGATCCAAACTTACATGGATTGTTTTTGGAAGTTTTAATGCTTTCCATGTTTTTGTTAAACTACTTTAACAATCAGTCTGCTAGGTCAAATGTTAAGTTATTCTTGACCACTTTGTATGCTAGGTCAATAGCTTCACAGGAGACACTATTCTGTCAACTAGAACTATAAATCTTATGGGCAATAATGTGTGTACCAAACTTCAGTTCAGCATCGGTAATGCTGCTAACTTTCATGCCTCTACCGTCCCACTCAGCTAGGGTTTTCTTCTCTAGTTCCGTCCGACCTAGGGTTTTGGTAGTTTTTGCTTTGTTCAACATGGGAAGACCGGTGATTTGATGAATCATCTTCTTTGTGATCTCTATAGGTTGCTCAAGCCAAATCTTGCCATCATGTACACGGCTGAGAATGTATCTAACCCATTTATCTCAAAAGTTTCGAGGTAGATGTGCAATGTGAACTAAACCTTTATCTTCCAGATGTTTGTGCTCGGGTTTCAGAATACCATCCACACAGAGTTCTTCATGCATAATATCTAGTTCTAGGTTCCCCATTTCATGAATTGAACAGTTGAAATGATTGCGGATATCGTTAATAAGTAATACCTTAGGAGGAATCTGAGATTGAGCTCCGTTCGGATCTAGGGCTGCTGCAATTGCGGGCACGATCTTGAAATCTGGTGCTTTCCATTCCCCTTGGACTAACATATCAGATCCTTTCTTCGCTGAAGTGCTGGATGATGCCATGGTAGCTCACAGAAAATTCCTTTCGCAAAAGTATTGAATCGCTGGGTTGCTCTTGAAATTTTTTGCTCTCAAAGTGCTAAAGGTTCGTAGTGAAGAATGAGTTCCATTACTTGCTTTTTGTTTACAACTCTGTCATTAATGCTCAGTACAAATTAGGGTATGAATTCTGACAGACTATCACCCACTAAGAATTAATTGCTCGGTAAAGACTTCGCAACTCGGTGAACTCGAGAATTCATATTGCTCCGACCTCGCTCGGTAAAGATGGGTACCGACCTTGCTCGGTGAAGACTGATACCGACCTCCCTGTGATCTTTCTGCATCTTGCATGCTGATTTAGATCTTTCTTTTAATTCGGTTCTGGAACTGCTTGAGATTGGTCTATGAGAATACAGTTCCAGTGCTTTCTTGGAAATTTAGTTTGAGTCGGTAGAGCCATCCATTCCATTACTTGGATTGGATTGCTCGGTAGCTTTAGGAATCCATTTTTGTCTCACCTGTTTCCTGACCTTAGTTGCTTCATTCTTCTTTCCATCTTCAACTTCACTAGCATTCATGCAGTTTCTGGCTATGTGACCAATTTAGTGCATTTGAAGCATCTTACGGTAGTATCTCTTTTCCTTAGATGATGTTTTATGCAATTCATGCCAATGTGTCCATATTCTCCATAGTAATGACATCTACACCAGGTGTTGTAGTCCCATCCAAACATTGCTTTCATAATTTGTTCTGCTGGATTAAATGTCTTGGATCTGCACTCGGATGCCTTGTGACCTTGTTTGTTGCACTTGTGACAATTACCTCTAAATCTAGGTTTTTCCCTGCATTCATTTGCTTTTTGACCAGGTTGATTGCAGTTGTAACATTTTCCATTGAATTCTGCTTTTTCATTATTCCAACATTTATTTGAAGTATGTCCTATTTTACCACAATGATTACAAGTAAGTTTTTGATTTCTTTGAGTACCTTGCTTAGAAGATTCGCCTTCTCATTTGTATCCAAGTCCTTCTTTTCCTTTTTGCCTATGAAGATTTTGCTCATACAGCTGATTCAAGTCTTCTTGACTTTTCAGCATTCCTTCATTGATTTGTTTTTCAGCGTTTAGGTCATCCACCAATCTTAGATTGATTTCCTTTTCGGATCTTAGTTCTTCTCTTGTGCTTTCTATTTCTGATCTTAGATTCAGAATTTCCTCATTTGTATGAGAGATCTGATCAATTAGGTTTTCTAGCTGAAGAGTTTTATTTTGGACTTCAATGTTCCTTCCATCTAATTCATCTTTCAACTTGTTTCTTTGTTCCAAGATCTCACAGAATCTTGTAGAGTGTAGCTCTTGTTCTCTTTTCAATTTTCTCACTTCTTCCTACAGAGACCCATTCTTTTCTAGGAGTTCTTTGACAGCATTGTTTGCTTCATCTGAGTTATTTGAGGGAAAAAGATCTTCAATCTTTTCTTCAATGTAATTCTGATCATTCATCTGATTTGCAAGTTCCTTCCTTCTTCTTAGGGATTGGGAAAGATGTTCTTTTGCTTCTTTGAGTTTAGCTATGGCCATTTCCAGATCTAGCTTTTCATTTTCAATCACCTTGTTCAGTTTGAATACCTCCATTGTCCTGGATCTTTGCTCAAGCTAGTTAAGCTTTATCTTGAGAACCAATGCTGCTCTGATACCAATTGTTGGAAATATTCAGGAATTAACCGAGTTACTGAGAGGGGAGGGGTGAATCAGTAACTCCAAATTTTCTTTCAATTTAACATTCAATTTACTTTTAACCTTTGCATACAGAAAGCATGAAACTTAAGATCATTCACAATAATGACACATAGATTTGGTTACCCAGAAACCTTCCAAAAGAAAGTAAAACTGGGGTGGGGATGAAACCCACAAAGCTTTAATACTGCAGAATAAAGTTGGCCGGTTAAGGCTTACAATTTGATCACTTCTGATGATCTGCCCTGTTAGGAGCAATAGGGATTGCTAAATCCACCCTGTTAAAGGATTTACAAAACATACAATGAAGTATGCACTCGGTAAAGAGATTTTACAAAAGACTGTTAAGTCTACCCGGTTAAAGGATTTAGTACTGATTCACCTGTTAGGATGAAACAGTAGATCTCTTGCTTTGCAACTGGATTGCTGATTGAGATTCGCTGATGTACTGATCACCCTCTGTGATGAATTTGTCTTTGCTATTCCTTATACTGCTGAAGCCCTTTGTAATTCGCTTATCTCTGCCTTTCTTTCTTTTTCACATATATGCTTCTTTTATATTTTTGACATTTTTACAACATTGTTTATATACAAGTCTTAAACAATTAATTACAATTACAATTACAAAGTCAGCTTGACAAATAAACATAAGTGCTACTAAGTCGGCCCAAGTATGGTTACACGGTTCCTGCAAACTGACTCGGTGACTTTCTGATACTCAGCGTCCACTGCATTACTCGACATCGTCATGCACTCGGTAGAAGTGAAGGCACGGTTCATACTGATCACTCGGTAGGTTTTGAACTCGGTAAATACTGGTGACTCGGTAGACATGATGTTACTCGGTTTACACTGTCCTGTTCGGTTTGTACTAACTTGCTCGGTTTGTACTGTCTGCTCGGTTTGCACTGTCTGCTCGGTTTGCACTGTCTGGTTTGTACTCAGAATGCAAATAAGTGTTGTCACTAGTGGCAATTCTGCTTAATGCCAACACTCATTTGATGGATTGCAGGACCCACCAAATAGGTACTTGTCATATCTATCTACATCGAATGAGGGAAATGAGGGAATGGTAGATGAAAGTTCTACATTTAGTACAGCTAAAATGAGGAGATCAACTAGAGGTCAAAAGATTAGAAAAAAATTTAATAAACGCATGCAATTTTTTCTTGCTAAAGGGGGGTCATGTTCTTATGATGATGAGACCAAATGCGACATCAAGGTGCCCTTTCGGTACACACATATTGAGAAAGAATGGGTACCCAATGAGCTACCTCTAATTAACACTGATTTTTGTGTTAATGAGAGGATATATTGCATAGCTCCATCCTCATTACATGGTTTGGGCCTATTTCTCATGGATGGGATAAAGGTATGTTACAACAAAGTTGTTGAATTGATGAAGTATGTCGATCCGTGTTACAATTACAATGATTGGATGCGGATTGTTCAATATAAAAAAAGTAAGCGTAGGTATGCACTATCAGTAAATTATATACAATGGAAAGAAAATTATCAAAGTAAAATATTTGCTATGTACATTGATGGGAGACCAAAAGCAACAGGTAATATTGTGGGTTTTATAAATAGTACGCAACCTTCCTCAACTAATAAGAAACCCAATTGCATATTTGAGGTGCGTGAGGGGAATCAAGTTTTTGTATGTGCGATAAAATCAATAAGTGCAGGGGAAGAACTACTAATAGATTACCATTTAAATTGCATAGATACAAAAAAAGTTACTATCATGAGGGTGGTAAGTACTATATACCATTTTATTAATTTTTTTTTTTGCTAAGTCTATTGTTTTCAATTCGCTAAAGTTTTTATATTTAATCTTTGTCACAGGACGATATGGATCCCCCACATGATAGAGGCCACGAGGATGCTCCTCCCACCCATTCTTTAGCAATGGTAAACTTTATTGAAATTGTACAAATTAGATAGTTGAAAAATGTTATATTATTATGTTATTTTATTTAGGGTTTTGGAGTTTTTATGATAGTTTTACTGATATTCATGTCACAATTTGATGTTAGGATAGGGGAAAAGCACATGCAACAACAGAGGCAATAGCTACCCCTTCTAATGATGATATCGCAGAAACGCCCAATATAACAATTATGTTGAAGAAAAAACTAAAAAAAATCAATTTAGAAATTATTACCATTTTGGATGAAGCAAATCCAACTAAGGAGATGCCGAAGAGGCAATATGAATTGATGGCGCAAGCACATCGCTATGAAGTAAGCAGTAATGAATCTTTAGTTATAACAAAAATTCAATAAAGGTTTATATTTTATACTCTTTTATGTTGTGAAGTAAAATATGTATGTGTTCTTGTTACAGGATTTTTTGCAAACTCAAGTACCTGGTCAAGGACAACACAGTGAGGCCAGTACTAGCAGAGCTCCGGCCACCTCAGGTAAAATAATCTTTAAGTTGTCAAGTTACAAGGAATTTTTTCTTTGGAACATTCAAAAACTTCTTAAGTTAACTCTTACTTTTATTATTTCAGAATGTCTTTGCTAACAATGTATTGTTCAGGTCATCAAGTGCAGGCGACTCCTCCTAAGAGGTCGACGGACGTCCATCTGAGATTTTTGAGTGCAATGTTGGCAACAAGGGGCATGCAAACATTGATGCCTTCATGGTCTATGCCTGGTAAATCCTTGTTTTTTTATATTTGGTTTTGTGTTAATTATGATTTGATAATTTATACCTTAATCTTGGGTGCATCTCATAGTGGATTAATTTTGTGGAGCAAGAGATACACCGGTGCCATCTATTATGCCAGATACAGATCAAAGTACATGTAGTGGTAATAATTCACCATCATTTCCTGGATCTACCTATGTTTCTAGCACAGGAGTTATGCAGACGTCATTGTTGATTGACGATAATAAATTGATGCCTTTGAAATGTCCTAAGCTTCTAGGTACTTTTAAATTATTATTTTTTATATTGTAATATGCATTTACCTATTCATAACAAGTTTTGGATTGATTATCCCATGACATTTTTTGCAGGAAATGATTCATTTTATAAGACGCTTTATGACCTCACACTAAAGATTTTCGGGCCCACCATACGTACAAGGTGGAACATCATAAGTGAACTAACCCTATCCCACTATTTTTTTTTCATATCATTAATTGGTACAGTATTTTTCCTTTCATTCAAGGCTTTTCGTTTACTATATTCAAGGTACACAACTTTAGTTAATTTTTCTATCTAACAATTTTGTGTTTTTTCTTAAAAGGTGGAACTTGCAAGATAAAAAATTAAAAGATTAGCTCATTAAAGATTTAGAGCATGAGTTTGGTAGTAATATTTTTGAGGAGAAGAAAATTTTAGAAAAAGCTTCAAAACATCTTAAGACTATGAGGGACTTATATAGGAGTCTCGTCCAAAACCCAAAGTACGAGCGTCCTCCCTTTATTCTAGTGAGGGATTGGAATGAGTTCATTTTGGATGCAAGGAAAAAGGGGATGCTCAAAGAGGAATTACACCAGCAAATGAGAGAAGAAGGTATGCAATAGTATTAACTACTAGTACAATGTAATAATGCACTAATTAGTGATCTTTATATCTATATCATCTAACATATTTCAAACTTTCCATAGGTTGCAAGACACATCAAAGGCAACAAAGCTCAGGCTGCAAAAGATTGGGCAGCACAGACTTGGCTCTGGTGGATATTCCAAAATTAAAGCACGAATTGTAAGTAGCAATAAATGAATTCCAGAAAAAAATTATTTATAAAATGCAAATAATTTTGTTTAATCAAAAAATGCAGGGCTCTAAATTTAATTTAGAGGCCATGGCAGATCACAAAAAAATTGCCTTCAAGGAAGGCTATCAAGCTATGGCTAAACGCCTATGCCAAGCTTCTACTGGCCCAACCCAAGAGTCTCCTACATCATGTGAACAGGTAAATATGCCAAAAATGTATATTATAAATTGAATACTTGAGCAACAATCTATTTGATAACAATGTGCATGACATTGCAATGCAGCCTCTTAATCATAACACAGATCCTACGCCGCATGATGAAGCCCCTGATGTGCATCGTAGTGTCGATGGAGATGTTCATTTGCTATTTAAAATTAATTATGTAATTATTAATACAATTTAACATCTTAAATTAAACTTGGTGTAACCTTTTTTGTGTATATTTTAGAGGATACAAAATGTCATGTTGAACGAGTGTCGGAGGATGTTCAGAGTGATCACCACGTAGATCATGTGGCACATTTAGGTAAAGAAAATCTATGTTTTGTTCTTTTAAATTAATTTTTTGATTTATAGTTCTTTTACTTAATTAAATACTTGTAATTCACTAATATAAAATGGTGTGAATTTAACTCATGACGTAGTTGTTATTGCAGTGGACCCCCCTTTGGCGCAGCGGCCTCCTGTTCCTAAATAGATGAGGAGACATGCATTGGCATTAGAATCAGTAGAGGAGGGGAATGATGAGGACATTGATCTTCCTCTTAGAAGTTACATTAAAAAAAATAACAAGAAACCCAAAAAGAAATTATTATAATTAACATTTTTTGCTAATGAAAGAACGTTGTCTTAATGGATGTAATTTTGTACTAGTAATGTTGATGAATGATGTGTTAATGAATTATTCATGAATGTTGTGTGTTAATGAATGTTATCATGTGATTATAATGATTGAATGTTATGTTTCAAAAATGGATGAATGAATGTTATTAGATGTTAATGGGGAATTTAGAGTGATGTTAGGGGGGGGGAGAGGCCAAATGAGCTTCCACCTTCACGTGGTTGGCCTTGTTAAGTAGAGAATATTAAACTATTCTCAAAACCAAGTGAAGCTCAAACTTTAAAGATAAGCTTAAAGTTAATAGTGACAGCCAATTAGCAAGTCGAAATGAAGTTCATCGTTATAGGTATCTTGCATTCTCAATGTTTGGAGCATTATTAAAAGCACTGATATAAACATTTATTACTGTTATGACCTCTATGCATATCAACACTCTATCATTGGTTTTTTGCACACTTTACTAATCACTGTTATGTATTGCTAATGCATTATAGCAACACTATCTTTAAGCCCACTTGACCATTATTTTTGCAATAGGGTTCTTGTGATTGTCACTTGATGTCCTTTTGGCCTCTAATTTGCCCCATATGATACTTTTACTGTGTTCCTATTAGGTATCATTTTTTGCTCTTTATGAAAATCATTTACAAACTCACCATGCTATTCATGATGACAAAATAATAAAATGATACCTTTGTATTATGGTTCTTTTCATCCCTCTCTAAAACGTGACCCCTCTGTCAAAACAAAGACTCCATCTATGTTCTTGAAAACACGCCTTTATCATTTCTTGGGACAGTGCTTTAACATGGTTCCTAGATAATTGTGACTGATTTTTTTTATGGCCTTCGACCGATCTCGTTGACTTGCTACATCAAGAATGGTGAACAACTCATCTTCCTCATGGATCCTGTCATTTCATTGTTTTGTATCAATGTTTGTTCACCATTGACTTTGTATAGCAAAACCCTTGAACAATCACTATTTTTTCACTTCCATTACATCTTTATCTTGCATTCATTTTATTGCAACATTACTTACTACTGTTCTTACTGCACTCTTCACATTCTAAAACAAATCACTATTTTAGAACCTTGAGCACATCTTTGTTCTTTGATTGTGAATACCACAATGTTCTTTGATAGTGTACACATCACTATTTTTTGAAACCTCTTTGTTCATTGTCAATCCATCTATAAACACTGATTTGTTTGTATATGTCGTTGTCCTTTAGACATTGAACACCACTGCTTCTATACAATGAGAATTGTCTTCATAGCACTAATTTTGTCAGTTTGGCTACTCTTTCTTGTTATTTAATAACAATGATTTATTTTTACTTCAATCATTTTGACAGTCATGACCCTTATTGATACCCCTGTGACAAGGAATGGCACTACTTTGTGACCCTCTTCACTTCCCTTAATTCATTTATTGTTTGCATTGAACAATGTTTGGCCCAATCATGAACTATGGAATTCATTATAGTAAGATTATTTTTTTAAAAAAATCAGCAGTTATTAAAAACCTTATTGTTAATGAGCTGCCAAATGATTTTGACGAGGACACGGTTCCAAAGTACTAAATTTCTATATTAAAGCTTAATATTATGGTTGCTTAATTTGATAATATACTTTTTTTTTTACCACAACCGTAGAAAGGAGAAAAGCTCATATCATAAAGAGGGAAAGATTTCTTGACTTTCTTTTGTTATATTAAGAAATGAATTTAGAGAATATATTTAAGTGAGAGCTATGACCAATCAAATCCCAACTAATGAAAATTTAAACAGCTAATTAATGAATGGTCTTGTATTATTACCTTTTTAGTTTTTAAAGCACAATGTCATGTTTTAATATTGTGTAATTTTTTTCTTATGTCAAAGTATTCTTTTACTATAAGAACATAATTTATGACCATTTTAGTAACTATTCTAACATCACTATATGCTTGTGATTTGTTTATCTTGTTTCTTTGCAGTCCTTGGTGCACTTGGGAAAAAGTATGATGAGGCAATGAGAAGAAATGATGTGAGGGCAATTGTTGTTACTGGTATGTATGCCCTTTTAATATCAACATCATATTCAAGTTCAAGTATTTTTGAGTTTTATAATTAGAAACATGAAAAATGACCATGTGTTCTTTCTTTGTTCTTGTTTTCTTATCCACTAGGGCAGGGAGGCAAATTCTTAGGTGGTTTTGACATCAGCGCTCTCCAAGACTGTTAGAAGACTGGTATGAGTTTCTGAAGGACTATTACCAAAATTTTATTTGATATGTTGTTTCATATAATTTCACAAGCTCTAAATTTTCTTAGTGTTCAATTATTTTTAACTGTTTTCTAATATGGGACATATCTAGCCTGGGTCGTGTTTTTGTTGATTTGATGATCAAAAGAATTGAAGGTTGGTAATGTGTATTTAAGTTTTTAATATAACTTTTTTTCATTGAAAAGCTAAATTTGATATTGTGAGCCTAATGGTGAATTTGTACTTTGGAGATGTTGTTTTTCAAGATAATGTAAGTGTACAAGAAAACATGTCTTTTTATCTCGTTAGTATTGTTTCATTGCATTATTAAGAACATAAAATGTTAGAAAATAATTTTACTTGTTTTTATCGATTTGACTTGTGCCTCATAACACTAATTTGTGTTCTGATGTAGATGCTAAGAAGCCCTCTGTTGCTACTATTCAAGGGCTTGCACTTGGTGGAGGGTTAAAATTAGCAATGGTATGGACTATGGAGCAATGACACTCAGTTTCTTATTTTATATTTCCAAAGGTTCATTGCATTACATGATTTGTCTTAAGTTTCCAATTCATTCTATTTGTGAAGTCTTGTCATGCTCGTATTTCAACGCCAAAAGCACAACTTGGGTTGCTAGAGCTTTCTCTTGGAGTTATTCCTAGTTTTGGCGATAAGTGTTGGCACCTTTCTCTTGGTTGCGTTTGGATGTGCCGTATGTAATCCTTAATAGTTTGAATTTTTGAATATTGTTCAAAAAAAAGGTTTGAATCATTGAAAAGGCAGAATTGACTTTGTCTTCATCAGCACTAGTGGTACTAATAGAAAAGGTAAAAGAGAGTCTAACCAGCCTGGTAATGGTTAGAATGGTTTGGTGTTGTCAAAGAGCAATGTTTGAACTGATATAGTTGACAGATAAAACAAAGTACGCCAAAAAAGTCTCTAATATAGTAAGGCAATATAGCAGATACAAGTATGCTTGAATACAAAATGCAAAGAGTCCAATTGTACACTAGAAAATTTGGGATGGCATCGTCAGTAGAATATTGTGTGATATGAAAATCAAAATTTCCTTCTGCCTATAAAGAAAATAACTATAAGTAAGTGTTATGTCTTTGTATATGAGTTACCATGAATCAAGAGACCTTAAATAGACTTATCCCCGTGATAATGATTTATAATTATACTCCTTAGTCTCAAGAAAATAATTCACAAAAAAGGAAAATGTAGAACACTGTTGGTCATCTACCAATTACTTGTTTGGAGGAATACTCAGTGACTTTTCTCAATCAAATGTCCATATTTTTAACCTTTTCAATACCCCCGCCTAGACATGATAAATAACCCTCTTTGCAATGTACATTATTCTTGATGATCAAAGACTCTGCACAATCTTTTTTGTCAAACAAAAGTTAGTAAATGGATATAACATAGACATAATGATAATACATTAAAAGATTACATTAAGGGATTCACTGGCCAATATTTAATGTAGTAGAATAATAAAAATATAAGTTGATATTCATTAATGGCTTGAATATTATACTCTTCTCTAGACTAATGTTTTATCTCATATTTAGCATATGAGAATGCTATGTATTTGACGTCTATTCCAACCAAATGTCGTTGAAAGAGAGATGAACATTCTTTGGCATTTCGACAAGAATGTTGAACCCTCAATGACAGTTTGGACCCTAACTCGTCGCAATTTAGACAGACTTTGGTCGCATAGATAAAAGGTGTGATTGATAATTCTTCCAGGTTGAAGCAATTATTTCGATGACGGGTCCGTCGATAATTCAACCACTACAGACGTCGAACTTTCAACGCTGGTTTTGCATGTCGTATAATCAACGAACAAACTCCGACAATAGTTTTGGTCTTTTGGTCGACCAATTGGTATAAAAAATTTGACTAATCTTCATCGAAAAACAAGCTAAAATTTACTAGTGTAATGAAAGGGACATAGCCTTTAGAGTTTCCTTTGAAATAAGATCCCGATTCCCATATGAACAACTACTTGAGGCCATGGCAATTGTGTTTCCTCAAGATTGGTCCTTAAATTCTAAGGAAGATTATCGTAATAGGTTGTTGACTTTGATAAAGGAATTTTGCAAATCTATAGAATTCAATGGAGTGACTATCAATGAAATTTTAGATGAGGATCTTCTTAAACATCAATCAGGCACTTTTGCAAAGACTATGAAGCATCAATATCAATTAATCCATAACCCACATGAAGAGGGCTCAGCAACAAGGCTTTGGACACAACTAAAACAAAGCACAATGTTGCATGAAGAAATTTCAGAGTTCTTCAAGCTTGTTGATCTATGTCAAACCATGATATTGTTAGAAATAGGAAATACTGAGAGGGGGGGGTGAATCAGTATTTCACAAACTTTTACTTTTGCCCACTTATGGATATAACGGATTACTTTAGTGCATACAAAGATTATCAAGCTAATTAACAGACATAGCAGTAAATAGAAAGAACTCATAACACATGATATGTTCTCAAGGAAACCCTGGCCAAGGGAAAACACCGGTGGGGATGGTACCCACAAAGATCACTAATCAAAAGTATCATGTTAGGGATATTGGACCCTGTTAAGAGTCTGTTTACAATGTATACTAGATATGTCCTAGTTAAAGGACTTTAGGCCTTGTTAGAAGCCTTAACCCTGTTAGGAGTTAGATTACAAAACTTGATCACCAGCTGAGCTCACTGCCCAAACAGGTAATGCAAAATGTTTTTGACTATAATATGGTACTGCTTACAACTTCGCATCAATAGTCTTTGCTGCTATCACAATATACAATTTTTGCAAGTTATCCTTTTCTTTCTTTTTACAAAAAAAACATCATACTCTTTACATTTCAAGTATGCCTAATATATGAGTTATTAGAGCTAATAACTTCATATGGTCGGCTTCCAAAATCTTTATCCAAGGGTAAACATCTAGGATGTTGTCCCTTCATAATGTTAAGTCATTATTTTGACAAGCAAAATAATCCCTTAACTCTTTCGCTAATATTGTCTCCAAAACTGTTCTGTCTGCAAAATTGTCTTCGGTAAACTTTGAATAACTTCATCTGTACTACTCCAAACTTTATGCGCACTGAGATGGGGTATCCTCATACTCTGTAGAAGCTTTAGTTAACTGTGCAAACAAAAATATTGCTCCAGTGGACGTCGCCAACTAAATCTTCATCGGGTGCTCTGTCAGGATCATTGTATCCATACTTAGACAATTTCTTCTTTCAGCATGCCATACTTGCATTCCAAATTTTGCGCTCTCAGTAGAGATCATATGTTGCCATAATGACAACATCTATGCATCCACATTAGCCAAATTGCCAACAATCTCCCCCTTTGTCATTGGTGGAAACATATGGGAAAATTGGCTAAGTGTGCAAACAAAACTTCAAAACACTTACACAAAATTGTGGCCAAATGTTATACAAAACATATACAATATTATACTCCATAGAATAGCTCCCCCTATGAGTATCCTTCCTCAACATATTATCAATTTTCTGCAATCTCTCCCCCTTTGACAACAATGACAAAGATAGGGTGTACAAAAATTTCAAAAAAAAACTTGATACCTTGTTATCAGCTATTGCAAAGCCGGTAGGCTTGCAACACAGTCGCCAAACTCTAACTTCCATGTTTCGAAATCTTTCTCCCATATCTTCTTGATGGATTCAGCAACATTGAGTAAGGTACTCAATTTGTATGCTGCTATCTGACAAGCTTGCAGGGAATTAAAGCTAAACTTCTGAAAAGATGTCTTTGTTGAAAGACACTCCTCAATTTGGTCTTCAACAATTGAGGTCTTGATTGAGACATGCTCTCTCAAGATGTTAATCCTCATCATCTTTCTATTCTTCTCCTCTACTAACATTCTGATTTCATCTTTTAACTTCCTTATGTTCTTCTCCACAGAACTTATCTTTACATTAGGGCTTGTCAAGGTGTTTGTCTCAGCTGTAATTGCATCTATCTTCTCTCTGATCTTCTTATCTTCTTCAACTATTAGGATTTCTGATTTTGTGCATTGTATATACAAACTCTTTCCAGTCTCAAAATGTTTCCTCAAATTCTTTATACATACATCCAAATTACCAATATCATTTCGAATATTTACACTTATATTTTGTTGCATTTCTGCTTCATAAGCTTCCTGAGCTTTTATTCTAGCAATATCCTTCAAGTTAGAAAATTCAGAGTCAAAAGAGTTCATTACCATTTTAGATTTCTCAAGTGGATTCGAGTCAAATACCTTAGTGCTGATCACACTCTCAAGTTTCTCTGTCAAAACTCTAACTTTGCCTTCAAGGTCCTTCACCTTCTTATTCTTTCCAATAATTTTATTAAGAGATGTGATGAACTCAAGTTGATCATCATCTTCAACCTCTTTTCCAAGGTCTTCAAAAATTGAACCAATTTGTCTCTTCTTACTGTCAGGTGTGCTAATGTCTTCAACTGGTATAGAGGGTGCACTAGAGGTAGTGACCTCTGTCAAAATTTGTTTACCTTTAACTGTCTTCTCTGCTGGAATTGATTCTAATACAGCTAGTGCTTCCTCTGCCTCTGTATCCTTTTCTGATTCTGTAACCTTCTCTGGCTCTCCTAAAGCCAAATTGTCAACAATGTTTCCTAGATCATAAAACACTGCATCATCTGACTCTAGTGTCACTTTGGTGCCTTCAATGTCCATTGATTCTTTGCTAATATTGATATGTGAAGAAGATGGGACTTCTTCAATACCAACTTCCTCTGATTGCTTCTACTGAGGATCTGATTCAACATGCTTTCCTGCAACTATATATGCAAGAACTTGCATTACTGCTTGTTTAGTCTCTTTCTGTACTTCCTCCTTTTTGATTGCCATTATAAGAATTGTTCTTCTCTTAGTTCTCAATAAAGTTCCAAGAGGCTTCAAGATTCTCTTCAAATGATCTTCATCCTCAACTTCGCAAAACTGTCTAATTACATGTTCTCTCATCTTTGTGTCCTCTTCTTGTGCTCTCTGTTTTCTATTCACAAGTCTGTTATACAAATCTTCTAGGATCTTACCATGAATAGTGCTAAATTTCTTATCTATCAAAATCATATGTGTAATCATTGCATTTTCAAAATTTAATCTGTCAAATGATCCATATAGATCATAGTATTTGTTTATCTTAGTGAAGTCTCCATGCTGCAATATATCTTCATTAACTCTTTCAATTCTTGGTTTCCAAGTTTTCTTCTTGACTGAAACTTCATCATCATCTTTAATTTTTGCTACTTTTCTAGGTACAGGTGGTACAATCACTTTATGTCTCTTGCCAGGTCCTGTTGCACTCTCTTTTACTCTTTTGCTAGGAATAGGAGAAAAGGATTTTTCCCTTTCAAATTTTTCATGTTCTTCAACTTTTACCTTTATTGCAATAGGATCAACATGGTTTGCACTAGATGCCACAGGTGGAACTACAAGATTTTCACTTTTCTTTAAGGCTTCTGCAGTCTTCTTAGCTATGTCAAACACATGACTTGACATACCTGATTCTTTCAGTATTTTCTTTATAGTTGATTCAACTCTCCTACTAGATTGCTTCTTTTCTTTCAAACTTATTGCAGAGTTGAAATTCTCTTCATAGGTTCCAAACCTATTTGCATGACCATCCAACTCACACTTTAATAGTCTATTCACATATCCTATTGTTTTTGCTTCAGATACTTCATAGCCAAGAGGGTCTATGAATTCCATTCTAGGCTCAACTGCTTCAATGTACGTGAAATCAGTGTCTACCATAAAACAAATGTCATCTTTATGCTTTTCAACTAAGGATTGAGGAATCCTTGATCTGTTCTTAACCATATTCTGAAAAGTCTTCAATACAAGCTTGACACTGTCATTGACTTTATCAATTAGGTGCTTCATGTAGACTGAGTTTATTCTTTCCATTGTGTTCATATTGTCACTCCAATCAACTATGTAAGGAAATCTTCTCAAAATGTGGAAAAACATATAGGTTATCAGAGATGAAAACCTAAACTGTGTGTACTTAGCCTTCTTAATCTTTTCTAAGTTCTCAAACAACTAAATTCTCAGAATTTCACATAGGTCTACTTGTTTCTTCTCAATACACATAAGATAAGCTACATGAACCATTCCTACAGCCATGTCATCTTCCCTTGAACTACCACAGAATTTAGTTGTTAGGATCTTTCAAAGGTACCTAACATCATCTTGCTTAATCTTACTTATCACAATTCCTCTACCATTATAACTAGATCCAGTGTTGTCTAAGACAATCTTTCTCATGTTCTTTTCATTCAATGGAATCTCTCCAACTTTTGATAATCCAGTAACATCATGAATTAGGTTGGCAGTTATATCAATAACTCTATCCTCCATCCAGAATTTCCCATTGTGGATTCTACTTAAAATGATCTTGGTACATTCATCATCATCAAATTCATACTTCATGGAATAATTGATAATTTCATTGTTCTCTAGGTGCCCATAAGCTAGTTTAACTGACATGTCTTGATTATACAATTTCCTGTAATCATCATTAAAATCTGCATCTCCCAAGGTTTCAAACTTGCAACCTAAATATCCTTTAACATTCTCAATGTGTAATACTTCGTCTAGTACGGATGATAGTGCTAGTCTGTCATCAATTTCAGCTGGTTCTACTGGTTCTTTCTTAATCTTAGGTCTATTCTTATCCTTAACATTATGAACCATATAAATATCCATCTTATCAACTGATTAAAGATCGAAAAATACCTCAACTTTGCAAATCTAGGGTTTCAGTATGATCGCGGCTGCAAACTGCTTCCAAACTTCTTCAAATCATCCTCAACTTGCTTTTTCTTCTTTCAAATCTCTTTTCAATCGCTTTGAAATCGTAATAAATTCGATTTCAACCTAATAACACTTCACATTAACTCGATCTGACATCGCATTCATTCATTTTGCCGCTAAAACCTCAAAATGCTAATTCTGCAAACCTGTAACCATAAAACTTTTTGCGACCTCGCAAAACACAATATTTTCTTTTGCACACTTAACCACAGTATTAGTACAACATAACAAACCTATATCTAACTGCACAAAACTTAACTCATTCAAATTCCTAATATACACTAATCCTAAGTCCTAAACTATAGAAACTTACATAATTTAAGTAATTAAAGAAGGGTCAGGTAAAGATTCATCCTTACCATCAGATACATTACCTTCCTGACTACTTTCAGTGCTGAATATACCTCCTTGATCTGTGCCTTTATCAAATTTTACTTCATCTTTATTGCTACAACAACCTTTCTCTTTGTTTCCTGCATTTTCATTCCTTCTTGCATTGTTCCTACGGTTAGGGTTATGATGATAACCTCCATTGTTCATTCTGCAAACTCTTGCTGAGTGTCCAAACTTGTTGCATATTTGACAGATGATTCCATTGTTTCCAAATCTCTATCCTTGCTGGTTAATCTGTGACCTGCAATTTCTAGCAATATGTCCTACTTTGTTGCATCTAAAACATACTACCACTTTTCTTTTATTCATTTCTTCAATAGATCTCTTATCTGCATTGTTGGTATTCCCAATCATTCTATTATCATAATCATTCAAAATTACTTTAGGTCTTCTACATTCGTTAGCTCTATGTCCAAAACCATGACAATTATAACAATGTCCATTAAGAGGTTTAAATTGCTTACCAGTGCAATTTCTCTTCATGTGCCCAATAGTATTACAAGCAAAACATCTACCTTTGAATTCTCTTTGCATACCTTTAGATGATTCTTCCTGTTTTGATTCTTCTTGCTTTGATTCTTCTTTCTCTCTAGGTGGTTCTTCTTTAGGTGGATCTTCCAATGTGTTCTCATCTAGCTTCATTTCCTCCATACTTTCAGATGTCTTCAGATCTGGCTTCTTACTTTAATGATTTGTTCTAAACATACTAAATCCAAATCCAGTCTTATCAAAGAATGGTTCTCCAAAAGAAATTTGTTTTTCAGTCCTATCACCATTAGAATATAGCCTTTCAAGTTGTTGTTTAGATTGAGTCAATTCACCTTTCACAATTTTATTATAATTCTCAAGTTCTGCATACTGCACTTTTACTTTTTCAGATTCGGATGTTACCTTTTCAAGTCTTGATCTCATATCTTCATTCTCAATTTTTAATTTATCAGATCTCAAATTTCCATCTTTCATACTAAGCTTCAGATTTACTATCTTCAGTTCATGCTTAAGGATCTCAGTTTCTTTTTCTAATTCATCACAATCTTCAACAAGAATATCAGATTCCTTTTCAAATTTCAGATCTTCAATCTTACCTTTTAATTTGTCAATAACATTCTTTGCATCTTCATACTTTCTTCTTAAGGAGTTTCTTTCATCAGTAAGCATATCAATCTGTTCAAGAGCTTCTTCAAGATTCTTCTGAAGTTGATCCATATCCATAAAGATCTTACTCAAGCTGCTAAGCTTTCCTTGAATGTTCCTTCTCCGAGTAACTGTGCTCTGATATCAATTGTTAGAAATAGGAAATACTGAGAGGGGGGGGTGAATCAGTATTTCACAAACTTTTACTTTTGCCCACTTATGGATATAACAGATTACTTTAGTGCATACAAAGATTATCAAGCTAATTAACAGACATAGCAGTAAATAGAAAGAACTCATAACACATGATATGTTCTCGAGGAAACCCTGGCCAAGGGAAAACCCCGGTGGGGATGGTACCCACAAAGATCACTAATCAAAAGTATCCTGTTAGGGATATTGGACCTTGTTAAGAGTCTGTTTAAAATGTATAGTAGATCTATCCTAGTTAAAGGACTTTAGGCCTTGTTAGAAGCCTTAACCCTGTTAGGAGTTAGATTACAAAACCTGATCACCAGCTAAGCTCACTGCCCAAACAGGTAATACAAAATGTTTCTGACTATAATATGGTACTGCTTACAACTTCGCATCAATAGCCTTTGCTTCTATCACAATATACAACTTTCGCAAGTTATCCTTTTCTTTCTTTTTACAAAAAAACATCATACTCATTACATTTCAAGTATGCCTAATATACGAGTTATTAGAGCTAATAACTTCATATGGTCGGCTTCCAAAATCTTTATCCAAGGGTAAACATCTAGGATGTCATCCCTTCATAATGTTAAGTCATTATTTTGACAAGCAAAATAATCCCTTAACTCTTTCGCTAATACTGTCTCCAAAACTGTTCTGTCTACAAAACTATCTTCGGTAAACTTTGAATAACTTCGTCCGTACTACTCCAAACTTTATGCGCACTGAGATGGGGTATCCTCATACTCTGTAGAAGCTTCAGTTAACTGCGCAAACAAAAATATTGCTCCAGTGGACGTCGCCAACTAAATCTTCATCGGGTGCTCTGTTAGGATCACTGTATCCATACTTAGACAATTTCTTCCTTCAACTTGCCATACTTGCATTCCAGATTCTGCGCTCTCAATAGAGATCATATGTTGCCATAATGACAACATCTATGCATCCACATTAGCCAAATTGCCAACAGATATTGGGTTCAGTGGAGGATGAGAGAGTTTTCAGTGCTTTGGGCTTCCTAAAATCAAAGCTAAGAAACAAACTAGACAAGAATTTGGAAACATGCTTGAGGGTCTACACATCTAGGTATGATGTCAATACTTTTCCTTATCAAAAAGCAATGGAAATCTAGAAGAAAAGATGCAAAAAAGAGGGTCGGGCAACACCATTAACCAATCTCCGACAATGACTCCGAGTGGGACAAGTACAGGTGGCGATGGGAGTCATAGAAGCGGAGGTCGGAGTGAAGAAGACAAACTAAAATGAAGAGAACAATGAAGGAATTGGAATACCAGAATTGGATGATGATGACGATGCATAGATGAATTGGCAAACTTAGGAAATTTCTGCTAAATTAGCAGTAGCAATCAATAGGTATTTTTTGAACTTATTTACTATATCCTATCATTCAATGTACATTTTAGAAAAGCAAGAATGTATTATGTTTCATCATTAAAATTTGAGAACAAAAAGTATTATTACTGTAGAGTGTAGTTTGTATCGTATCATCAATGATCATTCATATTTGAATTTGAAATTCCTGAATGAAATTTTGTATTCCAAAAGCATATAACAGAGTAAATCAACTAAGAATAATTGAATAAAATAGAGTAACTCAACATACATTGAATTGGAAAACATGAAAATTAGATAGAGCACAATTTGTTTTGTATTCATTTGCAATATATTACAATTAATAATATCATATTTCCACAATCCATTTTAATTATGTATGCGTTTCTAGATTTGATTGTGTGTAGTTTTTGGTATCAATGTTTCGGATCACACTCTATGATCCATCATCAGGAAAAGAGAGAGTGCAAGAATTGTAAGAATTGCAAGGATCACTTTTCTTACAATTCTTGCACTCTCTCTTTTCTTGATGATGGATCACGGAGTGTGATTCGAAACGTTGATACCAAAAACTACACACAATCAAATCCAGAAACGCATACATAATAAATTACAATTTACAGTAGTTCAAAATTCAGAGCAATCTTTGTAGGCCAATCCAAACATCCTCTGATGATAGAACAATTTGGTTCATAGTATAGTCACACTCCTGCAACTTCATTAGCAATTCATATTTGAAAGTGTGACTTGACAGCACTGTTGCTTCCAAAACTCCATTCAATTTTCTCACTAGTTTGATGAAATCCATGAATGTATCAGGAGATATGTATGTAGGAAGAAAGCGTAAATCAGTATTTATTTTGTCCTGCAACCTTATTTTGTAATTTTCTCTTCCAATGAACTTATTTGCATCAAATCCCTTAGGCAAACCAATACTTTCCATATTCGCTTTCCTTTGTTCCATCTTTGTGATCTTCTGCTTAGCTTTGTCATCCAATTCATGTGCTTCTTGTAGCTTCTCACATTTTTGAATGATACTTGATACCTTTACTGAGGCATCAAGGTGGTTGCTAATTCCCTTGTTTGATAGATAACTATCACTCTTACTGTAGAGTTGTTGCATAATATATTTTGCTTTCTTTTCTTTCTTGACAACATCCATGTTCTGTTCAATGTTTTTATGGAGCTTCAAATAACATATTGTCATACTTTGAAGCATTTCAAACCAATCATACAAGCTAGTAGACATCACCAATATTTGGCCCCAAATGTGTTCTTTTGTAATCTTCACTAAATTATTACTAGTATTTGTTAAACTTTGAATTGTATTATTGGCCTTCTTTAGTTCTTCTACCATTTTTTCACAATTCTTTTTCTCTTCCATAGCTTTGTGTTCCCAATGATTGGCTTTATCCGCCTGAGAGTCCAATTGCTTTTGCAATTCCCAGTTGGAGGCAGCATTACTCTCCATGGTTTTAAATAACTTTTCTAAACTGACTCTTTCTTCCTCTAGTTTTTTACTAATTTCTACCAATTTTCCCCTCAGTGCCTTCAGCTCTGCCTACTCATGTTCCTTCACTACTGCCTCCACATGTTCCTGCTCTGTATCTCCTGATGTAGAGGTCAATTTTTTTATCTTTTTCTATAATTCTTTCAAACTATTCTCTGAAGCTTTCCTCTTTGCTTTTTCATTACCAATGTCTGCCTATAACTTTTCTATATTTTTCTCGAGCTTTCTTTTCTCTCTTTCCAGCTTTAGCAGTGCACTGTAGACCACTTGGTTTGTAGACTTTGACACATTGATTTTGTCCACATTTTTAACTTTGGAAAAATCCATTTGGAGAGCGCTAACTTGAAATTTAGATGGATCTATCTGACTCTCTGGTGGGTTTCCATCTTTTTTGGTGGAATAACAACCATGAACTCCATCATGTCTCTATTTGGGTCATATGTTGGAAAAACCCTGTTGGATGTAGGTTGTTCCTCTATAGCTGTAGTAAGGGCACCAATCTGCAATTTCTTCTTTATTTCCTTAATCTTGGTTGTTGTTTCTACAAATTTATTATAGAAATCTTTGAAACGAAAATCTGGTGTTGCAGAAGGATTTGAATGTTTGAAAGGTGAACCAAAGGCAGAGCTTGCAATGCCTATTGATCTAACTAATGCTCTTTGAGGATTTAAACTTCTAGAGGGTTTTGCTGATCCTGAAATTGAAAACAATTCTTTACGATCGAATGTCATTGTTGTCATTGTTCTGGAAGTGGAAACCTTTTGCTTCTTGACATTGTCTTCTTCTATGGGATTTTGTGTAGATTCTAGTGGCCTCTTTAGAGAGGGAACTTGTTGTATAAGCTGCCCAGTCCCACTAGCACCAGTGCCACTACTAGACCCAGTAGCAGTAGATTCAAACCCAAGGCCTGCACCATGATCATAAGCAATTTTTTCTGTCTCAATTGTATTCCAGATGCCTTCTCCTGTGGGACTAAAACCACCACCTTTATAACCCATTTTTTCCACAATGATTGCCCCTTTGCTATATACTTTTTTTCGGCCCTCACTGATTCCACTCTGACTCCCAGTCCTTGGAGTAAATGCAATTAATGGATTATCATCCTCGCTGTTTGGATCACTGTTGTCGTATGCCGAGTTAGGATGCTCCAAATTCCACAATTTGCTAAACTATATATCCTCGTCTATTTCATCCAGATCTTCACTGGTCTTTGGTTCACCAAGATCCTTTCTCATACTCAAAAAATCATTGATTTTCGTTCTAGTCCATTTTCTATCCCTACAAGCTTCTGCTATTTTCTTTGGTCTTTTTATGTTTGATGGATGAGCAGCTTTTTCGTAGAAATTGTAGGACATCCTAGGCTGTACAATGCCCTGGTTTATTGTTGTCATAATTTGTGATGACAATTGTTCAACTGAAATTTTTTCCTCACCGAAAACTTTCTCCATCTCTTTTGTCATGTCATCCCAGCGATCCTTGTTTTTAAACTTCTCTAGCAATGGTTTACTTTCATGTTGAAATAAGTTTGCAAAGTTCTTATTAGCAACAAGCATTATTTGAATGACGTTGAGTGGATCATACTTCCAGTACCACTCTAAATCAAATTGAAAAATATCTATAAAAAAATTTGCCACTTTGAATGCCTTTCTCTCAAATGTTAACCCTCCAATTGAGAAAGGTAAGGAAGGGAATATGCTCTTCTTCGATTGGCCAGCGAAGAGTCTATTTGTGCTCTCTAGTTGTACTACATATTCTACTACAAACACCTTGTCTGTCACATGCATTGGAAGTTTGTGGGGTTGCAGTTCTGATCCATAAAACCTTAGCACAGTGTATTCTTCCATTAATTACTAGTCAGCCAATTGAATTGTGCTTCCAAGTTGGATGCAATCCCTAGATGAAGCAGACAATCTGGACATTGGAGTGTTTGTTATTTTTTTGTACAATGGTGCCAAAAAGAAGTCTATAAAATTACTGTAATTCCTTCTGTTATCATACATTCTTATCTGAGGTGTCTAGTTATATATTGGAGTACCTATCCCCCTCTGAATTTCAAGCTTGTTGACGTTGCTCATTAATATTGCAGCATGATTGGCTAGCAGAAGATAGCACAAGTAGGTTGTGAACCTAAATGTCTTAGAATTGCCTCTTTTAATCAATGTTAATTGTTCTTGCATCGATTGAACCATGTGTCCAACAAAATTATATCTTGTTGGTTCATTGACACAATGGATATCCCAAATGAATTGAAGAATGCTGGCACGCACTTCCCTATTGTTTTCAAATCATAGGCAAAATGCTTACGAGGATATAGTATCCTGAACCCATGGCACAAAAATGTTAAAATCATAAGGAGGCTTATGGTTCTCACCCAATGAAGCCTTTGCCTTTGCAACTATTAGACCCTTTATAAATGAATTTTTTGCGTTTAGCGAGATTGCCTCATATTGCTCTGCCAGCAATCCCAAGTCAATATGGACATTACAATTTTGTTAGTCAAACCCCAGGTTTAGCAAACTGAGAAATTCTTCCTGGGTTATTGATAAAATTTCCTCCTGATTTTTTTAATTCACAATTGCTTTTCTTTCTTCATCATAATTTTTTGCACAAATCATGACAATTTCTGGGCAAGGGAAAACTTTGGGTAACAGCATGTGACCCAAACCAACATCCCACGAAGCAACTTTATTGGTTTTTACACCTATCGTTGGGTTAAAATTTATAAAATCAGACCTCTTTGGCCCAGATGCCTTACTGCACAATGTATGTTTAATTTCTATAACTCTCCTTTCACCATCGATAACAGGATCATAAACATCGTGATACTCATCAGTGAAACCGGGGATTTATACTAGTTTTCTGTAGTATATTAAAGTTTTCCCATCTGCTTGCCCTTGGCCTTGAGTTTTCACTTTCCCCATTGTTCTTCGGAAGAATGAAAAAACATAGATTCACATATATTTACTAACAAAATCACAGATAATAACTAACTAATTAAGAAAACCCCAATTTAAGAAAACCCCAATTGTACATGCAAGAATTAAATTTTCAAAATCAAGTTAAACTAAATTTTTGACATTACAAAATCGGGATGCATCAGGCTAGATATCTTACCCGAAATTAAACTTTGAAATCTGGATAGATAAAAGTTAGAACGGCTAAGGCTCTCACAAATTACAGTCTTGAAATCTTCGACGACGGTTCAACAGTTCTTTTTAGCTCTGCTGCTACGAGTCGATAGGTTTTTAAAAAGGAAATGTTAAAAACCTTTCATTAAATGTAATGGTATATAATTATACTATAATGGTAACGTAATCTTTCTAAAAAATACTGTGTAATGTAATCTTTCTAAAATATACCATGTAATCTTTTCGACGAATTACATGTCAACGTGTCATGTTTCCGGAGTGAGTTTTTAGAAAAAAAATTTGAAACCCATAGTACTTCCAAAATACAACTTCAACCGTTCATCTCTCATAATCCAATGATTGTCACGATTTTAAAATATTAATAATTTAATACACACTAATGAATATTAATCATTAACTATATTCACTTAGAATAGTTTATCCATGAAATTTGAACCTGTAACAACTCACCATTAAATGATAAAGTTTGGAAACATTTAATTATTACATGAAACAAAAGTGCAACGCAAATTTTTTATATTATATAAGGCAAAATTTCATTACAATTCAAATATGCCCATAGACCATATCTATTAACGATTCTTATAATCAAAACAAAAAAGAAAAGCAATAGCACTTCGAATTTCTTAAAACATTTTCATATTTTATTTTTTAACATACGTGATTACAATTTATATCATTGCAAAAACCTTGGTAAGCTACTACCACCAAAGGGAGACACAGTAGAGGGACTAGAGAGTAGAGACTAGGTAGACTCGGGGACTATCTGGCTGAGGCTCCCTTCCTTTTGTGTGGAAGTCTGAAGAGAAGATAATTTCAGAGAATTCTTCTAGCCACCGATAGTCCCTGGGTTCCTCCAATAGGTGCCACTTCCAAAGGAAATCCCTCCCAATCTGTGCCCACTTCCGATGACGCGTGAGCTGCTCAGCATCAAGGTTCAGTAGAAATGGTTGCCTGAGCACATTTACTCCTGGTTGTAGAATCTTAGGCAAATCATTTGCCCAAGGAATTCCAAACCCAATTTCTAAAAATACGACAACATACACATCGTCACCGAGGTATTCTTCTTTAAAAACTTTCCTCAGAAGCATGATAATATCTACCTTCCCCCCCCCCCCCCCCCCAAGTCCAACAGAGATGTCAAGAATTGAGACGAAATGTCAGTATTAACTCTATACCTATTTTCACTCTCCAGAAATTCACGTCCGAGCACCATCCTTATAGCCTCCTTGGTGAAGGCTCCCAACTCCGTAGCAACAGACGTCAAGATTGGGTCTATGACCAGGCCCAAAAAAGCCTTCCGGTCCTCCAAGGCAATGCATCTCAAACGAATTGGAGTGTCCGTTGAAAATTAAACTGATATTAGTATTCTAATTTTTGACAAAAATCAAAGAGAACCTAGCACTCGCAGACTATTTTCACAAATATGCTTTCACAATCGTAAATTAACGAGTGTAGATCGATCTATTTATAAGTCCTAATTGAAATTCTTTCTCTGCCCTAAAGATCTAATTAATTCGTAAGATAAATGAAAACTGTCCAAAAATCTCCAAATCTTTCATATTTAATGCAACAGTGGGTGAAACTGGAAACAACACTTATGATAAGCCATTTGCTATCTTGGGAATAATGAAGGCCGAAAGGATCGCGCCACACAGGTAGACATAACAATTCTTTATTATATAAAAAACTTGAAACCCGTGCCCACTCCACAGAAACAATAAGCAAAGTACGTTAGCTGTGAAATGGTGGCAAGAAATGAAGCTTTACCATTGATGTAAGATCATCGAATGGTCAAAAAACAATGTCCTTAGATGAGATGGCGTTTTCATTCAAGCCTTAACTTTAAGGCATTATTTTATCAAGGTAATGAATAGTTATATGATGTCACACATATCTGTCAGTGAATATTGAAAGGCGCCATCTAAGAACCCATTAATTCACATTACTTTAATTGATGTCATGACTCATCTACTCATTGCCATTAATTAATATTTCTACCAAAGATTGCCAAAAGAATTCTACTTTTATGGTGTCAGAAAATGAGGTCATAGACTCACAGTGTCACACATATGTTCGATTACAACATATCAACGGCCAAAGGTGAATTTTGGGCCTATTGTTGGTCTTCATAATCTTTACAGCAAATTCTCGGCGGAATCATGACACGTGGTATGATTGATCGTGGGCTTATTGGTACGATCAATCATACCACGTGTCATGATTCCGCCGAGAGTTTTCCATAAATATTATGAAGAGCAACAATAGGCCCGAAATTCACCTTTGGTCGTTGATATGTTGTAAATCCAACGGACATGTGTTATGTGAGTCTGTGATGTTATAGTGATGGGAACCGATGCAACTTCAACATCAAATCACAACCATTGGATTAAGAGAGATGAACAGTGGAAGGTGCATTTCGGACGGAATGTGGTGAGATAACTCCTTTACTGAAAACTCTCTCCGGAATCATCACACGTGTCATTCTTCAAGAATGAAAACTTAAATCGCTTGGAATGTTAAATGTAATAATTATTTCCAATTATTCAATCGTCATACCAACTGTAAATTTTTGAAAACCATTCGCCATGACAAATAAATTAATTCAAATATTTGGAAAATAGTTTCGCCATATTTTTATAAAAATGGTATCCGTTATTAAAAAATTCACCACCAAATATCCATATTTTGAAACATAATTCGCCATCAATATTAATAATTTTCCTATAAAAAAAATTGTAGTCACCATTTTTTTATAAAAATGGTATACACTATTAAAAAATTCACCACCAAATATCCATATTTTGACACATAATTCGCCATCACTATTAAAATTTTTCCCTCCAAAACACATGTGATTCGCCACAATTTTATACTTTTCGAGAGGGGGGGTTTCTTAAAGTTATCCCTGCCAACAGCACTCACAGGAGAACTAGTGATAGGGCCAACAACATCCTAGGAGACAAGGCTAGCAACATCTTGAGAGACAACACCAGCAGCAATCCTCTTAGTAGGCAAAGCACATCCATCAGAGATGAGAGACCTATCACAGGCTACAACATATTGAGACAAATTACCACACACATATGGAGCAGCAACACAAGGGAACACAAGACTATCCTTAAAGAGCTCCCTCAACAGAATCATGAGAGAAGACCACATGATTCAGAGAATCCATCCCAACCACTTGAGAGAAACTCCTTTGAGTTTCAGAATTCTTCACTACTTTAAATATTTCTTTCTATCTTAACATTTTTCTATTAGAACAAGGTGCACAATAGTTTCTTATTTCTTGTTTAAAAACAATTTGAAATGGCATTAATCGATCATTTTGGCAATTTGATCTACCCATTATGTTTTTTAGGTGTCATGCACCTTTTGCATTCTTTCATGAAGTTGTTGGTTTCCTTTTTCTCACATGTTTGCCAATTAAATCGTGTTTTTCAATTGGCATTGCTATTCAAAAAGTGTGACTCACACATGATTGTTTCAATCAATTGCTAGTTGTGTTTTTATGTCTTTGCAACCTTTTCAAATATTTTAAGTGGTTAAGCCATATTTTTTATTAAAGATAAAAATAGGTTTTGAAGGGACCTAAAGCCTTGAACAATATGGTCACATGAGATATAACATGTAAGCCCTCAACAAGTAACAAATCGACACCTAGACGAGGGTTTTACCAATAGGCTCCCACAATCTGACACAAACGTTGAACAAAAAGCCAATGTGCAACCAAAAACTAAAGATAGGACCAAAGAAAACTCTAGCTCCACCACCCACAAGAAAAAATCATTACGATTTACCTTTAATCCCACCCTTCTGGGAACAAAGGGTCATATAAAAAGACGGCGTAGACATCTTGTATTTTTTCTCTCACCGTAATCCATCCCTCTTCCACCTTAGCAACTGCATCCTGCCAAGCCAATGAATCCAGTGCTGGAATCCCAACACCCTGAGAGGGAAGACCAGCAACACCCACAAAAAAGCTAGAAATAGGGTCAGCTATAGCCTGAGTAATAAGGCCAACAATAGCCTGGGTGATAGGGCCAACAATAGCCATAGAGACAGCATTAACACAACCCCCTAGCACAAGTAGCATCATCTTGAGACAAATTCCCACAAACATCTAGGGAGACTATAGGAGAAACAAGAAATTTTTCCCCAGAAATCCCCCTGCCCCATAAGAAGCAAAAACGGGTTGAGAAGAAGCCAAAAGATCCAGAGAATTTGTAGCAACCACCTATGAGAAGCTCTGGGAATCAAGTTTCTTCAAAAATGTATAATGTTGAACATAAGCACGAACCCACCATGAAGCAAAATATTTAATTTTCTCAAGTTCACATTGAGCAGTCGAATGACCTATTTAAAAACATCTTCTACACCTTAAGGGAATCCCTTCATAGTCCAAAGTTTGAACCCAACTTCCCTTCGAAGACCTGATAAGGATTTCAAGAGGCAGCCCCTTAGAGACATCCATATCTACCAAGATATGAGCAAATGTTGAGTGATAAATATTGTCAGAGGAATCATTGTCAATCATAAGAAAGTCCCCCAGAGCATCACCCACATCCTCAAGGGGAAAGTCCACCCAAAGATGAAGGGGGCGATAGGGAAGATAGACCCAGACAAGAATTTTATTAAACTTTTCAAAAAATGGGTTAAAATCTTAGTGCCATGGCTTAATCACTAACAGATACTTATCCTCCCAACTAAAAAAATGATGGTACAAAATCTTATTTCTGTCATCAGCAATATCAAATTTTGCAATAAAAAAACCCCTAGCCATAGGAAAATATGCATTGTACCAAAGAGAAGAAGCTCCCAATAATGAGAAATCCAGTCATGTAGTTGAGGGAGGCTAGGACGAAACCCCTAAACCTACAATGACAACATGAGATGAAAGAAAAAAAATAGTTTGATCAATCTCCTCCTCCGACTCATAATCTAGATCAATGGCAATGACCTTAGAAACTAGAATAGATTCAGCCAACCCCCCGGGCCTACCAACAACCTTGCCAAGAGCTGCAGGGCTAGCAACGGAAAACGCACCACCACCACCAAGCTAAATCTGAGCGGGAGAAGAGAAAGTGGCAACCACAAGGGAAGAGACACCGTCCCAACCCAAAGGAGCAAACGAATGCATAATCCCGAAGGCACAGTCATAGTAGCATATCCCCAAATCCGGAACCACTGCCTTTAGGCAGAGAGGGCACACCAACACTAAGGGGAGAAGAATCCCTGGCAGCGTAAGCAACAGGAACCCCACTGGTGGCCAAGGGGATAGCAGGGAGACCAACAGGAGACAAGTGCATTTTTTTGCTTATATCTTTGGGTGGACCTGAATTTGGTTGCATCTTGCTATCTTTACTTGTAGTTTTATCATTGCCAACTTGCAATTTCAGAGTGGCAAAAACACAATGCTAGTGTTCATTTTCTCTTTGGTCCACTTTCACTATTACTTAACCACTTGAAGTTCCTCTTCTCACTAGCAATGCCACTTAAAAGATGCAACATTCCTAATTATTAAAATATTCATTTGTTCTTGTCAAGATTTTCCTCCTTAGTGATAGTGGCTCCTTTGAGCAAGCATCCCCAAAAATTTGTGTCCAATGTTTTTCATGAGGTATCTTCTAATAAACCTACGGATGTGGTTTTACTAGTTCAAGATTTTGACAATGCATGCCAATGGTTAAAGCAGTATACTCTTATAGGATATTTTGCTAGAAAGGCTCCTACTAAAAGCTCTAGGATCAAGTTAACAAGACATGGGCCCCTCATATGATCTGCCTAGATGGCATCCAAAACTTGACAAAAGTTTTCTTTTTCTTTTTCGCTTTGTTGACATTAGCCATGTTTAGGCCATTTTTCAAAATGGGCCTCAATATGTCAGGCCATATTTTCTTGGTTTTCAACCCTTGTCCTAAGACTTTTTTGTCTTAAATAATGAAAACTCTATTTTCCTGTTTGAATAAAACTTCTTAGTTTTCCTTTCCCATGTTAGTCCCTTTTGCATGTCATTGCCCAGTTTCTTGGCAAGGCTAATTGTGTTGAACCTAACCATTTTAGCGTGCTTGACCCCGTAAATGGGTTTGTGTTGAAGTTGATTTGTCTTGTGACCTCAAAGAGACAACTAACATTCAAATAGGTATTTGTCACACCCAATGTGTGCTCTATCCGAATTTTCAAAAAACTCATTTATCGTTGTCAATCCTCTAAGCATAAAATTAAAGATTGTTATTTAGCTATTCCAAGAGTGAAGTCCCCTTCCAAGATTCCCCACCCTCCACATGCTCCAAAGGTTTCAAAATTAGAAGAGAAATGAACTATTGTGGTCCACAAGGGGGATGTTGCCCTATCCTCCAATGTGTCAAATAGATCATGGGAGTTAGCTACCACACACTTGTAATGCATGTTGTTGTTTCATACCCTTATAAGAAGGGGAAGGATGTTGCCACTCCTATGACTATTGAGTTTTTTGTTCGTCCTATTTTTGTGTGAATACCTTAGCCAGCTTTGGTGCTTTCCACTCATTCGCATAGTCTACGCTACTCTTGTAGCCCTTTTGGGTGTGTGGAAGCTAGTGAGATTGTTCTAGAAAAGAGAAAGAATGAATTAACTAGTTTTTAAAAAGCATTAGATTTCCTGTAAAATTGGTTCTCCTCTCCTGAGGATGAGGGTGGTATGCAATATTTTGAATCATGAATTTCTTCTCATGGAATGTTTGAGGTCTCATTGACCTCGCTAAGAAGTATTCCAGGTAGGATACTTGAAAGACATATCTTGGTATTGATGTGTTGTCTTTAAGAAATTCAGATTGCTTCTCTTGTTGTTGCATGACAAGTTATTTGGCCAATTGGCCTAGTCTTTGCCTCCAAACACAAGACAAATTGTGGAGGGGCAGCCACCCTTCTTGCCCCATTGTGGCAATCTTGTGCGATTGACCATGGGTTTGATCCTACTCAACAACTTGTTTGGATCCTCATGTCAATCGATAATCATTCCTTTTGGATCATTAATGTTTATGATCCCAAAGATGTTATTGAAAGATCTGCACTTTATCGATGGATTGCAGATTCAATGCCTCTTCCCACTTTCATTCTTGCAGTGACTTTAATATAGTTGAGGTGGCTTCTAATAAGGAATGAGTACTACCCTTTAGATGGATAGTTGACAAATGATGTGTGGTTTTATATGCTCAATAAAATGGGCCTTTTGATACCAGTACTTCCTGTCACTATCATCGAGTTGTCTAGCATACGCAAAGTAATTTCTAGGCGGGGAATGAAAAAGTATTTAAATGTCTTGATCATGCCATGCCATGATAATGACACAATCTTTTTTCTCATTTGCTTCCAATCAAAATCTTCCGATTGTGCCCCTTGTTGAGGTTTCCCTAATAGACCACTTTCCCATGAAGTTCAACATTTTGTTGGCAAGTGGGCTCGGTTCAACCATCCAAAACCCAATTCTTCTTTGAATACTTCTTTGCTAAATCATCAACCCACAATAGCCCACCAAAAGATTGTAGATAGTTGTACTACCTAAGGGGCTTATATCAAAGCCAGACTCCACTAGTTGAAGGTGGGTGATTGAGCTTCAAAAAAGTCACTTTTGGATCTTTGTGCTTGGCATTCCTCACTAGGTATTAATAGAATTAGGGAAATTCAATCAATGCTCTCTAAGCTACTAGACATTCTCTAGGCATTTGTCCACCACTATAAGAAGGTTTTCATAGCTTAAGAGGCTTCCCCAGAGTAAGATAGAGCTCTTCAAGATTGCCTAAGGTTTGTCCTATCTCGGCTTTCTAAAGCCCAACACGCTTTTTGTGAGCGATTTCTCTCTTGAAGATCTTAAAGAGGTTGTCAACTCCATGGAAAATGATATAGCTCCTATGTGTGACGACTTCTCTTGTGAATTTTACAAAGCCCTTTGACCTTTTGGGCTCCAACTTGTACCAAGTTTATCTTGAGGTTTCCACAATTGGTCACTAGAACAATTGGTTAACAAAGGTCTTATTGAATTCATACCCAAGTCTAGTGACCCTGAGGGCATTTGCAACTAGCAAGTAATCACTTTGCTCAATGTCTCATACAAAACTATTGCCAAAGTCTTGGCTCTTAAAATCTACAACTTGCTCCCACATAATCATTCATCTTGAACAAACCAATTTTATTAAATCAAGGTTCATTTTGGATAACGTTGTTGTTGTTTTGGAAGGAATAGAATGGACCCATCATTCTCATTAGAATGTCATCTTCCTCAAGATTGACTTTTCCAAAGCCTATAATTGTATTGAATGGTCTTTAATCTTGGCTATGCTAGCTGCTCTTGGATTTAGCCCTTGTTTCATTCAGTCTATGAAGACATGTTTATTTAGATGTCTTTGCATGCATCACCATTAATAGTTGCTAGTCTCAAGCCATTGGGCTCCTATGTTCCATTTGCAATGGTTTCCCTCTAACTCCCTCTTTGTATGTCTTGGCTAATGAAGGCTTTGGATATCTTTTGGCAAACTCAATTTCTACTGGGTCGGTTATAGGGATTTCCCTTCTTGAGGCACCTCCTCAGCTATTTCTAGGCATTTTCCAAATGATTCTTTCATCACTGGTTGAAGAGAAGAAAAACATCAAACATGCCTTTCACTAACTTAACACCTTTTGCTCGGCTTCTAGCTTTTCTATTCAGTGGTATACAACTCAGTGTTACCAGCAATCCTTCCTCTTGGCTCTGTATTGAATGCACCAATATGGTTGGAAGTGGGTTGGGCATGGGGAAATGTTTTGGTTTTTGGGCATTCCCTTTGCTTTCTAGGCCTCTTTGTGTTCCTCTAGAATACATTTTTTGCAAGAATTGAGAAGAAGCTTTCTTATTGGATTACCAAACCACTCTCACCGACTCATAAATTACATGTGTGATTTATTATTCTCACAACCACCTATTAGTATTATTCTTTTTGGTGGGCTCTTATTTGAAATTGGAAAAGCTTCTAAGAGATTTTTTGTGGGCATATTTGGGGGACCACAAGCATTTGCATAGGGTTGCCTAGGAGTTTTGATGTCTACCATGTGACTGTGGTGGTCTTGGGTTTCTCTCGACCTAGAGACAGGGATTAGCCTTCTGTGCTAAATGGGTTGTTCATGTCATTTCTGGATATGAAGCCTAGAAATTTATCCTTCGGCATTCCATTTCCTCTAGCTATCCACTCAACTAACCTTCTTGGAAGGGGATAGCCTTTCAAAACCTTTCGGTTATAATAGATGTTATCACATTGAAGGCACTTTTGTGGCCAAAAGTATTTTGTGTGCTCAGGAAGCCATCAAACCCTCACTTTGGTGGGCTAGCTTAGGCTTTCAAGATGGCCTTTCTTTCAATCAGCATAACATTTGGTGGTCTCCGATCATTCAAATTTAGGGGTTTTCCCTTGCCCATATGCCTTGGGTTTGTCCCTTATGTTTTCATAAACGTGGCATTCACACACCCCAAGACTTGTTTTCTAGAACTACTATGAATCTCCACTCTTGGGGAGATATGAAAGCCCAATTTTGGCTATGTTGCTTGGATCGAGAGACATTTGGCATTCATGTCACCTCTACCTCTAAATGTGTTGCACACGATTGGGATTCACACAATGAGGCCATGGTGGAAAGATTGGCATTGGCCTCCCGACACTACCTTCTATTATTACAAGCCTCGATTGGATTACTGTTGGCTCTCTTTTCACCTTCCCATGGAATTTTATTTGAATCTTTGGTGCCATTTAAAGTCACCATTGTGTGTCTGGCAACAACATTTTCACAATATCTAATCTGCAATCATTGAGCCTAAGTTTGTCTGTTTCCCTTGATGTATTTTTTTTAAGGCTTGCAAGTGGGTTATCACCTTCAACATATGGATATTATTTACCCTCTTTATCTATTCTATGGCCATCCAAAGTCTTTCAAACACTCTTTTGGCTTTTTCGCCGTGCTCAAGACTTGTGGAGTTGGATTCATGATTTATTTCACCCCTTTTGGCTAGAGCCATTTTCTTGCCAAATGACTCTTTTTGAGGATTGGCTTTGAACCCCCTTCAAATTTGCCCAAATATGGCACATTTTCAAGGTGGACATCCTCTTTTCTTTATGGAAAGATAGGAATGTTGTTCTATTTTCTCACACCTCCATTGATACTAGTGTTTAACATTTGACTAGTATGTATTTATAATAATGTAATACTTCATATCCAAGTCTAGGGCAACAAGGTGGTGCTAGAGGTGACCCACACCTTCAAGAAGTTTTAGATCACTAGTGAAATGCCCCTTGTATCGTTTCTAGAGTTCATTTGGATAATTTTGCCTCCCATGGCCAGTCCCCACCTCGTGGTTGCCGATGTGGCCGAAGTGCCTTTGCTCAATGCTCTTAGACCCTACGATCTTAGGCTCCTCTCCATTGGTGTGGTGGTAGGAGCGGTTTTGCTAGGCAGCGCTCTTCCTCTTAGGTTTTGCCTCTAGAGAGGCAAGGCCATCTACTAGTGGTGGCAGTGGTTGGTTGTCTTCCAATGGAGATAGTGGTTAGCATAAATTTTCCAAATGGCTTCCCATGTTGGCTTTGACAGTTCCGCCAATTTGTGATGATAAAGATAAGGAGGCTGTTGCTGATGAGGGGTAATCTCTCCCCGATGTCACCCCTAACTCTATTGTACGAGGGAAGCCG
The DNA here is from genome assembly GCA_027943335.1 of Chamaecyparis obtusa. Taxonomy (NCBI): domain Eukaryota; kingdom Viridiplantae; phylum Streptophyta; class Pinopsida; order Cupressales; family Cupressaceae; genus Chamaecyparis; species Chamaecyparis obtusa. The sequence goes on from BSBK01007563.1 coordinate 461,446, forward strand.
GATGACAGGGACCCCTTGTTGCCGCCATCTGGTGCTGCCCTTGCCGCTTAACAACTTGTTTTTGTTGTTTATTAGATTTACAGGCTCTACCTATGATACTAGTTCTGGGCTCTACCCATGTGTTTTTTATGCAATTTGTGCATTGCACAAGTGACTCTGGGGAGTGAACTTGTGTCCTTTTTTATGTGAATATATGTGATTTTTTATATATTAATAGGTCAGACACATTCATCAAAAATTAATGACAAACTTAACATTTCACTTTCCTACTTTATCTATCATAGTTCCATGTGAATCACCATATTCACCTAGCAATGTTATTGTTAAAGTTTTAACATACCCTACTCCATCTCCAAAAGTTTACAGGAGTCTCTTAGGCTTTAGCCATTTCACCACTAGAGTCAAAGTTTTTGGTCTAGCAATGTCACTGGGAAGATGTGATCCTTCCCTTTGATGAACACATTGTCTCCTTATATCTATTTTGAACTTCTTTCCCTCATGGCATTGTCATTCACATTTGCGTTGTTTAAAGAGAATATCGAGGAGACTTTGAAAACTAAGCCTTCAAAAGCTTGAGTCATCATAGTTTTACAAAAACTAGTTAGCAGACAAACTATGCTGCAACCAAATAACTTAATAGATTGATGAGAAGGATAATCTAGTTGTCATTGACTAACATGACTATAAATTTGACATTATGTGTAAAGCTTCACAGGGATGTCGAATTTGGTACTAATACATTCTTGGAGGACCTCCATTGTCATCTCATCTTTGGATAAGATGGGCTCGGTTATCACTAAATGATAAGCCATACCCTTGCTTGGAGCTAGCCATAACACCTCTAAAGCAACAACAATAGGAAATATACAAAGAACATAATAAAGACAATAATAATTAGAATGTAGGGGCCATAAAGTGGTTTGGGGTTCACAAGAATAACCCATATTATCTATTTAATATGCACACCATTGATGCATGTGCTTGATATTTTATGCACTGATAGCAAAGATGCTTTTAATGCTAATATCAGATGTTAGTCAAGTTTTGGTTGAAAGCCATCCAGGCTCGGTATCATCTCACATTTTGATTAAGCCTTGTGCTATTTTCACTAGGTGGCATGATGCATTTCCCCTATTGTTTTTATTTGTGTAAAACCTGGTATTTAGTGCTTCATTAGTTTGTTTGCTGGAATTAACCTGGAATAAGAAAACGGGAATAGGAAAATTGGCATAAATTTATTCCAATTTTGGTCCAATGCAAGAATAAATCTAATTCCAGGTTTTTTTAGAAATTAGATTTATTCTTGCATTGGACCAAAATTGGAATAAATTTATGCCAATTTTCCTATTCTCGTTTCCTTATTCCAGGTTAATTCCAGTTTAAGGCTTTTTTAATGCACAAAACAAAATATAATATTTATATTGCATCAATTCATTTGCTTATGATCTGAGCTTGACCTGATATTTACTTTTACACATTAAAATCTTTGGAGTACATGTGAGTTAGTTGACTCTATCCTTCACATATGTTTTATGCCTTGTGTGCTATTCCAAGTCCATGGTAGTTATATCAATATACTACTTATAATTGCAAATTAGCCTTTGTATGCTCTTCTTTGCTAATCCAATTTTGAGGATCATATATGATATCAATCTTTCAGCCTAACGAACACTTTCAGCGCATACAATTGTACTTTGCCTTGGAATAATACAAGTATCACTGTCGTAAGAATTTATTTGAGATGTTACAACCATTTGTTGAACGTGTCCAACATTTCAATATTGTGCAGTCCTGAGAAGAGAGCTCAGGATAATGGGTTTTAGCCATGTTGATCTATAAATAACTAGTTCACTCATGGCTTCCCAAATGCATTTACAAAAATGAGATTGGCCATGGAGTATCAGATTGAGGGATGTGGGATCATAGTTGCAATTAATGGCAAGCCACTCATCAAACTAGCCAACATAGTCATGATGAAAGGGATCAAACTATAATTCCTACTATACAGATGAGGTTAAAATTCTACTACCAAGTGTTTTGAAAATTGCCAGGCTTTAATAAAGGGTGGATGAGTATCATCTGAGCACACGAAGGTATATTCCAAGACAATATTAAAAAAACTAAGGCCCCATCATTTTGAGAAAAAATGCATATTCAAATGCAGTCTCCTTACAATGCCTATAACGACCACTCTCTCCAAAATGACCAGTGTTCATGTTTGCCTTCAGAAGAACAGGCCGAGAATAATCTCTCTCGGTTAATTCACGCACCCTAGCAACCCACTTGGCAGCTTCCCAAAAACCAACCCTGAATATGAAGCATCAAATATCAGCCTTACATTAGAATGTTTCCTGCAAAAACCTTGAAGTTAAATAAAAGATTCTCTTGAAAAAATAAAATACACAAGCAGATGTTGCAACAGTGTTAGATTTGACAAAGGCCATATCGATGCTTTGTTAAACAATGAAAATTGTAGACATGCCTTGAATCATGGAAAGATGCTGTCACCAACATGGAAGGGTAAGAAACCCCTTTCTGAATATTCTCATATGGAGAATAGCTACGAATAGTTGAAAATTCCACAAAGCTCCTTGGATCACCAAATTCTTCATAATCCAAAACTGTGAGCGATAAGCTTGGATCCAATAATGTGTTACAAACATCTACAAAAGGAACCTGCATGCAAATTTTCAGACAACACATCTTCTACTTGAAACATAAGATAAAAATTCTAGTACTGTTGCTAGCTCATAGCCAATGTATGTCACTGGTGGTATCAAACATGAAGACAACTGATGATTAAAGGTTAACCAAGAAGCAAGAGAAATTGTTTATCTAAGTCATCATTAACATCTACCATTCATAAAAAAAATTCTCCAGAGATCACTAAAAGAATTTTCTATTATTTAGCTTGTCCAATAGATCATTTTTCAGATAACCAACCTTCAGAATTATAGCCCTGTATAAGTCTGGACATGTGTTGACAGCTGAAGCTACCAGAAGCCCACCTGCACTGATGCCCATGGCTCCTAATAGTTTTTTATGCACGTATCCCTCTTCCACAAGATATTTACTGCAAGCAATGAAATCAGAGATGGAGTTGGTCTTCTGCAACGCTTTGCCTGCATTATGCCAGGACTTGCCTCCACCACCACCTCCTCTATAGAAACCATATGCAGAGTTAGAACCATAGTCCTAGGCATCGATGAAAAAAGAGAAAACAAATATACACACCATTATAACAAATAAGCTCAGCTTTTCTGGTTTCGTTACTTTCTGACACAAAATAATAGATGTGAAAATAAAAACTTCTAACCCAAGCACATAACTAATGACAGAATGCATGGATTTTAATTTTTTTTGTGTGGATAAATGCTCTTTTAATAACATAAAGATAGCTATGTACATCAGTGAACAGTTTTTTGGAGGTCAAACTCTTCTGCTCTGGGGCTCTAAGCCTGTGGGTTTTGAACCAAAGCCTTTTGCCTGGGATTATCACACTTTGCCAATGAACCAGTACAACAGACTATCTATAGGATGTTATTCTTTAATAGGTTAATATTATGACATGGTGAATTCCATGGTACACTTGTCGGCCTTCAGGGAATGCATGGAGCGTTGTCGGAAAGCCCGACTCGCATTGAATCTGAAGAAATGCAGGTTTATAGTGCCTCAAGGGAAGTTGCTCAGACATATTTTGTGCAAGGCTGGATTGAAGACAAATCCAGACAAGGTGAGGGTAATCATTGGGACAGAACCCCCAACGGATGTAACAGGAGTCAAGTCCTTTCTTGAACACATTGGGTATTACAGGAAGTTCATCAAGAACTTCGCACAAATTTCCTACCCTCTGGATAAGTTGACACGGAAAGGCGAGCCGTACGCATGGGAGTCCGTACAAGGAGAGGCCTTCAAGGAACTCAAAACAAGGCTAGTGATTGTGCCTATTTTGGCTTATCCAAATTGGGATAAAGAATCCCACATCCATGTGGACGCCTCCAATTATGCTTTTGGTGCCACACTGGCACAGGTGGGGGAGCATGGGCTAGATCATCCCATATGCTTTGCGAGTAGATTGTTATCCAAAGCTGAGAAAAATTATAGTATGACGGAGAGCGAAGCACTCAGGATGGTCTACAGAGTGTAGAAGTTATGTCACTCTCTACTGGCAACCCCGTTCACATTTTATGTGGACCACCAAGCATTAATGTGCCTAGTGAATAAACCTATTATTCAAGGAAGGGTAAGTAATTGGCTCCTTCTACGTCAGGAGTTTACATTCACAATCATTGTACAGCCAAGAAGAAGCCATGTAATTGTTGATCAGTTGTCATGGATCAAGTTAGGAGAACCACCAAACAAAGTGAATGACTTCCCCGACGCTCATCTTTTCTTGATAGCTGCACTATCGTCATGGTACACCTCCATCGGGGAGTATTTGTCGACTCCACAATTCCCTTGGGACATACCGCCAGGGGAAAGAAGTTGGCCCTATGGAGTCGGACATTTCAATTGAGCAATGGGTTGCTTTATTAAATGGGACCCGACCAAGTTTAGAGGAGATGTTTTATGGAAGAAGAGATTCCTGGGGTGCTAAGAGAGGCACATGAAGGACCCACAGGAGGCCACATGGGGCCAGACACCACGGCTCAAAAGGTGTTGCTTACAGGGTTATGGTGGCCTACATTATACAATAATGCTCGTGAATGGATCGTAGGGTGCGACACCTGCCAGAGGGTAGGAAAACCACTTAAGAGGGACTTTATGCCCCTAAATCCTTCCCATGCATAAGAGTTGTTTGAGCGGTAGGGATTGGACTTCATAGGGCTAAACGACAAGCCATGCATGAAGGTGTCAATATATAATGGTGGCGACCAAGTATCTAACTAAGTGGGTCGAAGCACGAGCACTATCAGCGGCAAGGTTCATATATGAGAAGATTATCACCCAGTATGGCATCCCCATCCAACTCACCAGTGATCAAAGCGAGCATTTTGTAAACCACGTGGTGAAACTTCTGACGAATGAGTTCAAAATCTTCCACTCTCTGTCAAACCCTTACTACCCGAGAGCGAATGGGCAAGCAAAAGCCATGAACAAGATACTGGTCTCGATCATCTACAAGTCCTGTGATGTGGAGCAGGAGGATTGGGAGAAGCTTCCATCAGTACTATGGGCCTACAAAACCACTTATAAAGTCACAACAAGCCAAAGACCTTTTCAGCTAATGTATGGCTAGGAAGCCATCGTACCGACCGAGTTCATGGTACCCAGTTTGCGGATAGCCATCCAGAATCAGCTTGGCAATATTAAGAGTTTGTGGGAAAGATTGTACACATTGAACAAACTAGATAAGCGAAGACTAATGGCTCAATGGGCAACGGAGGTAGCCTAGTAACGTCGAAAGTTGTGGCTTGACAAACATATTCAATGTATGAATTTCAGGCCAGGAAAGATGGTTTTAAAGTATAATGGCCACAATGAAATAAGACAAGTAAAGTTCAAAGTGCGATGGCTCGGACCTTATAGAATTCACAAAGTTAGGGAGATGGAGCCATAAAGCTATCAACCTTGGATGGTCAACAGGTCCCAGAGCCAATGAGCGAGGTCGAAGTTGAAGTTGTATCACGAAAGGAGACAACGGGATGACCCAGTTTAGGCGGGAAGGCCCAACTAGAAGTAATCATTCAATTTTTTTAAAAAAATTGAAAAAGGACTCACCATACGGAAGTGAACAATCGTACAGCAAAAGGATCCCACAAAGATAGAAGGTCGTGTGGTCCCATAGGCACCATATGGAAGCTGAAAACAAAGCACCACATGGAGACATAAAAAGACCGTACAATAATGAAGATCGAACGGTAGTAAAGTAGACTATATGATAATTAGTGAAAACTACACGGCAAGTAGAAAAACCGTACGACAATACATAACACCGTATAGCAAGTTAAACAAGAGAGAGTACGGTGATAGGAGGAAAAAAGCATAAGAGGCCAGAAAAACTATATGGCAAACATTGTGAACATACAAAACCATACAACATGTTGATGAGAAAGACCATACGGCCATGATAGTCTGTAGAAGGGAGACCACTACACGCAAATAAAAGAGAAGCATAATCCTTCGATTTCGATCCATCATAGTCAAGACACAGGATAAGTTTGTTTTTGCAACAACGTCGCTTAGATTGCAACAATTGCAGAATAGACACACCGCACTGTACAGTAGGCACAAGGTCGACCTACAAGAGCAAGAGACCGTGCAGATAGAGGGGTTTGATAATTGACCATACAACAGATTAGAAGGGAACCACATATAAAAGACCGTACACATCATAGATACAGCCCTATAAAAGACCATCAGCAACATAGATACCACACGCAACCACAAGTAGAAAAGTACGAGGGAAGCAAGGATCAAACACACAAACCAAAAACTATACAGAGTTGAAGCTATACAGCCATATGGTAGCAAATTGAGAAGGTCGTATGGTCAGAGAATAAACTTCTATGCCCTAAATTGTATTGACGTTATATTTATTGAATTGTACGACAAAGAACATTAATGCATTTGGGAAAAGGGAAACAAGATTGGAGAAAATAGTTACGACAGTTATCACCTGGCACAACAACTGCACCTTCTTCAATGGAAAAAGGCAAGATTGGTCGGACATTGCCATTAGGAGTAAAAGTTTCAAGCAAGATGGATTCGAGAAAGGTTGCTAAGGGAAAGAAAACATGACCCATGCTTCAAACTCAGAAGGGTGGCCAAGAAAAGGTGACAGTAGACACTATTGCATTTGAGGGTTTGAGTAGTACTGAGTGTCGAACATGGTGGCAAGAGACACTAGATGACCGCCCGATCAAGGATGCCCTTCGGTGTGCAGGCATACACTGGGCCATTCAAATGTCAGTGTTTCCCATCCAAGATTTCAAGATACCATTGAGAGCCATCATCAAAACATATGACCGACATATTTAGAAATCCATCTTCGAGTACCAGTGGTGCTCAATCACCGTTTCTTTTGCAACCCTGCATTCACTCATGTGTTCAGCATTTCGGGACAAGGTCAAAAGGTTGACAAATTAGCAATGAAAAAGAGCCTCGAACAAAAACAAAAACTCTTACGTTTGGTCTGTCGAGGGTATTTGACACCAGTTGAGTAGGAGATTGCAGCACAAGCAAGCAAGGGGTGTGGTCTCAATAAGTCATTTATTGCACCTGGGGAATGGCGATGCTTGCTAGATGTTATGAAGAGTAAGCTGACTGGAGCTAGCAAAGCCTCAAATACTACAGTAACGATGGTTGCTTTGATGAATGGGTTACAAAATGGTAGTGTATGACTGGGCGTCCCTACTTTGAGACTGGATTCATGAGTTTTTGACAGTGCAACACAAAACCTTCTATATGCCTCATCATGTGATTGGGCTTTTCTTGGATGTTGTGCGGACGCGACAACCTCCGGATTAGTATGGTCATTTCCAACCACGCAGCCGTTTGGAGCCTTACCGACTGTCGATATTCTATTAGACACACTTGGATACTTATATAGTCGGTGATGATGTTCAGCCTAGCAGAAAGCATAGCTGCCAAGTAGTTGTGTCCGAGATGGAGTTAAAGTTGGATGAGGAGAGAAAGACAAGCGGAGAGGAGGCGGAGTCTATGGATACCTCTTCGAGGGCTAGTGGAGGTAACAGTACTTTCCGAATGGTGAACCGAGGGGAGGTGACAGGCCGTACTACAAAGGATGCTTTAAACTATACTGAGGGAGCCGAGGGTATGGCAGGCATGGCACCATCGGGTGGTGTCACACCTTCAAGTGATGCACCATCAGGTACCCCTACAGCATCTAGTGGTGTCACACCCTCGGATGGACTTGCACCAATAGGGATGAGAGTTGTGTTTGCTCTAGCTTTACTACAGGTTGGCAGTCAGTTGGTTCCCCCTACCACTTCAGGTGTGAGTGTTGGAGACATTATTTAGGCAGTTGTGGGCCCCACTCACTTTAACACCTCCTCGTGCAAGTCTCGGTGTAGAGCAACCAGCAGCTAAGGGAGTAGAGCAAGAGGTTGTAGAGCGAGAGGTTGAGACAATTGTGGGAGTAGAGCCAAAGATTGAGACTATGGAGCAGACAGTAGGTCCGTAGCAGATGCTCTGGAATGAAGGGGTGGAGACGTTGAGTTGGAGGTCCTCGTGGTGACCATGGACGCTTGGCTAACTCACTATCAGCTGACCCCCATGGCACCTATTGGACCTGCACCCCTTTCACCGCAACAGCAGGTACCGATGCCACATGAGATTGTTGATTTAGAGGAGGGCAGTTCCCACTGAGGGAGTTGGAGTTAGACCCCTCGCAGGCCATGGGTGTACCAGGAGAGGATTCCAAGGTCAGGGCTCCTACCTACATTCAGCACAAGGTGTCTAAGAATCACCAGTAAGTCGAGTGACCTCATGTAGTTTTTGGCAGATGTGGAGGCAGGTGCAGGGAGTATACTGGCCTCAATCCGAGAACAGGCCCATGGGGTGGCGAATCAAGCAATAGAGCGTCTACTCACATTTTCTACAAGGGGTTGTGCTAAGGAGTTTGCATGGTGTTTTGACTCTTGGGGATGGCCTTCTATGGAGACCCCTACCACGTTGGAGGACTAGAGGCTTCAGGAGCCTATGGGGGAGAGTAGGATCCACTCCTTGCTTAGGAGGGTTTAGCAGGCATTCCAAGAGGGATATTATGAGCTCAGGAGGGACCAGCATTCAGCATCAAGGGCTGAGGCCAAGCGGGTGGCAGCTATTGTAGCTCGAGAGGAGTTAGCCACTCAACTCCGACTGATAGATGATGAGTTAGTGTAGCAAAGGACTCAGATGGCAGCCTTGGAGGAACAATTGGCTCATGAGACGGTTGAGAGGGCGGTAGTAGAGACTCGCCTGATGGAGCAGTTGGACCAAAAGAGGGTTGAGCAGGCAGCAGCAAAGAGTCGCCTTATGATAGCGTTGGAGAAGATGGGCAAGAAACATAAGGACGTGAAGGCAGCATTTATGGCGAAGGCCGCTCGAGAGAGACAGATGTTAGCCAAGAGGGATTTACGGTGATGGACTCAGCAAGTCCACCAGTTGAGGGAGCAGCTGGAAGCATCGACACCACCGCTTGTGCCTTCCTCATCAGGGTCACTCTCTAGGCCCCCAGCTCCTTGATTTATTTTCTATATAGTTGTATTCCCCATTTTGTTGTGTCGTCTAGAAACGACTTTCTTTTTTGGAAAGGATGATGTTGTCGAGTTAATTAGCAATTGTTAAGTTATTGTCGAGGGTCAGCAATTGGCTGACTATTGCCAACTTGTGGCACTTCAACACCTTATACTTACCTTCGAGATATTATTATGTGATGGTGTGGTCATAATACTATTGTTGGGAATGCTCTGAAGATACATTGTAATAATTTTGTGATCAATAAAATATACATTTGTGAGTTTTCTCAATACATTGTGCATATGCTTATTGTTATATTTCACTTGAGCTTTGTTATGTTCTAAACATAGACCCTATGGGGCAAACAATGGCAGCCTATGCTCTCAATCCCAAATGGTATGTACAAAGACCTAGGAGAGTGGCTCCATCTAGTGATGAGGTGAGTCTCAAATCTAAAATCTCAAGTTTTCAATTTAAATTTCAAATAGAAAAGTAGATCTCTTATGATTATCTCTTCATTTCGATTTAACATTATTTAATATGTTATTTTTTTGTGTTCAACTCAGGTGAAGGAGGGCTTTTTTAAGGCCCTTGCAAAAATGTACAATGAAGATGATGCTACTAAACTTTTGGGTCAATGGCTTGCATTCACCAATCTTTGTTGTCCAACCTTTGGTAGACCAAAGGCAAGTACAGATAGAGCTACATTAGCTCAAACTGACCCTATTGGATGTGGATGTGGTATGGTAAGGATGCACTTGAGCTGATAATACTTTTGTTCATCTTCTTTCACATGTTGCCAGTTCCTCTGTTGTAGAAAGCAATTGGTCCACATACAACTTCACCCAATCAATCAAGATGTCACATCCCTCCGGACCACTCATATTTGATACTCCGTTTTGCATAATTGTGTCCTAGATGGTTTTTGGTTTTACTTAAACAATGGTTTTGCATAATTGTGCCCTAGATGGTTTCTGGTTTTACTTAAATAGTGGTTTTACATAATGATGCTCTAGATAGTGACTGCTTTTATTTTTACTTATGATGCTCTAATATCAAGTAGCATGTATGATGTCATGATGAATTTCATTGTATCTGTCATAGATGTAATTATTTATCTCACGTAACACATTTATCATTCTAATGCCATTATATCATACTAACTACTTTTGTTGTGGCAAGTGGATGCAAGATCAACCTGGCCTCTAAAGAGAAGGGGGGAAAAGATATCACCGGGAAAGAGATATGGTTAAGGTCAATGATTGACTAGATTACAAAGGACCTGTAAGTATTGACTAGAACTGAATTAGTGCAACCTAGTCGGCCTAGGTCCCTAGCAAGATTTGGGAAGGATGTGTTCACTTATGTCTTCTTTCAACTTGGTGATAGCCATAGAGTCGTTAGATGGCAGTGTCTCCAACTTGCACCATGTCCAGCTAAATTAACCTTGGAACTCGTGATGTTATATTGTGCCAACGTTCCTTTTTAAATATTTCGTTATAATTTTACCTGATGTTCGTATATATGCAAATATGTGTATTCGTAATATAATATTGTATATAAATTTGCATTTACATATGCGTAGAATAAATGGATATGATACCATTGTTTGGAATTGATTATGTATATGTAAATGCAAAATTAGATGTAATCTCATATTATGAATAAACATATAAACTTATATTTATTCTTATTAACAGGAAATTTGAAATTTTAAAACATTTAAACAAACCATGGTAATTATAAATCTATGGATGTTATTTGTCATTTGCAATAAAATTGAGGCTACCGCCCACCTTACATTTTAATTGATTTAATTATTTAGCGGCAATGACTTGGAAAATTAATATATTAAAGATCTTATGTCGAGTAGCATTCTTGGCACTTAAGAACTTAGGGATATGAACTATATTATCTTCATTTTATACTTGGCAAACATTAATAAGTATACACTTACCATTTCGATAAGCTGCAAAACCTTCTTCCTTCAGCCACGATGGAAGGTGGCGGAAATTTAGAGTGTTGCATCGTTTTTGTGTGATGCGTTATGCAGAAGTATATAGTTGGGAAACGGTTGGAGAACCTCATTCTTTCACTCATTCCTTTCTTCGTCTTGTTTGGGAATTCTTGAAAAAAAAAGAGAGCTCTGCGAGTCTTGAACCAGCTGGGGTTTGTTTGAAATAATAAGAGAGCAAGTTGCAGTTCTGAAAACAACAGTAGAAGTAGTAGTCATCATACTCTGTCAAGGGCAGCGTTAGCAGCTGAGGGAATTCACATTTCTTAGCTTTTGTTCAGACTTATCTTATCTACCAGGCACGTAAAGATTTCTCAACCATTTTACTTGAATACAAATAAAGAAAAACTCTTAGTTGAAAACAAAAAGGTTTGAATGTAAGCATGAAGGAATGTTCTTAAAATTGTTATAAGAACCGTATTATAAATTTCTGGGAATATTTTCTCTGCATAAGAAGCAAGAACTTTCATATTGTTGTTGCTTTTCTTATGAATTTACTATTGGAAAATTCCAGCCTGGTCATGGCTTGTAATTAGAAGGCATTATCAGCCGGATAACCTCTTCATGTATTGCTTATTTAAAAGAAAGACTCTACCTTCTCTTGTGAGCAGCTTCAAGATTGTGGAGTTATAAAAGAGAATTTTAAAAGAAATTAATTTAATTGCTGATAATGCTACTGCAAGTTCTAGAGTTGTGTTAAATCTAGTTGAGACTGGTGATTAGGAAAAACTCTTTGCCCAACTCTTGAACTTCTAAAATCAGTTAACAAATGTTTATGATAACCAAACTTGTTTAAATTCCTCATGATTTAGAATCAAACTGGTAACTATAATGGAAGTGTAGAGAGTTTGTGGTAAGGCAACCCTAGCATGCAAGCACGAATAGTGCAGAGATTTAAGCGCACTCATGAGGACATGAAAAGTTGCCATACCACAAACTCTATACAAGTCAAGAATGGTTACCATTTAGGGAAAGATCAAAGGTTGAAGCCTAAAATCTATTATGAATGAAATACGGAGCTGAAACCAGAACATGGTACCATATTATTTGGGTGGTTAAGGAGCTGATTTGAATTAAGAAACATTTGGTTTCCTGTTAAAATGGGTTTGCAAGAGAACAGCAGTTTATTCATATATGCTTGTAAGTGTATGGTTGAGGCTCCCTAATTATGCTGCCAATCCTTTGCCACCATTGTTAAGTGAACTAAAATTCACACTGAGAACAGCCACTGATAGAATAAACCTTCTAGACTGAGTGTTTAAATTTGATAGGGTCTAAGGAAAAGTATGTTAGAGTGATGGTGGTCAAATAGACATTCCCTCTAGTATGTTTTAATTTAGCCTATCATGTTCTAAGGGTGCAAATCATGTTCTGCGAATCCTTGGCCAAGGTGCACTATTCCTTTGTTAGTGCTTGTCAGTTCCTAAGTTCCCGGATACACTCTTAGTCAGGTGTTATACCAAGTTAGCAGTAGCTATAGGGTGTAACCAACTAAGGTTGTAGGGCCTTACACCAGTTCCAAGTGAATTGACTTAATTATATTCCTTTCCTTTGTGGAGGGTCGGGCCCACTTCAGTGAGAAGTGAGCAAGGGAGGATCGAGTTACGATCCACGGTTGGGTGGATAAACCCCCTAGTGATATATTTTCCCCCTTAATGCTGAAAGAGATCAAAAGATGTCAGTGATAGTCAGTTGATAGATGTAAGTAAATTCTTTCCATTCTTTGTATTCTGAATTTGATGTATAAGGAAACAAGATTTAGATTTAGAGGTAATTTTACTTGAAAGATAGCTTATGAAACGTTATGACATTGATTTATTTAATTATTCATGCAATAAAATAAAATAAAAAAACTTTATGGCAAGTTAGTCTAGATCCTTTCCTTTTATTTTTTTTGTTTTCAAATCATTGTTAAAATTATAAATCTAGTCATGATTGTTGTTCATGTTAGTGTTTGTTACACAAGAGGAACAATCTTTCCTCTAGACGATCAGAGAAGTTAGTGGTTGTTCATAGTACATTGCCGCTACAAAATTGACAGAGTATTGAGTATCGTCAAACTCTAGCCTTACATTGGGATGTCAATCCCAAAGTTGCTATGCAAGTGGAGGAGGATGACACACCTCCAGGATTGCTTGGGGTTCCATTGGATGAGGAAGACCCTTATCCTACCAGTGACACAGAGGCTGACTCTGATTTGGATTTAGATTCCTAGACCTACCATGTGCTGTTTACAAATAGCCATATATTTGCAGATGCATTATTGATTTTGATTATTATGGACAGCTGATTATGAAGTTGAACTTCTATGTTATTGTTTATTGTTTAGTATTTTAGTTATAGACATATAGTACTATGTCTATTGTTTACATTTCAATAATTTATGTCATTTCATCCATGAAACTTGGAGCTTTTTGTCATTTTTTCTATATGCACGCCATATTTTGACAATGAAAGCATTTGAATTTTGTTAATTTGCTATGTATTGAGCTTCTAAAATGTCTATGGTGAATGGTTTATCAATGTTATGATAGGCATATATGAAATCTCTCTTTATATATAAAAATCCCCCTATTTTTTCAATAGTCATCCCCTAAAAATTGGCCCTGAACCGTATCCATACCGGAAACACATCCCCGTCCCCGAAACTCCGTGGAACAAAGTAGAATTGCTTTGTTGAACTTGCAATCTTTGTATTGCATGTTTTGATACAGCCAGTGATTGTATCTCTATACTCAATTCCTTAATTTATTTTGCCAAATTGTGTCATTTTTATTGAAATGAATTCAATTCTTGTTATGTACTCACATATTTGGTCTCTAGTTTTTTATAGAAATAGTGAATTTCCATTAGTAGCTATAGGCTTTTTTCTTTAAGTAAAAAAAATATAAATCTTTCGTTAGAGCAGAAGAGTTGATAAACCTTTGTGCTCTTTCCGAAGAACTAGAAGCTAGGCGAGTACTTAATTTCCTTTTGCAAGGTTTGCTCAAAACCCCAAGAGTTCAATTTTATATTGTAAAAAGCTAGAGGTTGTGTGATTATGTTTTAGGGTTTTCATTTTACTTTTTCTTACAGGGAACTTCCCCCTCCAATTTGAAGAGGTTAATCTTCCCGCATTGTTCCATTTTTTGTGGCATCAATATGACAAATTAAAATGCTACAAGGTCATTATGTAACTGTAAGAAACATAAAAAGCCTATTCTGTAATTGTAATTGTAATTGTAAGGAAGATGAAAAAAAATCTCCTACACAAATGTGTATATCTGACTATTAAAATCCAACTTCTCCATCAAACAACAATGCAAATCTTTCCTGAGATCAGCATAGGCAATAATATGAGGCTTTGACTCATCCAGTAATTAAACAAGAAAGATAATAAATGAAACATAGTGATTCCTGTGTCAAATGACAATGCAAATCCAAGGCTTTCACTCATCTAGTAATTAAACAAGAAAGAAAATAAATGAAGCATTCAATAACTCATTAAAGTCAAATGCATACAATACTTGCCTTACATCAGCATAGGCAATAATAAATCCACGGTCAAGTAAGCTCATGAGGTCACTACACCATCGCTTATCCAAGGTTTCTCCATATGCTCCATAACCATGTATAATACCTGCATTTGTGCCATCTTTTTCTACTTTTAGAGAACGGACAATTGTGAGAGGGATTTTGACAGCATCATGTGAAAGCACTTCTCGCTGTTCACAGCAGTAAATTTCTGTAAAATCACTCCAAAACTGAGCTCTCTCATTTTCTTTGCATGCTTTAGTAGACAGAATGTCTGGAATCTCAGTGGATTGAGGTGATGCACTACGATTCATTAAGGACTGTGATTTTCCAGTATTTCTACTAACCCCTAATACTTCCTCTTGCTGCACTAATGTAAATTGTTGCCTCGATAAATCATAGTCAATTGTTGCCTCAGGCATCTGCAATTACTCCAAAAGAAGAGAGTCAAAGACCCTTCATTTTCCAACAAAAGTGTCAATATTGTACTGCAGATTCCAAACTTATTTTCATGTATTCACACATCAGATTCCACATACAATTTAAAGTACTGAGTAATCTATTCTCGATAGAATTTATATCTCAGTCAAAACATATAAATAAACCCCAAGGTTTCATTTTCATTCTGTTAAATCTTAGTGGAAACCAACTTGTACCACAAACAAGACTGCAACCTATTATAGTGCCTTAAAAAACTAAGCAAACTACCATTATAAGTCATAGAAAATCTAATAAAAGACTACAAAGTAATGTAGGATACCACAGGAGAAGAGATCACTGCACGGAAAATAGAGGAATTGAAATCATGATTTGATCCTGGAATCACAATGGAGGTGTCCGCTGGCATTGGTAGGAACCATGGGTTAAGGTCCTCAAGCTGTTTTCCATCCTGCAAATTTGAAAGTGGTTACTTATGATAAAAAATATGACTACCCTTTTCATGAACAACATGCACACACCATTTCAGCAGAACTTTCAAAACTAAGATTGGTCACAAAAATTGAAAAACCTGTCAAAATTTAAC
This sequence comes from Chamaecyparis obtusa, assembly GCA_027943335.1. Taxonomy (NCBI): domain Eukaryota; kingdom Viridiplantae; phylum Streptophyta; class Pinopsida; order Cupressales; family Cupressaceae; genus Chamaecyparis; species Chamaecyparis obtusa. The sequence goes on from BSBK01007563.1 coordinate 477,180, forward strand.
TAAATTGTATATAAAAAATTGCCATAATTTTTGGTTTGATACCTAGAATTATATTTGAACGCCACAAAATAATGTGCTAACCAAATCATTTCTGTAATGTCAGTTACATATACAAGCATTAAGCAGTGTTCCATGGGGGCATATCCCCCAAAAAATGGGCCATTTCAAGGGCAATGACAATTGACATCGGGAATCGAGGATGGGGACAAAACCTTCCCCCACTACTGCCCACCACCACCTATAGGTGTGGGTGTCTCAGTCATGGATGTTTCGGGTGCATCCCTCTCTGTTGGGAACATTGGGGAGACTCCTCAACATCTCCAGGATAGCAAGGGGACAACTAGACATCACTTGACTATCCCTAGGACATCGAGGAGACCTCACACAAGCCAAAGTTTCTCTACCGTGATAATGATTTTGATTTGTGCCAAAGCTTTGAAAGAAACAAAAAAAAAATGATATCTACAAATGGTTGACCTTGGAAGAAGGGAAAATATCCATGGTATCCAAAACGAAACAAACTACTAAAACAATTCTTATTGTTTCTATTTACTCAAATGCACACTCTTATCATAACTTTAGGAATTTGCTCACTAAATACTTCTTAATTCATACATCATGGCCCTACAATTGTTGGCGGCTTGCGAAATGTGTGTGCATGCTCACAAATGCACCTGCACATACAGGCATGTATGTCATGTGCAGTGCATGTGTCTCTACTGTTGGGTGGATATTTTGCAACAAACAGTTTTAGGATCAATTGCTGAACTGTGGTTCCAACCACAATGTGTGTCATATCCCATTGTTAAGCCTAAGAATCAATTTCAATTTGGAAATGTATATTAATAATGAATATATATTCATAATCTATTTAATATCGATAGCATCTGGCATTTATTCAAAACATTAATAATGATAACATTTATATTTTATTATATTCAATATATTAATAATAATGTAATTGTTTGTTAATACATTAATATATTTAATAACAATTATATTCTATAAATATTAAATTAACGGATGAAAGATCCAGCGAAATTAAATTAACAATTATATGTTGAATCAATCAAATATTCAAATCCAGGAGTCACGTTTACAACCCCTGAAAGTCTGAAATGACGTGGCTGCCTGTCGACGGGGATTATATGGATGGTCCCACTTCTCCATCGGGACAAAAGAAAAATTAATACAAAAACAAGAAAAAGTCTATAGACGTCTGCAGTGGCAATCTCCAAAAAGGAAATAATAGTGCAGGAGTATAAGAGTAAGTTTAATCAAACTTTCTCCTGATTAGTACCGAAATATGGAGGTATTTGGGTGACATGATAAATCTTGAGCACCTTGTGCGTCTTCACATATATTCTTTACCATTTCTCAAATACAGATAATTACATACTATATATATATAGAGAGAGAGAGAGAGTTCTGTACATATTTATTTATATATATGAGATTTGTACATTTGTAAATGGTGAATGATTATATTAACTCTGTCAAAATCATATACGTAAATACTGTTATCAGAATTTTGTATATTTTCTTGTAGATTTAAACATACTCGAAAGTCTGATAATTATCACATAATGAATAAATGGTATCAATAAAATCTATACCAAATACAATAAGAACATTTCTTCCCAAGATAAGGTAAGGCCTGCGGTGGAATGGACTGTGCTACATCATACAAAGGCACTAGGTAAGGCCTACGGTGGAATGGGCATGAGCTACATCATTCAAAGGCACTAGATAAGGCTTATGGTGGAATGGGCATAGCATAGTTACACTGCCCTGGGGGACGGGGGGACAGAAGGGCCTCAATTTTGGGACGACGGGGGGATGGAGGTGGGGGACAGGGAGGGTGTATACTATATACTATACATGTGGTACTTAAAATGCTAGTTATGAAAATATGTATAACAATATAAGACATAAAGATGTAAATAGTAAAACAGTAATTGTAAAATAGTAAATTAGAATTACTAAATACTTGAACATTACATTGAACATTGAACATTGAACAATAAAATTTTAAATAGTTGAATCAGAAAATGGAAGAGTTCTATTTAGTATTATATAATAGATATCAAATGTATGAGTATCTAATCATAAAGATGATTATATTGAGTAGCATGATATCAAAACAAGTACAAACTATAAGAGATGGGCCTCACATAACCCTAGGTCAAGAATAGAACCCATAAAACAAATTTAAAAAAAAAAAATTTTAAATGCACTTTATCTGTCTGTCGTGGCAGGCATCCCCTAGGGGGTCGAGGGACACTATTGCGTCCTTCTATCCCCTTCGGGAATGCAGCGACATCCCTATGTTTCCAGCAAACAACGGTGATTTGGGTGGCACCGCTAGGGACGTCGGAACGCCATCCCCACGTCTCTATTCCGGGAACACTGGGGATTTGGGGGGGGGGGGCGCATCCTTGAGGTACTCTAGGGCATAGGTTACATCATACAAGGCACTATTTTGGGAGTAATGATACTCAGAGGGAAGTGATGGCAATAAGGGGGAACAGTGAGGCCAACTAGGTAGGTCACCCCATGAGGTATTGGGCCAAGGGGGATAGAGTTTCTACCCTTGGGCCAAAGGATGGGTAACAAGGCACCCTATTGTAGTCCTTCCTCCAAACCCAGAAAGAAGAGACAATGGTACATGGTTTCCTAAATCTCTAGGGAAAGGTTGAGATGTATTAACATATTGTTGTTGGCATTAAGTGAGGATAACCGGTAAGCCTGCTACCGGTACTAGTGTTGTCATTGATTGGCAAAGAGAGTATAGAGACTTGTCACCTCTAGAACCAAGGAGATCTATATGAAAGAAGGATCACTATACAAAACCTTAGCCACCGGGCTATGTACACAGCAAAGGAAAAGAGGATTCCAGCATCAGTTGAGGACCATAAAGCAATAAGCTAACCGGTTAACCGGTGTAACCGGTGTCAACAATCGGATGGTGCAACCGATAACCTAAGCAAGGGGCAGCAAACCAAGGAAGGTGGGACCAGTAAACCAAGGAAGGGACAGGAACAGGGACTCTTACCTGTTCAACAGCATGAAGAACTGAACTCAACTGTAACCGGTATATTAATGACTCCGGTCATGAACCGAGGAAGTCATAGTCAGACTAACTGTTCAAACTAACTCTTTGACTAAGATTTGCTGCTCTAAATCAGGAAGTCTTTGAGTTAAACTGACGATCTGTTTGAAGTGAGTCTGGAGGTTTTAAAGCCGAGATCAGTGACTGTAAAATTGGCGATCGGGTTGAGGCAAGTCTGGAGGATTTAAAGCCGAGATCAGTGGCTTTAAATCAAAGTGTTATCTCCTATGAAGGAAAGTTTCTTGACGCGCAACTACTGCTTTCTTCATTAGACAGATAAAGCAAGGGCATACATCGGATGTTTCCTTAGTAAACTGGTACTCCACTGAGCAATGTATCCAATTTAAAGTTAGGTCATGTTTAATGAGCACAATTAGGGCCAGGACCCTATATATTCTTCTGACCAAGGCAAATAGAAGTTGTCTTCATTCTGCCAGAGAAAAGAGTGAACCTGAAAAGCTTAAAAGAAGCTAAGGTAAATTAGATAAAGAAGTGTGTGCAGAGAAGCACAACATTAGTGGAGAACTCACCTGTTGCGACCGGTGACGATTCTTAGCTGAGCACAAACAGAGATCTTATCAGGCTATGCAAAGCCAATTGTAAAAGGTCAATATCTATTGTTTTCTAGCAACTACAATAGTTAAACCCCAGTGTTTTGGGTGGACTCTAACAGGTCCCTTGTATCAAATCCCTTAACCGGGTGGCATCTTGTAAGGTGCTCAAAGTCCTCTAACAAGGCAGGCACTAACCGACCTTATTGTAATAAATCCCTTGATCGGGTCGCATCTAACAAGTGTGTTTTTATCCTTTAACCAAGAAAGCTCTTAACAAGGCATACTCCAGAAGAATACAAATTTTGTAAGGTCTCCTCACACCGTGGTTTTCACCCTAACTGGGTTTCCACGTGATAAATCTGGTGTCACTATGTGATTGTTTACTTACTGTTATTATTTGCTTAAATCTGCTTGCTTGGCTATTGTAAGTTTACTTCACCGGATTAAAGGGAAAAAGGGAAAAGAGGTGCTGATTCACCCCTCCCCTCTCAGCACCGGTTGGGACTATCAATTGTCAATATGCTAACAATGAATACTGCTTATATATACATATATGTATAGATGCAATTTTTCTTATTTTGCAAGATTTATATCAAGCTATTGAAACAAAACCCACCATTTAGTAAGGCATTCCTCTAATCATAGCTATTGTAATTGTATTGTAGGACATTAATAAAAGGGGATTCTAGGAGGGAACATTACAATGTGTCCGACACAGTCTCTCCTAATTATAAGGGAAGGATTCTTGTGTCTATTGTTATTGAAAATAACCTACAATAAACTAACAGAGGGTGTTAGTTTCACCATACTCTTTTCTTTCTGAATTGGTGTTCTTTCATCGTATTCTCTTATTTCAAAATACACGATTATATTTTTACAATAATCTCTTAAGTACAATTTAGCAAAGTTAAAAACAAGAAGCTCATGAAAGCTCAAAATCTTTCCACAACTCTTTATGTGACTTTAAGAACAAAGATGAAAAGTACGTGCACCTCAAAGTCTCCAGCATATACTTCACCTTACCTGCACAAACATAGAAAATAATAGTAGCACAAAGTCTACAAATACCTCCTTGCTTGAGTGTTCTACACTAGCTTCAAATGTGATAAGCAACTCAAAGTCTCCAGCACCAAGTCTGAAAACCAAACTATAACTCTAAATACAATTAGCAGCTCAAAGTCTACAAGATTGAATTTAAATCCCTCTTGAACAACAACACAACATTCACAATCAATCTTTAGAAAATATTGTCACATAACACCTTGAATCAGCACAAAGTCTAAAAGCAATTTGCCTTTTTTATTGAAAGGAATTTGATTTACATCTAAGCTCAAAGCCTTAAAATGTTCAACAAATTGGCAGAATTTTGTTGCATTGCCCAAAAGATAAAATATTACATAGCGCACCCTCCTATATATAGGTGAGAGGCTAAGAGAAAAAAGTGGGAGAAGTCCAACTAAGTAAGACTTATTCCACAACTAACTATCTATAGTTGATTTATTCAATATTGCAAGTCCTATTGTATTTTGACATGCAATGTAATTACATGTAATTACAAGTTACAACTTTGCAAGTGATATGATCACCTACAATTACAATTTCTGACATTACATGTAATTTGTCAAAACAAAATTACAATTGTATAATTGAAACTAATCTAAGTGTTTGAAGACAACTCTATTTACATCATCCTCTGTTAGTCTTCATGCTACTACAAGATTCTGGTACTTGCGGAATTCAGGCTTGGTGAAGGCATTTTGTCCCGGAATGAGGACTACACTCTTGATGGTCTTTGTGTCCTTGTCCTTGTGGACGAATTCCGAACTTATTCTCATGCTTGGGGTAGTACCAATTCTTCGGGAGGGAAGTTCTTTGCAACTAAAATCAGAATTCCAGAATGTAAGGACATCCTCATGAACCACTTGATATCTCTGTCTTGAAAGCATTCTATAGCAGTAAACCTATATTGTCCATCCTCCAAAGGTAACCATTGCTATTGAAACATAACTGCATATGTTTTATTGTTCCCTTGTGTGCATTCATTCAAAATAGTGCTATGATCTTGTAGTCACATTCGTTCTAACCCTTTGCCCTGTTTTGTTAAATTATAGCATCGAATTGATTGATATAATTATATTAATCCAATAGTCGATATATATATATATATATATATATAAAAATCATTTGATATTTGTATATGTTACAATGTAGTTAATATTAACAATCGGTTATGAAGGGTCATGACCCTACGTAGCATAAGCCATGTATGGTCATGGCTCTTCAAGACATGACTGTTCAGAGGATATAAATGCATATCGATGGCTGGTGAAAAGATCAATCACAATGGTAATCTATTTCACACAGCACTTATATATATTTTCTATAGGACGATCCAGAATTTATAACATGGTATCAGAGCCTAACCTATAAGAGAATAAAATATATTCACAAGCAATCAGTGGCAGTGTGGATTTGAAAAGTTCCAAGAAAATATAATTGGCTGGTGTAAAAATTCAATAAAAATGAAGTGCACATATTTCTAACGCATGTTCAGCTATCAAGAAGACTCCCCAAATCTTATTATTAAATTTCTACTTAGAACTGCAGCAATTGTATGGATCATATCAAACCTTTATCAACGCACTCCAACGGATTTCTCCAAATATCTTCTTGGTCCACATAAATGACAGCATCGAATCATGTTATCGACATCCATCCATCAAAACACAGAAGCCTCAATTGGATGCTTTGAAACAGGGTGTTCTGTCAGATGTCATGGTAGATATGAACACAGAACGTGGAATCATAACTAGCGATAACAACACTAAATAGATTTGCTGCAAAGGCTTTGGAATGGGAATGTAGCAATGCAGAGACAAGTGTAAAGTGTTTGTTAAAATGCCTTAACAAAATCTGGAATACAGACAAACGATCTATATTCATATCGGCGATTCATTTGGTATTATTGGTGAATGGTGATATCAATAGAGCTTGAGGAATTAGGAAAAATCATTCACAGTATAATAAAAGAACGAATCTTTAATAAATATGCCGAGTATTGAAGTAATACTTCGGTGATATAGAGGCGCAACGTGGAATTTGGCATGAAGAAGGAAAGAAAAGCATTCACATACTTGTAACGGCTTAATTTGCAACAGTGATCTCTCTTAATACCAGCGCTGCCCCTTTTGAAATGGTTACTTGCTATTGGCAGCAATCAGTGGTTTCAAGGCACCAGTTTCAGTTGTTTCAAGAGAAAGTATGAAGACAAGATCCTCCCGTGATATAGCTTCTTACCCAAGTCACACCAGTTTCAGATTGCCTTTCTTTTCAAAGAACCTAGATGCAGTATAATTGAACAAGCATTTCCAACAATACTCTATTTTTCTGGTGCATGGCTTTGGCATGAATACAAACTAGTGTAATTCCTTGTGACAAGGAACTGATTATTATATTCGTCCATATACATAGTGCCATTTTGTTGCAATCTAAAGGGAATCAGGAATGAAACAAGGGGAGGAAAGCATAGAAGAGGAGACAGTAAGATATTACCCGTATTGACTGGCATCAAATAAGGAATTACCATCAAACAGGATAGTAAGATAGACGATCAAGAAAAGATTTACTATCTGTCTCCACATAGATGAGAAAGGTTAGATTAGGATCACCCATCAGAGAACATCAGCCAAGGCATCAATTTCTACTTCTTAGCATTAAGGAAGTGGGTGGTCTTAATTCAGACGTAACAGTGATTACAAGTTAAGTTTGATTTCGAAGATCTCTGTTTGTTTGATATGAAATGATACTTGGTATCGGTTTTATTGAAGGAAGTTTAGTAGTTTATTTGGAACCGGTTTTGCTGGTTATTGGCAACCGATATTAAGAGCCTGGGTTGCTTTGTGTGTCGGGTTTCTTTTGAGTTGATATGGTACAATGTGTCACTCTTGTTAGTGCTCGATGTCATGACAGTGCTGAATGTTCGAATATATTAACACCAAACCGGTTTTCCAAGAAACCATTATATGAGCTTTTTTTAGATTGGTTACATCCCAAGTTAAAAAGAGATTCCTAAGTTGTTCTTGCCGTGTGGAGCCGAGAGACTTGTGAGGACAGTCACATTGAAACAGAATCAAATGGTGCCACAACACAAATTAATTAATGAAGTTGGTTAAGCCACGTGGAGCCCGGAAGATAAGGCGTCAACCGTCATTTCAAAGGAGATTTACCTGCAGAGTTGTTTGTGATTGGATTCGGCTGTGATAGAACGGTATGGTAATGAATTACGACTTCAGTCCACAAATGCACCGTAAGTTTGGAAACCGTCATCAAACCTATTGAGTTGGTTTGTGGTTAACCAAGGAGGGTCGTATAGTTTGATGTTGTTGATATTCTCATCATTGAGATATCACAAGACTAGGAATTTCTCTGCAACAATACAGTCGGCTATACAATGAATTAAGTTCAGTTGTCTGAGAATTGATTGGAGGAATCAACTTAAATATTTTGATTGGGCTCACTTACCCTTCTGGAGGAATCAACGTAAAGATTATCCTTGCATAATTACTTCAAACATGGCAGAGACATCAGTGATAATCTTCACATCGATTGCCTTAAGTGCATATATATATATAAATCGAAATCATCTGCATATATATAAGTATTAATCAGACATAGCAGTGATACTAGTATTAATCATATAATACACGTGATATCAATTATGTATCAAATCCTTCTTATATTGAGAAATATTAATTATCATTATTCTTACTGACTTTGTGGAAAGAATTCGAGATTAGTAAATATATCTGGCATTCTTCATAAGGAAGAGTTCAAAGGGATTAGAGGAAGCACTCTAGAAAGAATGACAAATATCAATCCTACTATTTGTGCATAGCATCATTCGATGAAGTGAGAAGGATAAGTTAAGATACCGATAATGTGTGAAGTCAACATCTAATCGGTAGTTATCATAATGAGATGTGATTAGTAAATTAACATACGGATTAGAATGAAACCGAGATGTTATGAAGAAGGACGATGGGTACAAGTATCATATTAATGGGCTCACCTTATGAAAGGAAATACTTGAAAATATTTAAAGTTTCAGGATGAAAGCATATGAAATCCAGATTCAGAGGAAGTTTGACATCTTCAGAAAGGCCAAGAAGTTGGTGAAATTTAGCCTCTAAGGAAACAGATGATTCAGTCAACTTGGACAAACTCGATCATATTGATTGAGAGGGAGTTCACTATTGAAGGTAAAACAATTCTAAGATTATAGTAGTGGGAACTCCAAGATAGAGTCCCCTATGAGATGCACGTGGATAGAATTCTTGATTAAGGAATTCCATACATCATGAGACTACAACTCAATGAGATAAACATCATACTAGAGGTCTTTATTATCTTCCCTCAAGTCCAAGAGGGAGTGTTAATGTTATGGCCTTGGAAAAGATCATAATGCATCTCATGCTAACCGATGTAACCTTATGACTATTCAAATTATTCGTATTGGTTCTCTCAGGAAGGAAGGTATGAAGTGACATCCTGCAGTGACACTGAGTTGAGTATATAAACAGTGTATGCCTTCGTGACAGAGGGAGAAGCCAAAGGATCTGCATCAATAGACATTCAAGGATCTTGATTCAGAGGGAGTAGACCATGTTTTGTTGGTTCTCTAGTAATCAAGAAATTGTAGAAGAGAATTATGATCATTATAATGTGAGAAGGCTATATGTTAGAGGGAGAAGCTAGAAGATCAAATTAAGTTGGCACCCCATGATCTTGGTCATACAAATTTGAGGGAGTGTACCATGTCAAGATGGTGTATACTTTGTAAGCTCAAAATTCACCAAGACTATGAGGTAGTACAAACAAATACAATTCAGTGGAGAACAAATAGCTGATATTCTCACCAAACCCCTTACTAGAAAGGAGATTGTGTACTTTCAGATAATATTGGTATGTTGAGGAGTAAACCTTAGCTGAAAAGAAGGTTTTACCTTCTGTGATCCATCATTTTGTATCTTAAATGATTCTTCTCTTTGATAGACAAGTTTAAGGTGGAAGTCTTAGTTTCCACTCTCTAAGATGAGCCATGGTGGATCCACCCTCTGAGAAGAGTCAAGGTGGATGACATATGTGTGACTTTATGGACCCGTTCTTTTTGTGTTATATTATGAAAGGTGACGATCTTTCATATGTGTTGGGTTACTATTGCTAGGTGACGACTTAGACAATACCTTAACCTAGTGTTAGGTATGACTATGTATTGTAGTCACTGTTACCCTAATTTTCATATGCATGCAAATTTGGCTAAAATCTATTCCAAGGTCTCTGTTTTACCCCTGCCAAGCGTCCCTGAAAGTTTCATGGCTTTATGACTCGTCTTCTGGCCTCTGCAAATTTTCTAACTCCCTAGTCTGCAGTTCTAAAAATTCATAAAAGTAGCCGTTGCAGGCCAAACCCTCAAAAACCCTAAGCCTTGTTATAATTCTTTGTTACTTTATCGGCCACTTAAAAATCCCAATACCCACGTGCACTTTAATTTCCTTCGGTCACCAGTTCTCTAAGTTTTCCCGGTGGTCATTCTTCCCATTCTGTGATTCAACGACTAACCCTTCAGTCGCGTATTCTAGTGATCAAACCCCGGGTTAATCCTTTGTTCAGCGACCTCACGAATCTCTTTGTTCGCGTAATATCTGGACCTAACCAAGGTTAAATATCTCAGTCAGCAATTCAGCGAAGCGGTCAACTTCTCTTCAGTCACGTAATTGCTAAGTGTTTGGCGGTCTCTGCTTGCGGGGGTCCCAGTTCTGCAAGATCCGACAGTTGTCGTGAGTTCGCGAAGGGTCTATCAGAGGCATGCGATCTCGCGATAGCCGTCGATCTTCCCTTTTTCTCAACGCTTCAAACTTTGTGGGTCCACTGCCACGGTGTCCTACTTGGAAGCTTTTTATTGGTCGAGGGATGATGACTTGTATTTTTGTCAGCGGGCCCAGGGATGTCAGAAGCTTGGAAATCTATGGCTGGCATGTGTTCTCATGAAATGTGTCAGAGGTATGCAATTATAAGACAACCGTTGATTCTCTTTGGTGACGTAACTCTTCATGCCTGGCACATCCACTGCTACGTGTACACAAACGGCGGCTTCTCATTGGTCCACATGGTAATGATTCGGCGATGTGTCAGTGGGACCAAGTTTCCAGCGTTCAAAAGGTTCTGGCATCTACAGAGGATCGACAGCCGGCGCATGTCCGCAAGGAATCTTTCTGACACATGCGATCATGCACCCACAGTTGATCTTACTTTATCTTCGGGCTTTGTCAGGTGGGTCCGCGTTGTCAGATGGGCTAATGTGTGAGGCATTTGATTGGTTGCTACGTGCTGATGAGGACTTCCAGGTGTACCGATGTGTCAGTGGGGTCACGGCTTAATGAAGATCTATGGCAGGTGTATGATCTGAAAGAATATTCGAAGGGCATGAGATCTTGCGCCCGCCATTGGATTAGAATCTTGTCTTAAGTGGGTCCGATGTCAGGGAAGAGCCGAGGTGTTTGCTGATGAGGCGAACGAAGCAAATGAGGGTTTGACGTGTGGTAATTCTGGGCCCAGGGTTAGTAAAGCTTTCTGCGAATCAGCAACTAAGGGTTTTCTTGTGTTCGCTTAATGTAACCCAAGGTTAGTTAAAAGTTCGGCGATTCAGCGAAATGCCTTGTTCGCTGAATCGCCTAACCAGACCAGGGTGAAGCTAAGGATTTCGCGACTTAGAAATGGATCTTCAGTCACATAGTCGTTGAATGACTTAAAGGAAGAAAACTCGAGGTGGGTCCAAACATGCTGACGTGCTAAATCTCATTGGTCGTAACTTGCTGATATGGATTTGACTTTTCAAAGAAGGTTTGCGACTGTTGTGAGTCGATCTGAGCCGTCCATTTGCCGAGAAGAAAGGATATCGATCGGCACGCTTTAAAGTGACCGGCTACCCATTGCATTTTTAAATTCAAATATGTCCAGGAGGGTTTTTTGCCAGTTTTTTGATTCAATGGGATACAGCGGCGAGGTAGCTCAAGAAATTTATGTCTGCAGGACATTTGCAGTTGGGAAAGATGATGAGGGAGTCTGGGCGGCCGTCATGGGTCGATTCTTGTCTCAGAAAAGTACCATTTTAGCATTCATGGTGGGCCTGTTGTAGAAAGGTTGATGGATCCAGGTTGCTTGTCTGCGGATTGATGCAGTATAGGGATGGGCACGTAAACAAAATATCTGATCGGTTGAGATATTTCCATAACATTTATGATCAAACTTGTTTTGAGTTAGGGTTGGTTATTTTCCTAATAAAATCCATGTAACCCTAGTTAGGTTTTGCCCCTGCTTGCTTAGAGGAGATGTATATAGTTAATTTTCGGAGCTTTAGAGCTCAGAGTTCACATTTTGTAAAGAGAAAAAATATCTTTTCTTAGAAGGCTATCTGAGACATTTTTTCTGTCCTCTGGTTTTCTACATTATGTAACCTCCCATTGATAATTCACATATTGAAGGTGTTTTTGTGACATTTTTCATGTCCCTATGCCTTCTTGTGTGAGTTATTTCTTAATGAATTCAGTATTTACATGCTTCTCAGTGATATCTTAGGATTCTTGATCCCTCTTTCTTTCTACAATTTTGTGTATCATTGTGGATGATTTGATGTGAGTGCTTTTGTGGGTATATTTCAACCCCTTAAATATCTTGTCTCATTCCTATACCTAGTTGCAGAGGTGAATGTTTGTTTGCAGGTCATAGATTGTTGTCTAATTCCAAAGGGTGTTATTGTTTGTGAAAGAATCTCTCTTTCCCTAAATAACTCTTTTTATCTATAGACCCTTCTATGAAGTACTTATGCAAACCTATTCAGTGAGTTGTGATCACCTAGGCCTAAGTCTATTCATTGATTTCATCTTTTATACTGTAATTCATACCATATTTTCGGTGTATCACCTAGTAGGATAGTTTGCTTTCAGTCATTTCCCTTTCAAGCATTCCTTCTATCCCTTTCCCTCAAAAGATTTACTTTTCTGTCAAGAAACAAATTAGGGTGATTATCCAAGAGGAACCAGCCTAGAACCTGGAGGTCTCATCTCAGTTAGCATAGGTCCCACACCTGGAGATGATTCCCATGTTATACTAGGTTATCAAGACTACGAGAGCTTGAGACAAGGGTGCAAACTTAGTGTATAACAATTCTGGCATGCTCGGTGGGACCAAGAGGTCATAATTTTTATAGTTCTTGCTGGTTCTGATATGCGTCCAGCAGGTTGCAGACCTAGACGAGGTCATTTTGCTGCATATCTGGCGACTCTGGAAGTCTACTGGTTTCAAAGATCAATGCTGGTATGTTTCAAATCTTTCATATTCAGATTCCAGCTAATTGCATGAGTAGACATGTCAAGTTATTATGGACAGTCAGGTTACTCACCATCCTATTATGAGAATAATGCTCAGTGGGCTAGTTATCAGCCTTATCAAAGCCACCTAAAGCCTGCTTTTATCCCAAGCTTCCATACAATACAAGGCTGTCATTATATCCAGCATGCCCCAAATGATTTTGCCCTTGTGCAAGATTATGAAAGGGCCCTTCGACAAGATGGATCATGGGCACAAGTGGCCCAACAAAAAATGCAAAGCCAGCTCTCCTATCATGCTTACCACCCACCCACCCCTTCTCAGCCTAATAGGCAGAAGACTCTGAGCTCAGATTTCATGAAAGAGCGAGGGAAGACAAAGAGTCTATTGCTTGAGATTTGATTAAGCAAGTGTCTGAGATCAGGGAGCAGAAGGAGACAATTCCCCACCAAGTGGCAGAGGCTCTTGTTGATGAGCAACAAATAAAAAAATTCCAAGAAGAGATCAGACACCGAGCTGACATTGAGACAGCAAGGTTGAGATCACAAATTGCTCAACAAGAGGCTCCTAGGCCTAAAATCCCAAGCTGGAAGGCCCACTTGTCTCAAGAGCCTACACATGAAGAGCCTATAAAGCATTCATTTCCAAGTTTTAGGAGCACCCTTCAAGAATCTGAACCTGTTTTGGAGCAGTTGCAACCTTATTGTGGTCTGCAACAGTCTAAAGACTATGTTGGGACAGAGCCAGCTGCAAGGGACCAACACCAAGATGATAGGGCCTTCAGTTTTCCAAGCTTCAGGACGGGTATGCCTTCTATGTTCCCCTCTGAGCCATCTCAATTTCACATCCCAAGTTTTAAGGCAAAAAATTCTTTCCAAGAGCCTATACTTGAGATTTAGTCTACCACTCTGCAAGAGCAGCCTATTCAAGAAAAAATTTTATCTCAAGAGGCCCCTCTGGTCTCTCAAGATGATGAACTGTCATGGCAACCCCAATGGACTCTGCCTCTTGGCTGTCAGATGCCAGATCTTTTCAAAGATACTAGTCTAGTGTCTGAGCAAGGACCCGTGGCAAATGAGCTTTCATTTGAAGAGGAGAGAAAGTCTGAGGTATCAGTGCGGAGTGATGACTGTGGTGAATTGGAGCAGCAGGGTGAGGAGGTGGAGTTTGATGCCCAACCTGAACTCTTGGTTGATTTTCTTAATGAGCCTCCCCTCTTTATTGATAATGAAGAAGAGACCATGCCACCACCTATGGGTGAAGATCAATCAGAACAAAGGATTCACCATCAACAAGAGGTTGATACAGAGGGGGATGCTATGCTATTATTTGATGAGCTGCCTAGTTTTGTTGAGCAGGATGATAAAGTTATGGAAGAGCTTTTCCAAGAAAAGAACATAGACAAAAGCCCTGAAGAGTATGATTTTTCCAATATCATAGAGGTCTTTTGTGACAAATTGAGTGATGAACCCCAATTCCTTGGAGTGGAGGTTCAAAGTTGTGTGCCTATAGAAGGAGGCCTAGTTCTGGATTGCCCTCTTCCTGAGAAGCTGCTACATGAACAAGGGGTGGAGCCAGTTCCTGATCTTCAGGATATTGACAACTTTGATGAGCTCTTGGCCTATTTAAAAGTGGAGGATGACAGTCCCCTATCCACAGATGATGAGTTGACATGGCTATCCATGATGGAGGATAACCATGAAGATAAAGAGGAAACCATCAAAGAAGGTTCTACCTTCAGACTTTCAAGAGGCTAACCCATCAGATACTTGGCCCAGAAGGAGTTTACCGAGGCCTCTCCATATGATCAATTAGAGGAAGGTAAACTTGATCTTATTTTTGCAAAGGCAGTTCATGACTATTTGACAAATTTTTATGTACCTCATATCTTTGTAGCTATCCTTATGCATTCAATGCAAAATATCTTACTGAGGAAGGGTAGTTATTTTAGCATACCAGTGAATGGTTTTGTTTAACCAGTTTTCCGCACTGGTTAGTCTAGGTTAGGTTAGTTTTTCCTGTTTTTCTTTAGTTTTCTAGGATAGTTCTTCCTGTTTTCCAAGAACTGCTTGAGCACAGTTCCAGTTTTTGTCTCTCTGTCAGGACGAAGGAGTTTTTGTTTTTCTGAAATGACCCCATGCCCAATGGATTGCTTTAAGGCCACTGATCAATGTCTAGCAGGCTAACATCCAATAGAAGTCGCCAAAATGTTACCCTAATTTTCATATGCATGCAAATTTGGTTAAAATCTATTCCAAGGTCTCTGTTTTACCCCTGCCAAGCGTCCCTGAAAGTTTCATGGCTTTATGACTCGTCTTCTGGCCTCTGCAAATTTTCTAACTCCCTGGTCTGCAGTTCTAAAAATTCATAAAAGTAGCCGTTGCAGGCCAAACCCTCAAAAACCCTAAGCCTTGTTATAATTCTTTGTTACTTTATCGGCCACTTAAAAATCTCAATACCCACGTGCGCTTTAATTTCCTTCGGTCGCCAGTTCTCTAAGTTTTCCCGGCGGTCATTCTTCCCATTCTGCGATTCAGCGACTAACCCTTCATCACGTATTCTAGTGATCAAACCCCGGGTTAATCCTTTGTTCAACGACCTCACGAATCCCTTTGTTCGCGTAATATCTAGACCTAACCAAGGTTAAATATCTCAGTCAGCAATTCAGCGAAGCAGTCAACTTCTCTTCAGTCGCGTAATCGCTAAGTGTTTGGCGGTCTCTGCTTGCGGGGGTCCTAGTTCTGCAGGATCCGACGGTTGTCGTGAGTTTGCGAAGGGTCTATCAGAGGCATGCGATCTCGCGATAGCCATCGATCTTCCCTTTTTCTCAGCGCTTCAAACTTTGTGGGTCCACTGCCACGGTGTCCTACTTGGAAGCTTTTTATTGGTCGAGGGATGATGACTTGTATTTTTGTCAGCGGGCCCAGGGATGTCAGAAGCTTGGAAATCTACGGCTGGCGTGTGTTCTCATGAAATGTGTCAGAGGTATGCGATTATAAGACAACCATTGATTCTCCTTGGTGACGTAACTCTTCGTGCCTGGCAGGTCCACTGCTACGTGTACACAAACGGCGGCTTCTCATTCGTCCACATGGTAATGATTCGGCGATGTGTTAGTGGGACCAGGTTTCCAGCGTTCAAAAGGTTCTGGCATCTGCAGAGGATCGACGGCTGGCGCATGTCCACAAGGAATCTTTCTGACACATGCGATCATGCGCCCGCCGTTGATCTTACTTTATCTCCGGGCTTTGTCAAGTGGGTCCGCGTTGTCAAATGGGCTGATGTGTGAGGCATTTGATTGGTTGTTGCGTGCTAATGAGGACTTCAAGGTGGACCAATGTGTCAATGGGGTCACAACTTAATGAAGATCTACGGCGGGTGTATGATATGAAAGAATATTCGAAGGGCATGAGATCTTGTGCCCGCCGTTGGATTAGAATCTTGTCTTAAGTGGGTCCAATGTCAGGGAAGAGCCGAGGTGTTTGCTGATGAGGCGAACGAAGCAAATGAGGGTTTGACGTGTGGCAATTTTGGGCCCAGGGTTAGTAAAGCTTTCTGCGAATCAGCGACTAAGGGTTTTCTTGTGTTCGCTTAATGTAACCCAAGGTTAGTTAAAAGTTCGGCAATTCAGCGAAATGCCTTGTTCGCTAAATTGCCTAACCAGACCAAGGTGAAGCTAAGGATTTCGTGACTTACAAATGGGTCTTCAGTCGCATAGTCATTGAATGACTTAAAGGAAGAAAACTCAAGGTGGGTCCAAACATGCTGACGTGCTAAATCTCATTGGTCGTAACTTGCTGATATGGATTTGACTTTTCAAAGAAGGTTTGCGACTGTTGTGAGTCGATCTGAGCCGTCCATTTGCCGGGAAGAAAGGATATTGATGGGCACGCTTTAAAGTGACTAGCTACCCGTTGCATTTTTAAATTCAAATATGTCCAAGAGGGTTTTTTGCCAGTTTTTTGATTCAATGGGATACAGCGGCGAGGTAGCTCAGGAAATTTATGTCTGCAGGACATTTGCAGTTGGGAAAGATGATGAGGGAGTCTGGGCGGTCGTCATGGGTCGATTCTTGTCTCAGAAAAGTACCATTTTAGCATTCATGGCGGGCCTGCTGTAGAAAGGTTGATGGATCCAGGTTGCTTGTCCGCGGATTGATGCAGTATAGGGATGGGCACATAAACAAAATATCTGATCGGTTGAGATATTTCCATAACATTTATGATCAGACTTGTTTTGAGTTAGGGTTGGTTATTTTCCTAATAAAATCCATGTAACCCTAGTTAGGTTTTGCTCCTGCTTGCTTAGAGGAGATGTATATAGTTAATTTTCGGAGCTTTAGAGCTCAGAGTTCACATTTTGTAAAGATAAAAAATATCTTTTCTTAGAAGGCTATCTGAGACACTTTCTGTCCTCTGGTTTTCTACATTCTATAACCTCCCATTGATAATTCAGATATTGAAGGTGTTTTTGTGACATTTTTCATGTCCCTATGCCTTCTTGTGTGAGTTATTTCTTAATGAATTCAGTATTTACATGCTTCTCAGTGATATCTTAGGATTCTTGATCCCTCTTTCTTTCTGCAATTTTGTGTATCATTGTGGATGATTTGATGTGAGTGCTTTTGTGGGTATATTTCCACCCCTTAAATATCTTGTCTCATTCCTATACCTAGTTGCAAAGGTGAATGTTTGTTTGCAGGTCATAGATTGTTGTCTAATTCCAAAGGGTGTTATTGTTTGTGAAAGAATCTCTCTTTCCCTGAATAACTCTTTTTATCTACAGACCCTTCTATGAAGTACTTATGCAAACCTATTCAGTGAGTTGTGATCACCTAGGCCTAAGTTTATTCATTGATTTCATCTTTTATACTGTAATTCATACCATATTTTTGGTGTATCACCTAGTAGGATAGTTTGCTTTCAGTCATTTCCCTTTCAAGCATTCCTTCTATCCCTTTCCCTCAAAAGATTTACTTTTCTGTCAAGAAGCAAATTAGGGTGATTATCCAAGAGGAACCAGCCAATACCTGGAGGTCTCATCTCAGTTAGCATAGGTCCCACACCTGGAGATGATTCCCATGTTATACTAGGTTATCAAGACTATGAGAGCTTGAGACAAGGTTGCAAACTTAGTGTATAACAGTCACTATTCCTGACACTGAATTTTTGAGTTGTTAAATCCAGTTCCGAATTGGTCGGGGATTATAACATGTGAATCAAGTTTTGATTCGGATTGCGCCGAATATCTTGATTGTTATTGCTAAATCTAGTTCCGAATTGGTCGATGATTGCGATAACTCTTCTATCAAGATGAGTACATCATGATGATGTCCCAAGCTGTGTCGGATATCTTGATATGAAGTTGTGTGTAAGTTATCATCTAATCCAGTTCCGAATTTAATCGGGGATCATGATAACTAATGGTTCAAGTTTTGATCCGAATTGCGCCGGATATCTTGACACCTATATTTATCATTAAATCCAGTTCCGAATTGGTCGGGGATTTTGATAAATTTCTTATTAGGTTGAATTATGTTCCGGATTATGCCGGAAATCCTGATTCAAAGTTGTTATGTGTTATTTAAAAGAAATTTAGTTCCGAATTAAGTCGGGGATTTCAATAACACTCACTTCTTGTGAATATCAATCTCCTCTCACTAAGAGGGAGTGTTAAATTATAGCATCGAATTGATTGATATAATTATATTAATCTAATAGTCGATATATATATATATATAAAGATCATTTGATATTTGTATATGTTACAATGTAGTTAATATTAACAATCGGTTATGAAGGGTCATGACCCTACGTAGCATAAGCCACGTATGGTCATGGCTCTTCAAGACATGACTATTCAGAGGATATAAATGCATATCGATGGCTGGTGAAAAGATCAATCACAATGGTAATCTATTTCACACAGCACTTATATATATTTTCTATAGGACGATCCAGAATTTATAACATGTTTGTTGTTATCAACACTCTTAGGATTGGCATTCATTCATTCCCACTTTCAATCATTGCTTTCACCATGCTAACTGTTCAAGTCACTGCAGTTCAAGTTACTACAGTAAACCCTTTGTGACCACTACTATAAGAAACATGGTTTAACACCATTCTAGATCACTACTGTTATCTCATCAAAACACATCCTTTTTTCTTCCATGGATCCCTCTTGGTTATCATTGCCTCTTTTTCATGTCTAGCACCTCTTGATGCTTTGATTTCAATGTCAATATATTGACTCTAAGAATCTGCACTTCATCGTGCCACCATTGGAAAACCCATGACACCTTCTTCAAGATAGAAATGTTGTTAAACAATGCCCATGACCTAGTTTATTGGTTTGGTAAATTGTGCATGCAAACGGGAGTCACAAGAAGTCTAAAATGACACAAATGCAAGTTCACAAGTGAATTTCGAGTCTTGAGGACTGCATTACATATGTGGAAGGTCATAAGCATTTACTTGCAATTGGGAAAAACGAAAATGCATTTCTTATGTGTAATGGGAATATACAAGTTTGTACTTGTAATTGGGTCCTGGAGACCCAATTTGAAGTGATTTGAAGTGCCTTCCAGGTTGCATTTGGGTTTTAGAATATCAACTGCAAGATTTGGAATGAACATTTGGTTTTGCAAGTGTAAAATGAACATCACAAGGCTGCATTTCGGGTTTTAGAGGACATAACACAAGTAACATACTTGTATTTTAGCTTTATAATCAAAGCTTGCAATGAAGTTCTTGCAATGAAAGCTTTATAATGCACAGTTTGGGTTTTAGAGGTCACGCTGCAAGTAAAAATACTTGTATATTTCTTTTTGTGATAAAACTTGTAATGTGACATATAAGATCCGAACTTCAACCTTAGGCAAAATGATACACAACCAGCTACTTCGGAACCAATTGCAAGTAAACATTCTTGCAACACACCTTGCAAAATGACAATTTGTAAAACAATTCTTGCAACCTGAAAATCGAGTAATTGGTTCTTTTTCAAGAATGCATGGACAACCATCAATATTGAACCACATTTTGAGACCATTTCATCACTGACATGTATTGGAGAGCAAACCATGATGTCTACACAGGCATACACGAACATTGGGCTCTTGATCTTAATGATCAAAAAGAGAAAAGAAACAATGACAAAAACATGTCGCCATCAACTGTTTGAATCTCTCGAAACACTCTTGTGCCTGAGGAGTCCACACAAATGCCCCCTTCCATGTCAAATCTGTGAGAGGTGCAGCATGTCATGAAAACCCACTGACAAACCAAAGATAGAAGGCACACAATCCAACAAATCCTCTGAGCTGAGTCAAATTCTCAGGAGTAGGCCACTCAATAATAGCACGAATCTTTTCAGGATCCATGCACATACCCTCTGCACTAATGATGTGACCTAAGTACAACAACTTTGTCATGCCCACTACACATTTGGACTCCTTGGCGTATAAGGACTCCCTGTCAAGTATACCCAAAACAGCATCCAGATGAGTTAAGTGTTCCTCACATGATTTAGTATAAACCAATACATCATTGAAGAACACCAGAACATATCTCCTCAACTGAGACTGGAAGACCCTGTTCATAGTGGACTAAAAAATAGTTCGTGTGTTGGTTAAGCCAAAAGGCATAACCAAAAACTCGAAATGCCCACAAGACACCTAAAAGCAGTCTTCTGAATATCCTGTTCCCTAACTCTAATCTCGTGGTAGCCTGTCCTCAAATCTATCTTGGAGAAATAACAAGCTCCATGAAGCTCATTTATAAGCTCATCGATGCAAGGGATGGGATACTTGTTCTTAATTGTTTTCTTATTTAGTACCCGGTAATCAATACACACCTTGAGCGTACAATCCTTCTTCACCAAAACAACTGATCAAGCAAAAGGAGACTTCCTTGGCCTTACGTGCCCCATAGCCAACAACTCTGTGATAGTTTTTTCAATCTCATCTTTCAACCACTTTGGGCGCTGGTAAGGTGTAATCATGACGGGCTTAGAGCCCTCCTCCAACTCAATGATGTGCTCAATACCTCTATCTGGAGGCCTACCAAGTGGAATGTCACTAAACACTTTAGAGTGTTTAACCCTGAGCTCCTGCACATCTGGATGGTAAGCTGGTTTTTCTTATTCATCATGTGTAGGCATAAATCTACACTCGTTTGCCCGATCTACCATGTCATTCTAATGAGCCTCTCCATCTACCTTAATGAAATAACCTTCAAATTGGTTTCCCTAATGGCCTTTAAAACATGTATCTTACCATCCACTATGAATCTCATCTCCATGTCCCTAAGGTTGAGAGTGAATACTCCAATATCATGAAGCCATCTCATACCAAGGACCACATTTGTATCTCCCATATTAACAACATAGAAAATCTGCCTTAAAATCATAATTGTTTAAGCAAATGGGAAGATCAGAAATCATTCTATCACACCTGAGAGTATAACCATCCACTATCTTCACCCTTATGCCTTCAAATTCTTGAGTTTGAATCCCATGCCTTGCCACTAACCATGCATCTATGAAGTTATGTGTTGCACCTGTATCAAGGAGATCACCCTTTGTCTTGCCAAGAGCCCACGCATCCTAAAGAACCTTCCTTTTTCATGCAAGAGAGGTATACTTCCCTAAGGTTTGTTTCTCCTTCCTCTTCACTTTCTTTTTCTTCACTTTCAGCCCCTAATTCCACTTGAACAGCTTGCTGCTTTGTTGTATCAGTCATGTCTTCATCACCATAATACCATTCCATTTGCCTACATTTTCCCTTGGACCTTAGAGGACAGTCATGTTTTTCATCATAGGGTCCCTTGCAATAAAAACAAATCTTTTTCCTATGCAAATCATTAAGTATTTCCTTGTCCATTAGGGCTGCAAATGTCTTCTTTGGATCAAAATTTTCAATATTCTTAGGGACTGATTTGTGGTCACTAGCTGATGAAGATGGTTTGGAAATAAACTTGTTGCGAGGAGTTGACGATTCCATGTTACGAGCTTTCTTCATAGCTTCTTGCAATGTTTGGGGATCAAATGCCTTAATCGAACCTCTCAAAGGCTCATACAGCCCCTCAACAAATAAAAGAACAAGTCTCCTCTTTGATACACATGTAACCATGACTAAAATTCTTTGGAATTCACTTATATAAGACTCCAAACTTCCTATTTGTTTCAGCAAAGCTAGGTCTCTAAAATATAATTCAAGATCTTTCCTATCAAAGCACTCAACCAATCTATCAATGAACTCCTGATAAGAACTGATGAGATCATGTTGCAAAGTCACCATCCCATGATACCACCAATCATAAGTTAAACCATCCAAATGCAAAACAGAAAATTTAATTGCATCTTCTTCCGTCGTGGGACATAGAGTCAAGAAAGTGTCTAGCTTGTGAATCCAAGCTCTCATTGATACCTTATCGCTGCCATCAAAGGTTGGAAGTGTGAGCTTTCTAGTGGCATGCTTTAGATCATTACTTTTGTTCCTTGGCCTCCTATCTTTCTTGGCCCCATCATGATCTCTCTTTTGAGTCATGAACCTATCAAAATTCAAGTGTTCCTTAACCTGTGGTGGTAATGAGTCCCACTCAGCATGCATAGCTAGAATATTATCTGTAAATATCAAACCTTCTTCCTCCTCTATACTCCCCTCCTCTAATTCAGTCCTCAAGAATGTAGGATGTGTAAGCATATCATAAGTGCCTATAGGTACTTTACATGCTCTACGAGACCCAACTCCATTTACATGTTCTTCCTAATCATGATTCTTCCCTCTAGGCAGTGACGTCTATCGGATGGTTGTGGTAAGATGTTGCTGAACATTTGTTACCTGTTGTTGTCCTGCTGCAAGACTCCTAAAGATATCCATTGCCTCTCTGTCCTCATTATTACCTACGTTTCTAGGTGGACTATCACTTCTCTTGTCACCTATTGTTTCCAATGGCAATTCCTGTAACTGATCAACCTGTTGTTTTGTCCTCTAGTGAGTGTCATACCTGTATGGAACAAACCCCTGTGGCTGCATATAAAATCCCAACCCTACAGAATGGCAAAAAACCGCTCTGATACCACTGTGATGAACCCTGCTAGTTCAACCTCTACCCAGCCTGTATCTGTCAGTGTTCCTTTCATATTTCTTTTGTTCATTTGATATTTTTTTGTTTTTTGAAAATGTCTTTTACAATTTTTTTGAGAATAATAGACAATATCAACAATGCTTGCATAAAATGAAATCTGAAACTACTTGCAAACCACAAGCAAGAGTTGCTTCCTATTGATTGATAGAGATTTACAATGCAAGGTAATTGCAGTTATTAAATACTGAAATGAGTTTGTGGTTGAATTAAAAATAACCTAGATTGAATTGCACAAGGAGATTGGCAAGAAACCCCTCCAATCTGTATACAATGTTTTATTATAGTTGGGCGTCCAATACTGGATAATAAGGAAGCACAAATTCTAGGTGTTTTGGCCTAGAAACTAGACGCCATAGCTGTAGGTCTCACGTGGGGCCTGGAATGTTGTACGACTACCCTTGAAATTATTATTATCAGTCAACAAAATGCTGTGAAACGCAGCTACAAGTCGGCCTTGATAAACTCTGCAAACACACCTTTATTCAATTCACCAAACTCCTTAAACTTCACAAATTATGCACAACTGTGACTCCTATATGAAGCCATCACTGAAATGCAAACTTCAATGGATCTTTCACCACCTCAGAATGATGAAACTATGAAGAAATATCTTTGTCCAGAGCCTGATTACTGAAACCCTTTCACAATTCCTACAAACATCAAAAAAGCCAAGTCAAATATCATAAGTGTAATGAATCGATTTTCTCCCATTTGCTTTTATAATTTCTCCCTGAAGTTCAATTCATGAGGCTTCACTTATAAGTCACTTTGATGACTTTATAAGAACTCCTTAGTTGGGCGCCAACTTTATTTAATCAATTAATGCTCATTAATAAAGTCTTATGGCCCCATTCACTTAATTGACTTTATAATAGACTTAATGATGAATTATTAATAAAGTACACTTTATTAATTATTAAATAACAAGAACTTGTGCCATTAATTTAACTCATTGACTCAACTGGGAATCAGGATGACCACTGCATATACCATGACCAGGTGCCCTACCAAAAATAGTAACTGAGCATATATGACTTACTATAAATAGTAAGTCTCCATAATTAGGCCAAATAACCAGTGCAAAGGCCTAAACCTGAATCCAAATAAGCACTCGTATGAAGTAATGTCCCATCTACTCAGGCAACAGCTAACAAAGGGCCCTCAAATCAAGTATATTAGCCCACAAGGGTCGAAATGATGGGCTAACCCCTCAACAACTAATACTAACTAGAAAGGGGACATTACAAAGTTTAAGAAAATTACATAAGTTAATTGATGTCTGGCAATCCATTTAAAAATTCAAGAAATTGCATATTTATTCCAAAACAATCAGTCAAATATATCATTGCATAGCAATTCAGTGGGTTGGTGAAGTTAGAACTAGTAGGGTTCATTAGATTTTAGTTTACATTATGCAAATATTTATTTTATACTATGAAATCAAATTAATATATTACCCATAAATCACTCTAAATTCTACCTGCATTGTGAATGGTGTGCATAAGACTTTTAAGAGAGCCCATTATTGCAATCTTCAGCAGGATCAGGCTGAAGCACAACTCTGCCTTTGGATTATTGGCTAGAAGAAAGGTAGTTTTGGCTGATGGCAATTACTCGTCATCTTTAAGGTTGGCCTGTGTTTATGCTGCGCTACTATGTTTAAACAGATATTTCTTTCACAGACAATATAGATATTACTTACAAGGTCTGTGTTTATCCTACTTAAAGATGTCTTCTATATGCATTCATTGTTTGAAAGTGACTAATGTATCTAATATCAGGTGTCCTATTAATTGATATATTGCATTTGCCTATTGAAAACAATATACTATTTTGGGTCAAAATGATTCTTTGGTGATAAATTCCAGCAGCACCTCTTCCACTCTGCTTTTTATTAAGTGATCTTGGGCAAATCTACTACATACTGTATAAATCAATTTTAAATCTTCTACCCAGAATTGAAACCTTGTTACCATATAAATCAATTTTGCAAAATACAACTTAAGAGCTTTGTTTAACTAATTATTTCCATAAGTTAGTTTAAATCAGCAAACAAATTGAAACTTTGTTCCAACCAGCTCAACAAAAGGCATGACTGCAAAAGTTACCTTTAATCAACTCTCTGGCAATTCATTTTATGAGTGTTTATGTGCCGTTAAAAGACTTAAAATACCTTCAAATCTAAATGTAGAGGCATATCCAAAGAGCAAATTATTGGCAATCCTCCTTTATGAAGATATAACACCATGTACTTGTCAAATATATCCAAATCCTCAATTGTGACACCTTCATCTACTTGGATCACATTCTGCAGATCAACTACCAATCAAATTCAGAATGAATAAATCAAAAAGATTTTAAATGTACAAAATAAATCAACTCTACATTTTTTTGTTGCTCAAATTCCATTACATTTCAAAAAGTGTTTAAACCATTTGAAATAAATGTGACAATGAAAAATAGATAAATCTTTGCAATTTATTGCCACTCAAAGCAGCCTTTGTGTATCCAAAAGTTTCTAGTGTCCATAATGACTGTGTCAATAGGCTAAAATAGAGTATTCAGCATAACAGTGCTTGATGTCCCTTATAAGTTCCCGTACTTGAAAGTGACAACCTCACAAAGAAAGCTGTCAAAACATCTCTAAGTAAAGCAGATAAACAAGGTGGGTGCCGAACCATCTAAGTCTCAAAATCGATGATGATGCCTCCCTTGTATGTTATAGTGGCCAAGGCACCTGAAAATAAAGTGCCCCTTAGTATCCATCTCCCAGAGGGAATAGAGACACCATATTCTCACTTTCCAGCATTGCAAATTTAAAGTGCCCAAAATGAAATTGAAACACATTTTTGTTTCATCAAATTAGATAAAGAGTAGCATTGCCAATCACATGATGGTATCGCCACTGCACCCCTTGTATTCGATGAGCCATTTTGCAGATGTACATGAGATTGCACAAATTTTAGAGCCCTTGGATAGAATATTGAAATTGATTGATAGGGGAAAATGTCCCATGGGTTAATTTTATGAGATCATGGACAAGGAAAAGGAAGCATTACAATCCAAAATTCTATAATTATAAGAGCCGGTACAAGCCAATTTAGGATAGTATTGATGCGAGATGTGACCATCAAATGCACTACCACCTCAATGCTATGGGATGTTACTTGAATACAACATATTTTTATTGTGCATCATGCAATATCCCGGACTGGTTCTAACCAAGAAATTCAATATCCGTTGCTAATTCATAACATACACCCTCTCGCCAAACAAAGAAAATATTCACTAAAATATATGATTGCATTTTACTTTCAGAATTAGTCATCAGACTTTAGCTGTCATTATGACAAACACTTGGCTTGCTATCTGAAATGTTGTATTTAAGGAATTGTGCATATATCAAGTGAACCACAGTGTTGTTTCAGACTTACAGCTATAAAAACTTCATAACCAGATTACTAATAGAAATCATGAATGATGTTGCAACATAACTGCTCACTAACTAGTCATCTTTCCAAAATGACTCTACAGACACAAACAAATAATGTTTCATTGCAATAGAATTATGTAGAGATTATGAATATAATATTCATGCACCTGTAATTGTTTGGCTGTTTGTATATTGGTCCTACTGTCTCCAAACCCAGGCAGGGCACCCAATATTGAATCCACAGTAATGGCAGAAACTAACTCAATCAGCAGTCAATGATTACTCCAGAATGAAGGTAACAAATCAAATATCTGCAATTGCTCGGCATGTTACTCCCTGAAAACTCATGGCAGATTGATGCCACACCACACGAGCCAAAGCTTATGTTACAGCCGGATTTCCATCTGCTCTGTTTCAGCAAGCGGCTACCAGGAGTCCTAAGTCTCTGCTTCTATTCAGGAAACAGCCGACTAAATAAAAGCTGTGAGATTTATATCGCCCAATCACTGCTACTCACAGAAACAGTAATTCACGGTGTGTCTCATTGGCATACAATGCAAACTCTGATGCTCGATGGTCTGCAGATGTTGCTTCAAGCCTTTACAGCAATCATCCTACGCAGTTTGGTACTAATTAAACTTCACGGCGGATGTTAGAACATTTAGGCAATTTAACTCTGCTATGGATTATGAACAGTCTTAACTACACCTGTTTCTTGAATTGAATCCGATATGAGAATCCAATAGGCAACCTCCTCCTATGCGGCTTCTTCAAACACAGCTAGCACAAGATGTTTCTACAATGAAGGCTCGCCAAATAAGAATGCTCCATTTATAAATATTTGCCCAAAACTTTAGTCTTGGCTAATGTTTGGCTTACTCAACCACGGCACTTAATATGGCCCGAACATTAATAATACAAATGTTCCTTATTTTTCAGACTTCTTTCCCGACTTAGTAAGCTAACAAATATTTCAATAACTACAATAAAGATGTCGTTGAAATGTTTTCTCATAATCTTTAATGACGGCAACTTAAAATAAATTCGCTAAAAGCCTGTTTAATATTATTTGCCAAGATAAATAACGGGCGACTAATCAATAAGATAAGTTCCCCAATATTCAAACAATAAGTGCCGATTTAATCGTTCTCACAATATTTCCATCGATGCCTATAGACTTAAGGCAATTATTAAAATCTTGATTCGGATTAAATATTACGGCATCAAAATATTAATTTTATTACAAGTTAGGATTCTGTCTCGAATCCACTCCTAGGTAGAAGAACCATGTTTCCGTCCATCGTCTAACAAATTCCTGAAGGTTTTTGTCTCCAGAAATATCCAGCCAATGTGAATGCGCCACGCAAATTATCAAATCAAAAATAACATCTGAACATGCTCTAAAAATCCTCCCCTTGATCTTTAAAAGCCTTTTTCAGGAAAACACTTGACCTTCCATGCCTCTCTTCACATTCCATTTCTTTGTCTTCACATTTTCCCTCTTTTAATTTTTAAATTGAACTTTGAGAGAAATATTTATAAAGTGACATTTAATTTTATTATTTTGCTTTACTTAATTAAATTAATTAATATTAAGTCATCATTAAAATATTTCATCTATTTTTGACAACTTAATAAAAATTACTTTAATTAATTATCACTTTAATAGATTGGGAACATTAAATATCATTTGAAAATGATGCAGAAATGACGAGGCTATCCAACTGCATTGCAATATTTTTTTCCCAATGTTGAGTACAGGCAAGCGGCCATTTCAAAGTTACCAATGTATAACCAACAAACATATTCGCTTACATGCATATTAGAGTCATGGAAATTTGAAAACAATATCACCCAATTATTAAATTTTAAAATTAATAATTCCCAATCGAACTTCTTCTATAGCCTTCTTGCTTAATTATTACTTTATTAATAAAATTTTCTTTTGCAACTAATCTAATGTCAATGCAATGGTGGGAATACTTGCAAAAATGCCAAATCACTTTAATGGAGGCACCTCATAGAGGTACCATTGCATACAGTGATGAAGGATCAATTGTTGAAGAAAGGACAAAATGCTGATTTTCTAACTTGGCATTGTGCATTGTCTCACAAGGGTGATGTTCTCAAGCAGATTGAATCGGATTGTGCGGGTACAAAGGATGCTATTTTGGAAGTCAAGAATGATATACTAGAGTATGTGAGAACCGTATTTCACTTAGAGGTGGAGGATGATCAAAAGCCAAGTGTTGAACAACTACAAGGAAAGATGAAAGATATCTACTTCATGGAGGCTAACACACTTATGTTTGAAGTTGAACATTTGGAGGCAGCTAATAAATTTTTTAACTTCATTGCTATTTGTAATGCAGTTGATTGGAAGAAGACTTGTGACACTTGTACAAGTGATGTCGGATATCATGAATATAGGCTTGGATTAGTGCTAAGTGTTCCCATGGAGGAGCTCAAGGAGATAGTGTCCAAGTTCAATGAATGTGAAAAAGAGGATGAGAATGAGGGGAATGATTCCCAAGAAGATGACTTGATGTAGGCCTACATGGCTCTTAATTTGCTCATTGGTTAATAAATAAATACTTCATTTTGATTGGCCCATTTGGTGCCAAGTGGCATAGGGCCCCACTTGACCCTCTTTCTATTGGCTCTTGGAGCAAATTAATTTTCTTATTAGTCCATTAGTTGATGACTTCTTCTACAAGCTTTTACCTAATCTCTCTTCTCATTGGCCAATTTGTTGGTGCATCTTATCTGGTGGTTAAGTTATGCAGGAGCATCCTAGGGTAGTTGGCAATCCTATATCACCAAAAACATGTTAGTGTTTGGTTTCTAGTAGATGTCTCGGTGGGAGACCTAAGTTTCTCGATCTCTAGAGTTGGTTCTCGGTTGGAAGTCTATTTTGGCTTCACCAATGGTGCTTGGTAGATGAGTTCGATGTTCGGTTGCTGCTCGGTGATGTTCCTCACGGAATGGGTCTTGGTGTCCTGTCACCAACTGGTGTTGGTTTTGCTCGGTGTTATGGCTCACCGAATGGTTTATTTGATTTGTTTGGGCTTGGCCGAATGGTGCATTTAATTTGGGTCGTGTTCCTCGTGATGTGGATTGACCGTTGGGCGTGTGAGGACCTATATCTGGATTGGTGTTTTCTCCTATGAGGATTTAATGCTTGTTGCAAGCCGACTGATGGATAACACATTTCATGAGTTTGTTTCATGAAGTCGACTGATGTTTTGTATTTAATTCTTGTTGTAAAACTGACTTGTGGCTGAGTAGTATATAAGGAGGGTGTGGGTAGTTGTTTAGAGGGCAAGATAGGAGGATGATCAGATAGTAGTGATCTGAAAGATCTGATATTGTAATAGCAGAGCTAGTGGCTAAGTGTTTTAGCTTAGGAGAAAAGGAGATTGCTTTGTGGCTTGCGAACACAAGTTTAGATCTGCCTTAGTGTTTTTACCAGTTCCTGTAGTTGTGCAGATCTGGTCTAGCTAGGTGACAGTTGGATCCTACAAGATCTTTAGTGTATTTGCTGATGTAAATGGTCGTAACCGAGAAGGCCTTACAGCTCGGCATGTTGCATGTAATGCTCAGTTATTGAAGAATATAAGTTGATTATGTTTATATCTTGTTGTGTTGTGTATTTTCCGTTGTGCTAGTGTTGGCTGCAAGGTTTGGACTATCTATTCTTGGATCCTCCATCCTTGACTACATCAGGTGGTATCAGAGCGAGGTTTGATCTGGTTGGCAAAGGTTTGCACCGTCGGGGAGCTCCCGAGAGTGCACAAAAGAGCCGACAACGTCACTAAAACTATGCCAAACAAAAATAATAATGGGCCCGAGATAAGATAAATCAATCGGGACCCTCAAATACAATAGTTTTATTAGTCATTTAATGACGGGAACATTACAATCCTCCCGTCCCGAAAATTGCTTGTCCTCAAGCAATTGTAACGCTGGGTGCTGAAGAATGTGTTCACTTTCCCACGTGGCGTCGTCCGGAGGTAAGTGCTTCCAACGTACCAAGTATTCCTTCAGGGTACGATTTCGCAGAGCTCTTTCCCGTACATCAATGATCTCAGCTGGTTCCAAAAGGAGCTTCCCTTCTTCATTTAGTGGCGGCAGGTCTGTGATTACCACTATATTCTGCCCGACAGCTTTCTTTAGACAAGAGACATGAAAGACATTGTGGATGCGGCTTCCCTCTGGCAATTCAAGTTCATAAGCGACTTCACCAATACGACGTATCACACGATAAGGACCATAGAAGCAGGGCTTTAGCTTTTCCTTTCCTGTTGCTTTCAATGATGATTGCCTGTAAGGTTGGAGTCTCAGGTATACTAAGTCACCGATCTCAAAACTTCTCTCTATCTTGTGTCTGTCCGCATACATCTTCTATTGATTCTAAGCATTTTGTAGGTTTTCTTTCAAGACCTTGAGAATGTCCTGTCCTTCCTGAAGCCAGTCTTTTGCCCTCGGTGCGCGGCTGTCACCTAGAACCCTGTCAATAAATGAGAGTGGCTCATACCCATACAGTGCTTTGAAGGGTGCCATCCCGATGGAAATATGATAAGTTGTGTTGTAGCAATATTCCCCCAGATGCAACCATTTGACCCATGCCCGTTGCTGGGTTGAAACATAGTTTCGGAGGTAGCCTTCTAACCATTTGTTCACAATTTCCGTCTGCCTGTCCATCTGCGGATGGTAGCTGGTACTGGGTGCCAATTCCGTTCCTACCAACTGAAACAATTCTATCCAGAAAATGCTGATGAAACGTGCATCTCGATCACTGACAATATTTCAAGGTAACCCGTGCAGATGAAAAACTTCTCTGAAAAATAAGTCTGCCACTTGTGCGGCCTGGTAGTCCGAGGAGATGGCGAAGAAGTGTGCATACTTTGTTAGCCTGTCAACGACAACAAAGATACAGTCCTTTCCATTTACCTTCGGAAGTCCTGTGATGAAGTCCATGGAAATGCCGTCCCACTTCTGTTCGGGTATAGGCAGAGGTTGTAGTAATCCGGCGGGTGAGGTGTGTTCAGCTTTGTTTTGCTAACATACTTCACATTCCCATACGTACTGTAACACATCATCTTTAAGTCCCTTCCATGTGAACCTCTCCCTCAGCTGTCTGTATGTTTTGAGAAAACCTGGATGCCCAGCTAATGGCGAAGCGTGTACCTCTCTAAAAAAATTTTGCTTAATTTTGGACTCGGGTACTAGATATATACGGTCCTTATAGTAGATGATGTCATCCACCACCTTGTATCTGTCATCCTGAATGTCTCCATCCATCAACTTACATGCAAATGGGTTTTTAGAATATTCCACCAGTAAGTGAGCCTTCCAGTCAGATGATATTTGTGACAATAAACAGGTGGCCGGCTTCCTTGACAGAGCATCCGCAACCACATTGTTTTTCCCTTTCACATACTCAATATCAAAATTGAAGGCCTGGATCTTACTTACCCATTTCTGTTGCCTCTCGTTCAGATCCCGTTGCTCCAAGAAATACTTCAAGCTGTTACGGTCGGTACGGATAGTGAACTTGGCACCCACCAGATATTGCCGAAACTTAGTCAGGGCGTGCACAATGGCCAACATTTCCTTGTCATAGATGGAGTATAGGCGCTCAGTCTGTGTAAGCTTCCGACTTTCGTAGGCTATCGGGTGTCTTTCTTGCTTCAGGACGACACCAATGCCTTCTCCCGACGCATCACATTCCAAAATGAACGGTCGAGTGAAGTCGGGTAGAGCGAGGACGGGGCACGTGCTCATTATTTCTTTCATCCTTTCAAAGGTGTGTTGTGCCCTTTCATTCCATTGGAATGATCCCTTCTTCATCAGATCTGTTAGTGGTGCACTCAGCTGAGAAAATCCTTTTACAAATCTCCTGTAATAACTACATAATCCAAAGAAACCTCGCAACTCGGAGAGTGATTTTGGAGTTGGCCAATCGAGTATAGCTTGGATCTTCTCCTGGTGGACCTGTACTCCTTGATTACTGACCACATGACCCAAGTATAAAATTTCTGTCATTCCAAATTCACATTTGGATTTCTTGGCAAACAAGGACTGAGCCTCCATGATTCCAAGGATGTCATCCAACTGTCTCAGATGTTCTTCCCAGGTTTTACTGTAAATCAAGAGATCATCAAAAAATACCAGCAAGTACTTACGCAGTTGCTTGTTGAAGATGCGATTCATGCATGATTGAAAAGTGGCTAGTGCATTTGTTAATCCAAAGGGCATGACCAAGAACTCATAATGCCCGTAGTGACAACGAAAAGCTGTTTTCTCCACATCTTCCCGCATGCGAATGTGATGGTATCCGAAACGGAGGTCTATTTTAGAGAAGTAAACTGCACCATGCAACTCATCCAGCAATTCATCGATCCTGGGAATTGGATCCTGTTTTTAATTGTCTTCTTGTTCAGTGCGCGGTAATCCACACACATACGCATCGTTCCGTCCTTTTTGACGAGCACAACCGAAGATGCGAAGGGACTGGCGCTGGGTCTGATCCAACCCTTGTCAAGTAGTTCCTGAATTGTTTTCTCAATCTCATCTTTTAGCCTCCGGGGGTGGCGGTACGGTACCATGATTACCAGTTTGGCACCAGCCTCCAACTCAATGGTGTGCTCAAACCCTTGGTGTGGTGGTATGCTTGGTGGTATGTCAGCGAAGACCTGGTGGTACTTATCCAATACCCTCTGAAGTTCTTCTTCCTGTTGGTCTGTTCTTTGTCTCTGTATGGGTTCTATCGAGGCAAAACAGTGTGCGGCCCAAACCACATTGTCGTGTCGGAAGATAGCTTCCATTCGCTGTGCTGAAATCTCCTTCAGCCCTCCATTCGACATCCCTCTCAGTACAACCTTCTTTCCATTTATCTCGAAGGAGAACTCCATTTGCTTGAAACTTTGCGTGTATTTATCCAACGTTTCCATCCACTGAATGCCCAGAATGACTTCCATGTCGTCCAGATCCACTACGAAAAAATCATCCATCACCGTGTGGTTACCCATGGTGATGCTCAGTTTCGGAACCACGTGAGTGCATCTTAACAAATTTCCTCCCGCCACTTTAACATCAAATCCCTAGTGTGCCTCCGTACACAAGTTCCGTCGGCTTACCAGTGAGGAATTTATGAAGTTGAGGGTGGCTCCGCTATCAAGCATGACCACGACCCGTTGACCTTGGAGGGTGCCCCGAACCCGAAACACCGTGCACCTTGGAGTTCCTGCCAAGGTAGCAATGGCACCTCCCCTTTTGAAGAGTGCAGCAAGTCTTTCCCCTCGATTTATATTTTCCTCCTCCGAACCTTGTTGTTCGGCTGCCTCAGCTTCGGTTTCTTGTTCTTCCTCTCCGTCAGATGAAACCTCAATGTAATGAATTTTTCCTTTACCGAGGCATCGATGTCCTGGTACCCACAGTTCCTTGCAGTTGAAACAGAGTTTCTTCCATCTGAGTTCCTGCCTAGATTCTTCATCCAACGGGGGCCTCCTGGGCGGAGGTCTGCTGTCTTTCTCCCGTGGAGCGAGAGGTGGTTTTGACTGTGAGTGATATTTGGTTGACGAAGATGAGGA
The DNA here is from genome assembly GCA_027943335.1 of Chamaecyparis obtusa. NCBI lineage: Eukaryota > Viridiplantae > Streptophyta > Pinopsida > Cupressales > Cupressaceae > Chamaecyparis > Chamaecyparis obtusa. Next base: position 511,409 of record BSBK01007563.1, read on the forward strand.
TGTCGCCATGTCACGTGCCTTCTTGATTGCCTCCGTGAGTGTGACGGGGTTGAACCCTTTCAAGGGTTCCGCCAATCCATCCATGAACAGTACCACCAACCTTCTTTCAGAGAGATCAGTGACCAAGACAGACAACCTTTGAAATTCTGTTATGTAACCATCGACTGTGCCAAATTGCTTTAACTGAGCCAATTCTTTGAAGTTCAGTTCTGGATCCTTTCCATCGAAATGATCTATCAGCCTCTCGGTGAATTCAGCGTAGGAACTTATTTGGTCTTGACCGAGAGTAACCATGCCATGATGCCACCATTCGTGGGCTATTCCTTCGAGGTGTAGTGCTGCAAATTTGATGGCCTCATCTTCTGGCATAGGGTTGAGCTGGAAATATGTGTCTGCTTTCTGTACCCACGCTCGAGCTGTGATACTTCCAGACCCATCAAAGGAGGATAAATTAACTTTGCCCATTTTCCGTCTCAGATCGTCATTATAGTGGCCATGCTTGTTTCCACCCGAGTACCTCATTCTCAGTTCAGCATAATCCTTGTAGGATATATCCCCTTCCATATTTGCATTTCTCCAATCTTCCTGAAGCTGATCTTGTACATCTTGGAAGTTTGGTGGTTCTCCCCGCCGTTCTTCGGACCGTGCGGGAAAAGTTGGCATTGAGGGTCGAGAGCGTGCGGGTTGATGATTTGCCTGTTCGGAGACAGAGTTGTCACTTTGTTCCGCAAAAATCTTGCTTTCGGCCAATTTTCGCAGAGTCTCTTCCACGAGGCGTTGAGTGTCATTTATCTGTACCTGGTTCCTAGTGAGCTCTCTCAGAAGAGTCATGACTTTGGCCGCAGGATCTTGTGGATCGCCCATTCTTCTGACTAAGTGGGATCTGCTCCTTTTCCTTGAATAAACTCTCATTCAATACCCACAGGCTGGCAGAATCACCAGCTCTGATACCACTGTAATGTTCCCAAGTACGGAGGAAGATCACAAAACGGTCCAGGGCATTTTTACTGGTAATTGAAAGCCGTACAGAACAAACTGGAGGCGTGCAGATCAGAAAAACAAACCAGAGGCGTGCAAACCGGAGGTGTGCAGACCGGAGGTGTGCAAACCGGAGGTGTGCAAACCAGAGGTGTGCAATCCAGAGGTGTGCAAATCGGAGGCGTGCAAACCGGAGGCGTGCAATCCGGAGGTGTGCAAACTGGAGGCGTGCAATCCGGAGGTGTGCAAATCGGAGGTGTGCAAATCGGAGGCGTGCAAACCGGAGGCGTGCAACCCGGAGGTGTGCAAACCGGAGGTGTGCAAACCGGAGGCGTGCAATCCGGAGGTGTGCAAACCAGAGGTGTGCAAATCGAAGGCGTGCAGGTTGAAGAGAAAACTGGAGGTGTGGAAGCCAGAGGTCCGTACGGGTACAGAAGGAGGTCGTACAGTTAAAGAACTGGGTCGTACGGTGAGCGGAAAGTGCACACGGAATACTTAATGAATCTTCCACAGGTTGAAACGATGATTTCCACTTGCAGGTAATTTCACAGTATCACACATAGATCGAATACAATGCCAATGAAGTATTATTGAATCAAGTAATAGAGTTTCGAATTTGCCAGATCCGATACAAGCAGAGAAGCAGAATAGGGTGAGGGTTGAATCCCACCGAAACTACAAAATACCAAATAGGGAGGATCTTTCACCTCCGAAATGGCGCAGAGCAGAATCTCCAACAGGAATTCGCAAACACAAATAAAATATCAAATCTCAACATATCAAAACTATCCTACACGCCATGCATAAATACCCGTCGGGGAACTCCCGAGAGTGCACAAAAGAGCTAATGGCATCACTAAAACTATGCCAAACAAAAATAATAATGGGCCCGAGACAAGCTAAATCAATCCGGACCCTCAAATAAAATAGTTTTATTAGTCATTTAATGACGGGAACATTACATTGGGGACTCGGAGGACATGTATATCAAGAATCAGTTTGGGATCTACATGTTGAATCCCAAAAGATGTTCGTTGAGCTACTGAGAACATCTTTTCGCACCTGGGGTGTCTGATGCAGGAGCATCCTGGGGTAGTTGGCAATCCTGTATCACCAAAAAACATGTTAGTGTTTGGTTTCTGGTAGATGTCTCAGTGGAAGACCTGAGTTTCTCGGTCTCTAGAGTTGGTTCTCGGTTGGAAGTCTATTTTGGCTTCACCAATGGTGCTCGGTGGATGAGTTTGATGTTCGGTTGTTGCTTAGTGATGTTCCTCACCGAATGGGTCTCAGTGTCCTGTCACCGACTAGTGTTGGTTGCTCGGTGTTCTGGCTCGCTAACTGGTTTATTTGATTTGTTTGGGATTGGCCAACTGGTGCATTTAATTTGGGTCGTGTTCCTCATGATGTGGATTGACCGTTGGGCATGTGAGGACCTATATCTAGATTGGTGCTTTCTCCTATGAGGATTTAATGCTTGTTGCAAGCCGACTAATGGATAACACATTTCATGAGTTTGTTTCATGAAGTCAACTGATGTTTTGTATTTAATTCTTGTTGTAAAGCCGACTTGTGGCTAAGTCGCATATAAGGAGGGTGTGGGTAGTTGTTTAGGGGGCAGGATAGGAGGATGACCAGATAGTAGTGATCTGAAAGATCTGATATCGTAATAGCAAAGCTAGTGGCTAAGTGTGTTGGCTTAGGAGACAAGGAGATTTCTCGGTGGCTTGCGAGCACAGGTTTAGATCTGCCTTGGTGTTTCTACCAATTCCTGTGGTTGTGCAAATCTAGGCTAGCTAGGTGACAATTGGATCCTGCAAGATCTTTAGTGTATTTTCTGATGTAATTGGTCGTAACCGAGAAGGTCTTACAGCTCAGCATGTTGCATGTAATGCTCGGTTATTGAAGAATATAAATTGATTTTGTTTATATCTTGTTGTGTTGTGTATTTTCTGTTGTGTTAGTGTTGGCTGCAAGGTTTGGACTGTCCATTCTTGGATCCTCCATCCTTGACTGCGCCATTAAGCCTATTTTATTTTCCCATTGGTCCTTCAAAAGCAATATAATTTTTCTATTGGCCTACATGGTGATGCTTAATCGTAATTAGGTGGGCATTTAATATTTGTTAGCAGTGATTAAGGAAACCCTAATTAGGGCTTATGTGGATTAATCTGGGCCATGGATTCTGATTTAATATTGGTTATTCATTGTAATTTAACTCCCTATAGAAGACTTGCTCTCAACATTTGTAACAGAGTTATGTGGGAGAATTGTTGCCAAAGTACTAATAAAATTTCTCTCTATTCATTGTTGTGTTTGCATGGTAAGTATTTATGATCATTTTGGAGTATTGCATGGTTCTTTACATCTTTCAATTAGAATAGAATTTTTTTTCAAGCACTTAGAATTTGCTTCAATTAGTTTAGATTGGATAAAAGTCATTATGGAACTATCTTTGGTGCACTAGTCTAGACCAAACCACTAGCTGATTGCTGCTTGTAAGTACGCCTTGCATGGTCAAATGGCATAAAATCAAAAGCTTAACTTCAATTAGCACTCCCTCAACAATTTGCATCCATTGATGGGGTTGGTGAGATGGTGGTGACTTGAATATCTTTCAAGTATACCTTAGAAGATTGCACTAGGTGGGTGGAGTTGATGACAAGACCACATCTAGTAGAGTCGCGAGGATATCCACAAGCCTTGCATCCTAGGATAGAAGTAGAATGTAGTCTAGATTTGCAAGTTCAAGTTCATAGCAAGCAAGAAGAGATAATTATATTTTCATTTCACATTATGAAGTCAAGCCATTTGAAATCAATTTGTCAAAACCTTATAGAACTAGCGTAAGTCCCCTCATGATACCAGCATATCATATCACTACTACTAAGTGAGTATCCATCACTTTGAAGGAACCTCGGAGTCACCTTAGTGATCTTTCTTTGCAATCTTTAGCACATAAGGTGTCTTTGTTGAAGAGAGAGTTGAAAATTTGGTATTCCATTCAGAATATTGAGCATTCAATTCTACATGTTGTTGTGGAATAAAACTCACATCAACAGGTCCCAAGGCTCCCTACAATGGAAACACAATTTCCTCCTTCTTAGGTCAGTTAACTACACATTGTCCTATCTGTTTGAATTGCTTTGTGGCTGATCTAATTCCTTATTAAATGGCTTCTTGTCCTTGTCTTTCTTCGAAGGAAAACCCTTAGATTGAAATTTTCTTTTAGATGTTGAGGGCTCCATATCCCTTTCTCTTTTAATGGCCAACTGCAAGATAGATGGGTTGAGAGCTTTGACCCATCCTTTCAAAGGATCTGATAAACCATCGATGAATAGTACAATAAGTCTCCTCTCTGAAATTTTTGTCACTACGATGGACAAACTCTGAAAATATGCAATTTATGCATCCACTGAATCCCACTACTCAAGTTGAGCTAACTCCTTGAAATGGAATTCTAGATCCTTGTCAAACCTTTCAATTAGTTTCTCTATGAACTCCTTGTAAGAAGTGAGTCTATCATGTCCCATGGTAACAATCCCGTGATGCCACCACTCATGTGCAATACCATGTAAGTGTATCGATGTATACTTAATAGCTTCCTATCTGGCATCGAGTTGAGCTGAAAGTACGTATCCACCATCTGCACCCATGCTCTATTGGTGGTCTTTCCGGACCCATCATAATAGGGTAGTGTGAGCTTACCTACCTTCTTTTGTAAGTCGTAATTTTGTGCTCTGCCACCCGTATGAGGTCAATGTTTCATCCTAACATCTATGTAATCCCTCAAAGATATGGCCGCTTGAAACTCTAGACGTCCACACTCCTAATCTTGACAAAACTAGTTCTGTAACTCAATGATGTCTGGCTCATTATCAGCCTGGACGGGTTGCCTGGGTGGAAAAGTAGGCATAAGAGGTCGAGAACTAGTAGTTCTAGTTTGTTGATTTGTGTGTCCATCATGCACTGAATTCTCCCTATGACCATTGTTGCCTCCATTATTCGCACAATTCGATCCATTATTACCACCATTGTTTCCTCCATTGTTCCCGCCACCCAAGTTAGCATTAACACATATTCCCATTTGGTGAGCCATCAATTGCATCAAAAGGTCCCACCTTTGGTTCTTCTGCTAAGCTCTCTATTCTACTTGTTGCTACCTCTGAACTAGTGCATCCAATAAATTCAGAAACCTCTCCTCTCTTGGATCCCTAGCCTTCCTGTCTCCCATATTTTCAATATTTTGTTCTTCAGGAGCTCTTTGTTCTTCTAGATTTAAGTTTGCAACTGCTCTATTTCTGCGGGTATTGTAGTGGTGCGTAAGAGATTGCTAATCAAATCCAGACATATCACCATTCACTCATATTGTACCCTCCAAGATGGTAGGATACACTACTCTAATACCACTATAATACACAGCCCTGTTTGTGTCTGATTTTTTTGGTTTGAACTTAGTTTGTTGTGCTTTTAGCAATGGTTTTTCAATCAGAAATATAGTGCAAATATATATATAAAACTTTGCTACACTTTAATTGAAAGAAATAAGCAATAAACTTCGAGAATAACACTGCTGAAATTTGCAAATTTAAACTCAGACTTCAATATTCATTTTTTCTTTGAAATAATGACACCTAGATTATTAAATATCATTTATTATTTATATAGCACATACCCACAAAATGCAGCAATTAAAATGTCCTTGTTCACAAAATATGCATTTTACAAGCTCCAAATCCTAAGCGTCTTCTCCAATATGTCTTCAAGATGGTACAGCTAGCTAGGACAGTCTTCAAACAGCAAATATTAATCTTTGTAAGGAATGTTTCTACCTCCCAAACCCTAGTCGACCCCTTCTAAACTCAGATATCCAGTTCCCAGCATGTAATGAGCAACCAAACATGGTTCAACCCAGTCAAAATGGGACGATCAATATTGTAATAACAACACCTAACAATCTCAGTGAAATGTATCTTCACGTCAACCTCCTCCTTGGCTGATGTGTTGTGCAAAACCCTCTAAACCTGAATTCTGAATGATCAATATATGCAGTTGTACTTCATATGTGAAAGTGCCTAGTGATTCTCTAGACATATCTTTCAACAGCGTGAAGAATGTGGGTTTTCGTCCTCACAAACCTTTGAGAAATAATCTCCAGCAAGCAAACTCTTAAAATCCCCAACCAAGCATGAGAAATGAACTCCACAAAGTTGCTTTCATATCACTCCCAAGGAATTTGACCCTTTTCACCAATGTATGTGGAACTAAATAAAATAACTTAACTTTATTTACAACCCCTCTATAATCATTTATTTAATCAACAATAAAGTTAAATCTTTTAATTTAAACTTTATTGTTATTAAATTCAAATCAAATGATTATAGAATATATCTCAAAGTTGGTTTTTTAACAATTTCCACCGACATCACTGCCAATGATGAGTTTGTGTCTAACCTAGCCCAGCTCCATCTGACTTACTAAAAATGTTAAGTGTCCAGAAACTCCTCCAAAATGCCTCGCAATTGACTGTAACTAAAATTGGCAAGGCCAAATGTCACCAAGATACTGTAATTGTCATAGTTAGCCTACAGGACCATAGCAGAATAGGCTAACGACAACACTACATCACACAAGCTAGAAAGGGGACATTACAGTTTCTTTGAAAATTTACAAGTAAAATGTCGGATGCCATAATTTGAGTCCTTGGGTGGACGTTGAAAAAGATTAAGAACGGCTAAAGAATGGTTGTGTTTTGAAGGGAATTTTCTTGTACTACCTTGGATGCCCTTGCATATGGTTAATTATTAATTTATTTGGATACCATATTCAATCTTTGTTTACTTGTTTAAACTTCGGAATTATAGATGCGGATCTTGTAAGGAGAATGCTTCAATTCATAATGATGTTGGATGAATGAAGACAGGTTTCCTTGGATGTCTTGGGTTCAAAAGAAGGGTAAGAGACTTCAGCACTGGATATCTATGATTTCTATGCACTATTTGGTATTGCTGGAAGTGTGGGTTTAACCCAGTGAAGAGTGGAAGCATATAACAGCTGGATGTGACCTCCTTTCAGCCTTGTGATAGGGATTTGTGGAGCCAAATACAAACTGAACAATGGCTGCTGGAAGATTATGGGACTTCTGGTCTGTATTGGTGATTTCCAGAAGGACGTGAACCTAGCTTTTCCTGCTCAAAACATTAAAGGTGCAAGCTCAGAGTATGCTGGTGAACAGTGGATTGTTGAGTCAGCAGATACATCTTCTATGAAACATTAGTTGAACAGCACAGCTCAAAATATAAGAGACAGCATACTCTGAAATTCCTTTCAAATTATATACAGCTTCTTGAGGTCAGATTTCACTTGTCTTTCCTGCCTAGCAGGTTGTAATCAGGGTAATGTTCACTAATTTCTTAAGTTTATGAATATAATCTATTATTTCAAAGACGTATTCTGCACTTTAAATGAAATTATATTGAATGTATAAGCCAGGATTGTGTCCTTGTAGTTGAATTATGAATATTATTAAATTTAAGCCATTCAGTTTTGTAGCAAAAATCTGAGAAAACTATCGATATATCAAACACATTGAGTCATTGCATGTACTGAATTTGGAGGAAAGAAATTTGAGTGGGTTTTGGGCAAGATTCCATCTTACATCTACTCCAATTATATTTCTTACTATTGATACAATAGCACCATCGCACAAAAAAGATTACATGGACCTTTATAGAGCTTCCATTTAATAATAAAAAAGAATAAAAGAAATGAACCAATTCTAAGATCTTAGGATAGTCTATAGCAACCCTGTTTAAAGATGATAAATAAGGAAAAAATGCATACCTGCCATTCATTTGAGCCTATTTTGGCAACACTGCACCTGGCGACATAATAATTATCCAAAACCAAATTTTTTTCTCCCAATGGAGCATTGGTTAGAACATAAAAAAAGCCATGATGATGCTCTACAAAATACTGCACACCAGTCTCCCGCTTCCGTATTCTTTGTATCCCAGATGTTATGTCAGCTGAATCCATCAAATACACCTGTTGTGGCACACATTCAAATATCGAACTCAATTTACCTAAAACAAAGCTACAACCAAACCTTTTACATGGCCAAATGAAATTATACATAGCAAACTAACAAAAGAAAAGCAATTTACCTCTGATGATGTCCTTGAATTGGAATTTATGGTAATAAACTGACAGTCTTTTGTACTCGCAATGTCAACACAGCAACTGGTATCCTTTTCTTCAAACAATAGCATATCTTCATATTCTGAATCTAATCTTTTTCCTAACACTCTACAACAAAACATATGAAGAATAAGTTGTACAAGCTCAAACAAAATAGATATAATATCCTATAGAGCAACCTATAATATTTGCTGAAACCAGTCACAGTGAACATCAACATAAATTTGTGAAACTTACTTGAAAGGCCTTTGCAAGTCATCACCAATAGTGTACAACAAAATTTGCCCATTCTTTGACCAGGCTAAGTTAACAACACCCTCTATGTTTGTATTTGAAAGTATAGAACCTGTCCTTAAATCCTTCACAAAAAGCGTGAACAGCTCTCTTCTACATACATCCAATGTATAAGCTAGGTAACGTTGATCAGGAGAAATCCGATATGTACCTACATTGACATAACCTGCATGGTGTCCAAACTACATTATTAGAGCACTATTAAGGAAATGATTTGAAAATGAAGGATGATCATATGGCAAGTGTAAACTTGCACAAGAATAAGATAAAAATGATGGATATACAAACCAATACAAATATAAATCAACATTTATCCAGCTATATACTAAATTACTGAATCAGTGGAGTGTGCTTCAGAAAAGCTTTCTTGATAATTGGATGCAAGTCTTACTAGTATATAGAAGCAGAAGCAACGCACCTAATGTAAAAAGGACGAGCTGCTGAAATAAGATCACTGGTCATCATGAAGCTTCAAATCAAACTATTACTACATTATATATAACCTTAAAATTTATAGCAAAATGTTCAAAGTAATGGACTAAAAAAAGAAAAAACATCTCTGTGCCTATAGATAAAATGGAAATCATTGAGTAAATTTAGTGTTGCATAATAAATTATTGCAAGTTGAAAACTTAAAGTTTTGCGATTACTTTAAAATAGAAAATAAAATATATATAACTTTGCACATACACCATATTAGAGTTCAAATTAGATCAGTTAAAGATAGACATCTAATGGATGCATTCATCAGTAAATGGCCAATAGATAGCATTAACACCCACACCACTTTGCATCCATGAATAGAATTTTGGTTTATCTTACAATGATCTCATGGGATGTGGCAAGTCAGATCAGCTACCCTCAAGTTGGTTTGGCTCAATTTTTCATAACCCTGACTGTGAAATGTCTGCTTTTTTTAAATAGGATTTAATAATAAACAATAAAAATAAAATTAAAATATAAGAAAATAAAATAAGATTTAAATTTTAAAATATAGAAGAATAAAATTAAAATATAGCATAATTAAAAATAGTTAATTTTAATGAATGGTCAAAAGTCATGAAATGAAAAGTTGTAACTCTGTCATGTCCCCTTCCTTATGATGAATCCTTCATTAATAATAATAAAATTGAAGTAAATAAAATAAAATAAATAAATAATAAATGGGTGAAATAATAATCAACCAACATCAATTATCAGTCTATGGTTACAAATGGTGATTAATACGTAATGGCTAATATCTATAGTTTATTAGGAGCTTATAAGATCTCCCTAATTTTGACAGCATTTACTCCTACGTGAATCATCGACAAAGGTAGGGAACTCATGTGCCTCCATCCTCTTCAGGAAGATATCAACTCAACTAAAAATGTCGTCATCAATAATCAAATGATATGTAACGTTTTACAAATATCGACTATGTGATATAGCTGACTATAGCCGACAGTAATGGCATCTGGGCTTGGTGTTCAATGACACATTGAAACATCTAATTGTTATTCAAACTAATCACAAAAATACTAAGAAACATGGATCGTTGTGACTAAGAGATATAGACCTCATTCACATGGTCGACAATAGCCAAGGAACAGAGTCCTCCGTGACAAATCCATAATATGGTCACTATATATGATGGCCCTTAAGTTAGCATTTACTAAATTTAATAAAAGACATATTACTCTTATTGCCGAAAAGGCGTAACAAAGATGTGGCACAGTCTAAGTAAAGAAGTTAATCATATGAATAAAGATCAATTACTATAAACAGAAAGTGTTAATATTTGGAGGGGTGCGATTAAAGAGTGAGATATGAATATATCTTTATCAAGTGACTCTTCATTTGAGAAAGACACTATAATATGGCATTCCCATCAACCATTTCAAGCATCGAATGGGAATGGAGATATTCATTAATAATTGCAAGAGATCAAAATGGAAGGATACGGGATATGTGTGTGTGTGTATGATCATCAAAAAGGGGAATCAGTATAGAATGGATTTGGAGATCAAGAAAGATCAATAAGAAGTAGAATCCTTGGATTGAGACCATTGGAGTATCAATAAGAAAATGGTATCATACATCAAGATGATCAGGAAATTATTATTTCTGATAAAAGAATCAGAGATTCTAAAATATATCGATACTCATTATCAGTGACAGCAAACTAGTATGCTGTGAATTGTCTGTGAAGTTAATACAGTGTACATAATATCATATCTGAATTCTATTATGAATAATGACTATTATTTGGACTAATATATATAGTATATATATTATAATAATAATGAAATCAGTATTTTATATATATATATATATTGTGTGTTTACCCGCTGGGGTAGACTAGCTTACTCATGCATGGACATTATACAGGAAATGTAAATAACAAGATAGATCAGAGAACACCATAGCTTTCATTAATCATTCAGATCTTAGTACATACACAATAGCCACAATGATCATGATCCTTTGAAGAGCAAGTACAATGTTTATATACAATCAGAAGGGGTGCAACCAAATGTCGTCACCCGTTCCCAACCGTCGGCAATATAACTAACATCCGTCGGCAACTAACACTCAACGACAACACAACTTTTATGGCTAACATCATCCCCCCCTAAAGAAAAGTCGTCTCCAGACGACAACAAAATGTCCGGCACAGAACAACAAAATAGGAATGATGAACTACCAAAAACTAGGACTGAGAAGTAGAGTGGGGCAGAGGAAGCGTTCCTGATGAGGAAGCGTGCTGCTCCGCTGGAGGAACTGGTGCAGTGGACGACCCCAACTGAACCCGGAGCTCATACACCTGTGTAGTTCTGGTCTGCAAGTGCGCTTCAACTACCATTTGCAACTCCAAGGCGGACTTAATCATCAAGGCAGCCTCCAAAAGTTCCTTCTCCTTGGCCTCATTCTCCACCTGTGCGGCTACTAACCGTTGCTCCTAAGCCACGGTCCCCCTAGCCAGTCTCTCTTCCAGAGCAACCCGAGCTGCTTGTTCAGCCACCAACTCCTGGGTACGCTGGAGTAAGTCTCCCTCCACTGCCTCTAGCTTGGTGCCTAGATCCTCCTAAGCTCTCTGTGCGGTCACCAATGCAGTCTCACGGTCCGACGAGACATACTCAGATTGCCTCAACGCATAGTACCCATCCCGAAATGTCTGCTCAAACTCTCGAACAAGAGATGCTACCTCACTCTCAATGACTGGCGTAGGAACAGCCCAGGTAGCCAACATCTCTGCAGTCTCTCCATCAAGCCACAACCCCTGCTCAAAACACTCAGCAAAAGCTGCACCACAGCCTACTCGAGCAAAGGCTAGGAGACGCCTCAAATCCTAAACCACAGTCGCCACAGCCTGGGACTCTGCTACAGCCACCAACCAACATCCTCGAGTGACCATACCAAATAGGCTTCCACGTCCTCTCCCTCCAACAGCCCAGATCGGGTAAGGGTTGCCGAGCAAGCCAACTCGAATCCACAAGGTGCCTCCCTGGCCACACCGCCCCCTACTGTTGTTGGTTGAACTACCAACGGAGCGATTGACTCCACAGCCCCATCCTCCTCAGATAAAGAAGGAACATCTGTTGCCACTGTGACATCCGCAGAGTCTATACCAATAATCTCCGGTGGGTCCTCCCGTCAAGGAGAAAGAACTTCTACTCGTGGTGGAGCAGGAACCAACTGAAACCGTCAGTTGATCCAAGAACGCATGGCTCCAACCCGTGCAGGGTCATCAGTCAATGAGGAATCCTGCAAAAGTGTCGCGTCCACTATCACTGCGGCATCCAATCCTACCACCTCCATCCGAACCTGACCCTCGCCAATATCCTGGGTGCCTCCGAGTACTTCTTCCACTGCAACTGCTACTGCTACCTCCGTCGGATGTTCAGGATCCCAATCGGCTGGAATGTCCGTGGCTTCTTCCTCATGTGGAAACTCGACTATAGGAACTATGGGACTCACCACCCGTGTGGAAGTCAAGTGGGCCGAGGTAGACAATACCGCACAGTAAACTGGACCACTGGGGCTGCTTCGGTGGACTCCCCTGCCTCCATGCGTACTGCCTCCTCCATCTCACTATCCTCCTCCTCCGAGTCTGTGTCAAAAGGCTCTAGAGTGGCTTCACAATCACTATCAATATCGTCGGGGTCGGACTCTACAACTATTTGCTGACATTGCTTCTATCCACTGGTTGTACCTCCAGTATCCAAATAGAGCCAATAAAACACAGGAGGGGCTCCTGCTGTAAGCTTTCCTTGTGGCTTGAGTTCCAACTCATCTGCGGGAATTTGTCTGAGTGCGGCCTCGAGAAACAATCCAATGGCGTAATGGGGCATGTAAAAAGTCTGATGCTGTAATGTCATAAACTCCAACATTTTGTCTGCCAACACTGAAGCCCAATCATATACCACGCCATTCATCAATCCCTGCATGTACACAATCTGTGGGAGGGCAATATCAGAGGCGCGACTCGAGCCCGTCAACCTGCTCTTGATGATGTCGAGAATGCAACGCTAGGCACCCTCTGCTACGAACTCCTTCTTGAGGCCTCTCGCTTTCATCGCTTTTATCACAGTGTCCAACTCTGCTAGAGTGAGAGGACGACAGACACGCTTTATCCAAGATTCCTTCCTCTCTGGTGGCATTTTCTGCTTTGTGGTGTCCACCTTCCACCCGTTGCGTCCGGAATGCCAAAGAAGTGTGTGAACTTGTGAAGTCCTCAGGGCCACACCAAACTGTGAGCCAATGGTTCTGATACACAAACGTACTCTTCCTCGTCTGCTTATCGAAACTCTGAATCATTACCCTCAAAGTGTTCTCAAGGTTGCGCACAGGAAACAAGGGCATTTGGATAGCCCAATGGACACCAACCTGCCGTAGGAATTTCTTCACTTCGTCGTCCTCTGGGGTTTCCTTCCACCATTTCCTACATTCAAGTCCATTAAGGCCTTCAAATGCTACAGTCTGGTAGATAACGACTTCTTTTTCCTCCTGCTGAGCAGACTTCAGCATCTTCGTTGTCTGTTTGTGCCCTACAACCTTCACTCCAGAAGGCAGTATGGTAGCCTTCTTGTTCATGGCTGTATTTCATGAACTCCCTGCCTACAGTTGATTCTTCCAATTACTCCTCTTCCCAGCTGAATGCATCTTAACCGTTTTGCAACTCAAGAAACCGTTATAAAAAATTGTCGTACTGATTTCCCTCCCTCTATGCGGCTATGTATCTGCTGTGTGCTTTATATTTTTTGTCGTGGGCTTTTTATTATGTCGCATGCGGTAATATCCCCTTCTCACCGCAATTTGTTCTTTCTCCTTGGGTGATGCCTCCTTCGTGCGGTGTATTTTTCCCTTCACTCCAAGGTGGACCTTGTTTCCCTTCGATGGTTCCTCCTTCCTTCACTCCGCAATGGACTGTGTATCTTCACGGTTTCTTTCTTGCAGCTGGTTGTTTCCCTTGCGGGCTTCCTTCTTTCTATTTCGCTCTCTGCCTGCGCCTTGCCTTTGTTATATTTGTTTTTACCGCACGGGCAAGGTTACAAGGACAGTGGTTCCCACCATAGGGTGGTTCCACCGTTCAGTGGTTCCACCGTCGGGTGGTTCCACCGACCGATGGTTCCACTATTCAGTGGTTCCACCGTTTGGTGGTCCCACCGTCCGGGACTTTTTTCTTTCCTTTTTTTTCATTCATTTACCTAGTGCTCACCCGACGATGCGTGGTACAGCTTCAACTTCGACCCGTTGACAATGTCGGCTATGGGTTGCCCGTCTAAGGTGGACAACTTAATTGCTCCATTAGCATTGACTTCCCAAACTTGGTACGGGCCTAACCATTTGACCTTAAACTTGTTGGGTTTGATCTCGTTCCGCCCATTGTACTTCAGTACAAGCTGCCCTGGAGAGAATCGGGTGCGTCAAAGGTGCTTGTCGTGCCAATGCTTTTGTCGTTGTTGGGCCATGTTTGTTGCCCATTGTGCCAACATCCATCATTCGTCGAGTTTGTTAAGGGTATGCAACCGTTCCCGGAGGCTCTTCATGTCGCCCAGTTTATTGTCAAGTGCTATTCGGAGGCTGGGCACCATAAATTCTGTCGGGACGATGGCCTCTTGCTCGTACATCAACTGGAATGGAGTGTGTCCCGTGGTGACTTTGTATGTCGTACAGTATGCCCATAATACTGACGGAAGTAGCTCTTCCCAGTCTTCGCCTTCTACTCCGCACGACTTGTAAATTACCGCCACGAGTATCTTGTTGGTGGCTTCAGTCTGCCTATTTGCCCTCCGGTAGCAGGGGCTCGAGAGTGAGTGAAAATTTTTGAATTCCTTGGTGAGCAACCGTATCACGTGGTTAACAAAATGCCCTCCTTTATCGCTAGTGAGCTGAATAGGTATGTCGTACAGTGTGATTATCTATTCATAGATAAATTTTGTCGTACTTATTGCAGAATTGTCCGGCAGGGCTCTAGCTTCGACCCATTTGGTAAGGTATTCGGTGCCACCACAATGTATCAACACCTGCGTCTCTTGCTTGCTTTTAGCAGTCCGACGAAATCTAGTCCCCATTGCTCAAACAAATCCTGAGCGTTGGACGGGTTTAATGGCATAAAGTCCCGCTTGAGTGGTTTCCCAGCTCTTTGACAGGTGTTGCAACTCATCACCCATTCCCGTGCATCATTATACAACGTAGGCCACCATAGCCCTGCTAGTAAAACCTTCTATGTTGTCGTGTCCGATCTCATATGCCCTCCGGTGGGACCTTCATGGGCCTCCCTCAGAACACCCTGTACTTCTTCCATCATACACCTCCAAAGTACCTTGTCGGGTCCCATTTTGTATAATAACCCATTAATGAGTTGGAAGGTCTTACTTCTGAGTACCAGTTTCCTTCTCTCTCTTGGTGGCATTCTCTCTGGAAATTGTTCTGTGGACAAGAATTCTCCAATGCTTGCATACCATGGAGGAAGAACAGCAATACGAAAAAGATGGGCGTCGGGGAAGTCATCGTTCACTCCCTCAGGCGGCTCCCCGGATTTGATGCATGATAAGTGGTCTGCACAAATGTGACTTTTTCCGGGTCGTACTATGATGTTAAAGGTGAACTCCTGCAAGAGAAGCAGCGATCTGCTTACTCGGCCTTGAATAAGTGGTTTGTTCACCAGGTACATTAAGGCCTGATGATCCACGAAGGTGAATGGGGTAGTGAGTAAGTAATGCCGAAATTTTTGCACAGCGAACACCATCCCCAATGCTTCTCTTTCTGCCGTGCTGTAGTTCTTCTCTGCCTTTGATAGGAACCTGCTTGCGAAGTATATGGGGTGATCTAACCCGTGGTCACTCGTCTGTGCTAGGGTGGCTCCAATGACAAAATTGGATGCATCCAGATGCACATGGAATTCTTTATCCTAGTTAGGGTACGCCAGGATAGGCACGGCTACCAATCTTGCCTTAAGGTCTTCAAAGGCTTCCCCTTGCTCTATTCCCCAGTTATAGGGTTCTCCCTTCCGAGCTAATTGTTCCATCGGACGAGATACATGAGCAAACTGTTTGATAAATCTTCGATAGTATCCTATATGTCCGAGGAATGATTTGAGTCCCGTAACATCTGTGGGTGGCTTCATCTCGAGAATTACTCTTATCTTGTCTGGATCAGTTTTTAGTCCAGCCTTACACATAATGTGTCCAAGTAATTTTCCCTGTGGTACCATGAACCGGCATTTCTTGGGGTTGAGGGCCAGCCATGCCCGTCAGCACCTTTCCATGCATTCCCGAAGGGCGACTAAATGGGTATCTTCGGCACTAAAAATAGACCAGTCGTCCAGAAAGGCTTTGAAGTTGCCTACAGACATTTTGTCAAATATGTGCAGGATTATTCTTTGGAATGTCGTCAAGGCTTTGCAAAGTCCGAAGGACATCCTGTTATAAGCATATACCCCATCCTCTACTATGAACGTTGTCTTCAACTTGTCTTCTTCGGCAATGGATATCTGCTTGTATCCTGAGAATCCATCCATAAAGGAGTAAATTTCATGACCGGCGACCTCCTCCAAGATAGTATCCATGAAGGGAATTGGAAAGGGATCTTTGACTGTAACCGCGTTTAAACACCTAAAGTCCACACATATTCTTATTTGGCTAGTGTCTTTTTTCAATGAGATCACGATCGGTGACACCCACTCGCTCGTCTACACCCGAAATATGATGCTTGCCTCAAGCATCCTTTTGATCTCTTCATTGACACGGGCTGCATAATTCTTATTTATTCTGTATGGACATTTCCGTATGGGTACAGCTTCTACCAATGGAATTCGGTGAACACAGTTTCAGCGGTACCCCTTTTAAGTCTTTGTAGGTCCAAGTGAATACATCTTTTTATTCTGTGAAGATTTTAAATGCGGTGGTTTTCAAAATGGGGTTCCAGTCATCCCCTATAAAAATGTTCTTTGGGTTGGTCTCGTCTCCCAAATTCATGGTCTTCACTGACAGTTCTTCATACTTAATGGCTTTCTCTTTGTCGAATTGGTGTGCGGGGGTTTCCCGAATTCGAAGCTCCCCCTCTCTGTACTCCCCATACTGTGGCGGGAAGGTAGGCTTTTCCTCTTCGTCGTCTATCTCCAACATGTTACAATGCCTTAACTCATAATCTTCCATCTACCAATGGGAGAGCCCATTTAGTGAGTCCATGTCATCGTCGGAGTACCCCTCTATTTGCAGTACACCTTCCTTGTTCGACTCTTGTCTCCCTTTGTCAACCTCTTCTTCGGTGTCCGACCCTAACGAGGATGTCAGGTCTTCACTAACCAATTGATTTCTCAAATCGATTGTGAATTTTCGGCCATCTCTCTCCATCGAAATTACGTTCCTTTTCCAGTCATGCTTAGCTTTCACTTGCACAAGCCATCCTCTCCCTAGGAGGGCGTCGTATCCCTTTTTCTTCACTGGTATGACTATGAAGTCCATCACGAACGGTTGGATGCCAATCAGTACCTTTTGTGCCATTAATGCACCTATTGGTTTGATCCCATGCTGATCTGCTCCTACCAGTTGGAAGGTTGGCGGCCACAGTGTCAGTCGCTCACGTTTCCTCCATGTCTCTTCGGGTAGAACATTGACACTCGATCCTCCGTCGATGATAGTGTCCGTAAGTATTGTGCCCAAAATTCCTATCTCCACTACTACAAGATGCCTTCCCGTGTTGAGTGCTAACAGCATCGGGTCCTCAACAGAATTTCCCTTCCCAAGGGGATTTGTCTTTGTCTCAATCACCTTCGGCACGTTCAGAGATGGTACCATGTTAAGCAAAGCTTTCTTAATTGTGGCATGGCTGCAAGGAGGTCTCCCAATTGTATTGGGATTTCTGTCTGCATTATTTGCCTTAGTATTTTGTGTTCCGTGTGGCCTCCTTGGGAGGTTCCTGCGGCGTCATGTGTTTCTTTCCGTTTGGCCCTCATTTCTCCCTCAATATCTTCTTTGGCCTCCCGTACTCTTTTCTTCTCAGTCTCCGGATGTGGGTAGGTGGCCTTCTTTGCTTGCTCTCGGGTGATTGCCAACACCCCCCCTTCATTGCCTTCGATATTCAGGAAGTTTACATAGGGTTTTGGGCATTTTGTATCGTTGTGGTCTCCTGGCCCACACCATTTGCAAAGGTATTGTGGCTTTTCCCCCTTCGGGCATTCCCTAGCAAAAAGCCCCCATTGGTTGCACGTGTGGCATTGAATCATTGGCCTTCCGCTTGCATCATACTGGAGGCGGCTCCGTCCTCCGTCGGTGTTATTATTGTCATTTCCCCTTCCTCCACAACAATTATTCCTGTAGCCATCGGAGGATGCTGTGTTCTATGTATTCCCGGAAGCTGTTGAGGGTGAGCCTTCTTGTGTGAACATGACTTGTTGGCCCCGTGTCTTCATATTAAACAGACATTCCTTTGTGGAATGACCCGCCATTTGGCAAATATCTCAGAACATTTTCTTTGGGCATGCGCCCTTCATGTGGCCGGCCTCCTTGCAATCGGTGCACCACAAATCTCCTTCATTCCGACTGGTGCTTCCCTTCATATTTTTGAATTCTTTAAGCATCCTTTCCATAGCCTTTTGTAGTGTGATGACTTTCTTCTTTGCTTCTCTGTCACTACCACTATCGTCTCTTGAAGTGTCGTCGTCATTTGACGAAGAGGATTGGTTTTTCTTCTTCTTCGACATCTTTTGTTCACTCTCCAAGTCCATTGCCCGGTTATACACGTTGGCGTACGAAGTGGGAGGAACTATCTTCATCTTCCTCCGGAGGTTTGATTTCAGCCCTTCCACGAACCATCGCTTCTTCAAGCCATCGGCTGGCTGGCTGGCTCTCCATCTTTCACACAAGTTCTTTCAATCGACAGCCGTAGGTCCGCACTATCTCCTTTTTCCCTTGCTTGGTTCCATATATTTCAGAGACGATTTCATTGTCGTCTCGTAGGAGCCTAAACTCCTTTTCGAATGCCTTCCTCAAAATGTCCCAAGTGGTCACTCTGCTTTTGTCTAAGTCAAAGTACCAATCGATAGCAAACCCTCAGAGGGTCGCCAGGAACTGTTTCATCCATTCCGCTTGGTCAGCGACTCCATTTGTGGACCAAATTGTCTCACATGTGCAGAAATGCCGAACAGGGTCTTCTTTTCCATCGCCATGGAATTTGGGCAACTTCTCTTTGTTAGCCGCCATATTCACCCTCAGGGGTGGGACGGTGGTATGTATCGCCTATTGTGTTGCCGGTTGAGTTGCAGGAAGTGTTTGTTGTACAACAGGTTGGGATGCTCCTCCCGAATTGCTTTCCCCTTTAACAAATGTTCCTGAACTACTCGGAGTGGTGTGATTTGTGTGCCTTTCTGCCACTTCGACACTTTCAGTAGCAATTGTACACTGCTCCCTACGTTCGGCTTCCTCTTCTGCCTTCCTTCAGGCTTCTGTTCTTGGTGTTAAAGTTAAGGTCTTGAACAAGTTAGTTGTTTCCTCTAACAGGTCCTCCTTGTCACTTCCACCATCCTCCTGGTTAGGTTCCTCTAGACCGTTGCCTTCACTTACTCCCTCTGATAGTCTATCGGCACGTCTCCTGAACCTCTCCTTCGCTCGGCTTGCTGTTTTTCGAGTATTGATTTTCGAAGAACTTGTTCTCCCTTGGGTTCCTTCTTTAAATTCCTATTCTTATTCAACTGGTTGAGCATAAATGTTTTTCCTCACACCAATAATCAACACAAAATTTCAAAAAACAAAAGGACACTTTTATTTATTCATGTTTTATTACAATCTCTTCATGGAATGATCTTGTCATTCTTATTTTTTTACAATGTCCTTCCTTCCGTCACCTTCAGACTTGACTATTCCTGACGGCATTTCCCATCACGTTCCTCAAGTCTTTTGTTTTCCCATTCATGGTACTCCTGAAGGATTTCCTGTCGTCATTCCTCTTGAGCGATCTCTTCCTGGCGGAGTCATTGTGCGAGTGTTGCGTGGGCCAGAAGCCTGGGAAGTTGATGCAGAAGACAGTTAGCAGTCGGGCTCACATTAAGTGCATCCCAAACAACGTCTTCTGGTACGGTGGCACGTGTCGCCTCTCTCCGTACAAAAGTTTCAATGGCCGCACTGAATGTAACTTGGAAGTCGTTCGTCAGGCGGTCTTCTCCTTCAAAGAATTTGTGCCCGCCATTCTCGTCTATTCGCCTATTATCATCAATTGGTATTCCCATTTATGGACAATACTCCATTTGCCTTCATCCAGATCCGAAAGGCAACGGAGCCAAATGTTTACCCGCTGGGGTAGACTAGTTTACTCATGCCTGGACATTATACAGGAAATGTAAATAACAAGATAGATCAGAGAACACCAGAGCTTTCATTAATCATGCAGATCTTAGTACATACACAATAGCCACAATGATCATGATCCTTTGAAGAGCAAGTACAATGTTTATATACAATCCGAAGGGGTGCAACCAAACGTCGTCACCCATTCCCAACCGTCGGCAATATAACTAACATCTGTCGGCAACTAACACCCGATGGCAACACAACTTTTACGGCTAACATTGTGTTATATTCATTTATTTGTAATAAATTAATTCATAATATATACTTAGCCAATTCCTTAATCACTCGCTAATACAACTAAGAGGATAGGGAATTTGTGAAGGGAGAGGCAGAGTAATTCGGTCACATGAAGGGAAGGTCCCAAGATGGGTAAGACCCTTGAGGGAGCCTGCTTGTAGATTGTTTCAGCGCCCGAGCACAATAATTCTACCATCCTTCTTAAGGTTAGTGATTAGGAGAGAAGGAATTAGGGCTTAAGTATGTATTATGAATCAACGATTGTTCCTTAATCTGATTTACATGCATAGTGATAAATGCTAACCATCGGGGACATTACAGAGACTAAGTTAAAATTTCCATTTCCAAGCACAATCAAAACCCTAGCTAGTCATTTTAGGGTAAAACAAGTAAAGTCCTAATTGGGGACATTATAGACTCCCTCAAACATGAGTTAAAATGGGAGAAGAGAACTTCATTTGAAAGGGGGGGGAGGAGGGAAGAGGAAAGGGGAGAAATGAATCAAGAAAGAATTAATAGAGACAAAAAAAAGAAAGTGACTCCTTCAAAAGGCAAAAGCTATGAAGGGTTGTGACTGTTTCAAAGGGTTACAATTATTAAAGGTTGTGATTCTCCAAGGGGTAGAAATGATTAAGGGTTGTGACTCTCTCAAAAGGTTGTAATTATGAAAGATTGTGACTCTCTCAAAGGGCAGAAATGACGATGGGTTATGACTCTTTCAAAGGGTGGTAATTGTGGAAGGTTGTGACCATTGCAAAGGGGTGGACATGATGAAGAGATGTGACCTCTCCCTTACATTGGAAGATATAAAGGGGACAAGGTTTCATTTGAGGAGGAAGCAAGGGAAATCAATTGGGAAATAAATTTATTACTCTCAAAGGGCAGCAATGGAGGATGTTGTGTAATGTCCCCAACTAGGAGGCTATCAATTTCCATCATTTAACACTCATTACTATGTAACCAAATTAATTTGATTTAAGAAAACAATATATAATTCATAATACATTTGGTAATTAACATATTTAAGCACTGATTCCTTACCTCCCTCCTAAACTCAACCCTAAGGAGAACATGGATTTACTTGTCGTAGGGCGCTTGACACCAATCTATAATAGGTTCCCTCAAGGCTTTGGGACCCCGTCCCTATCCCATCTTGGCCACCTACCTTCTTGTGGATTTACTCTACCTTTCCCTACACAACACCAACCTATCACGTCATAGGACTATAGCAAGAGATTAAGGACTAGGCTACAAATATTTTGAATCTTTTGTATTACAAATATATATTCATATAATGTATAACTATATAATTCTAATTATTATTATGAGATATAGATTTCTATATGTATATATCTTGATATATCCCTATCTATAATAAAAATGGATTCAATATATATTTATCTTGCATTATAAGTTAATTACAATAACATAATTGTTTACATATTTGTCCATCTATATATATTTACAAATATGTTTCAAAGTCACATTACTTCTATCTTAATTAATAATGAATAGAGATTCCGTACCATCTAGTATGATCTTTGGGAACAATTTGATCTACTGGTTCGATCAATATCAATTATTTTAGTATGTAATCCTCTCTATTTTTCAATGAACCGAACCTCTTCTTATATGTTGGGCGGTTTTCTATCTAAAGGCATGCCTTGTCATAGTGTCTTTTCATAAGACGTACCTCTACATAATGGTCAATTCCTAATTAAACAAATTGTCTTTGATCTTAATTGTTGACTTTATATACAATCAAGTTTCTATCAATTAACCTAATCATTGTCTCCATAGCACTTGTCGTAAATAAGGATAGTCCAACCTTTTGGTTACCACGTCTTGCACGATTTGCATAGTTCTCAGCATCTTAAGATATTACAAGCCCTTTTGGATATGTTAACAGACATGTATAGCATCTTAATGATGATACTCCAAGATAACATTGGAAACACAATTTAGTTGCCATTTTTCTATTACATGTTTGTTCTTTATGTCAACAATGCTTTTGAATAGATATAAGTCACTATTATCATTGGTCACATTTTCATACCCTTGTCTTGTTATTGGTATGGTGTCGTTCATGCAAAACTCATGATGCATGCTTGATTAGTCAACGTATAATCGATTGGTATAAGTCATCTCACACAGGATGGTCAAACACAGTTAATTTTGGTATTATTAATTATTTTCGATGTTTTATATTTTAATTTATTTAATTATCATTTTATTTATTCATATTATTATTATATTAATATATATATATATTCATTCATTATTATATCAAAAACAAATTATATTATAGTTCTATTATTATTTATTCATTTCTTAATTTCATTATTTGCAATTAAATTCTATTATAGAAAGGGGACGTCGCAGTCCGCCCTTCCCAAAATTGCTTGTCCTCAAGCAATGATTGAATAACCTTTGGTACTTATTCGTAATCTACCTTTTAAGGTACCCTAATTTCATCATATATGTCTTGTCCCATATTTGAAAGTGAATTAGATCTTATCTTAAGACAGGTGTACTTACATCTTCCATAGAAAATGATCTAAGCTAATTCATAATGGTGTCTATTGTAAACAAATTATCATTTGCATGATAGCATGTGTTATTACTCTAATCATTCTAGATCAATCAAAATTAAGGTCATACATTTGAAAATATGAAAAATATGTAACGATTATGTGAAGACACAAGCGTACACGAAGCATACACTTTAATGCATGAAGACACAAAGCATACACAAAGTATACACATTAATTCATGAAGATACGAAGCATACACAAGGTATAGACTTGTATAGACTTTAAGGTATTGACTCTTTCATATTTTAATGTTGTTCGCTCTCCATATTGGAGACAGATGTTGAAAAGTGCCAATGAAGCTCCAAGAGGGTATCAGGGCCCCGGTTTTGAGAGAATACGAACCACCTTGTTGGATCAAGAGGTCAAGTGGATTGATGATCAATTGAAGCCCATAAAGGATTCATGGATCAAGACAGGGGTAACAATTGTTTCAGATGGGTGGAAAGATGCTAGAAACCGTCCCTTGATCAATGTCCTAGCGGTGTCCCCTAAAGGAGCAATGTTTTTGAAAGCGGTGGATTGTGAGGGAGAAGCAAAAGATGGGCAATTTATTGCTAATATTCTCATCTCTGCCATTGAACAAGTGGGTGCTAGTAATGTTGTCCAAGTCATAACAGACAACGCAAAGAATTGTAGAGCTGTTGGTTTGTTGGTTGAAGAGCGATATGAGCATATCTTTTGGACACCTTGTGCAGTCCATTCACTCAATCTTATTCTACAAAAGATTGGGAACACAATTGGGTGGATCAAGGAGGTGTATGCAGAGGCTAAGGACATCCAAATGTTCATCACAAACCATCACATGACTCAAGGAATATTCAGAATGTTCTCACGTTTGGAGTTACTGAAGGTAGTGAATTTTTTTTAAAAATCAGTATCTTACAATTTCTGATTTTTATTTTTTTTATTGTGTAATGTGTATTCTTTTATAAGCATGTATCTAATAGTTGTATTTTTTTGCTCTAATTTATGTTACAGGTTGCTGAAACTCATTTTGCATCAAATTTAATCGTCTTGAGACGACTTGTGCAAGTGAAAGAGGCACTTTGCAATATGGTAATCAGCAACAATTGAGCTTTATGGAAGCAAAGCAACAGTGAGAGGGCAGCTTCAATAAAGAGAAGGATATTGGATGACATATGGTGGGAACGTGTGGAATATATCATTAAGTTCACCGAGCCCATTATGAGCATGCTTAGGTATGCTAACATGGATAGGCCTTGCCTTGGAGAGATCTATGATGGCATAGACTCAACGCTTGAGAAGATCAAGCAAATTGTAAATGAAAAAGAGCAAGATCCCGGAGAGACCCTCTTCAAACAATTGCAAGCAATTATTGTAGAACGATAGAACAAAATGACCACACCTCTACATTTGCTTGCCTATGCATTGATGCCCAAATATTATAGCAACTAATATCTTGATCTACCAGGAAGGCTACCACCCTATAGAGATTTATAAGTGTCTAATGGATACAAGGCAGCATTTGAAAGACTCTTTCCTGATGATGATATGAGACATATGATTACGGATGAGTTCATAGAGTTTGTGAATGCAGGAGGTCTAAGTAATGATGCTCTTCGTCATCGGTTTAGGAAGGATGTTCATAGTTGGTGGTACCTCCATGGCCAAAAATTCCAAACATTGCAGCCCCTTGCAATAAAAATTATATCACAAGTAAGTTTTATTTTTAATTTACTTTATCTTCATGACTAGTAAGTAATTTTTATAATTTTATTTTAATTGCTTACCTTGTCTTGTCTTCATAGGTTGCTAGTTCATCTACATCAGAAAGAAATTGGAGCACATATTCTTTCATCCACTCAGTGAAGCACAATAGATTGCAATCAAAAAGAGTAGAGAACTTGGTATTTGTGCATTACAACTTGCGTCTTCTCTCACACAAGAGTAAACAATACAAAGAAGGGGACATGAAGAGGTGGGATGTAAATTCAGAGGTTGCAGACTTGGATGCTTCCACTTCTCAGCTTGCACTTGATGATTTTGCAGATTTTGACGCCAATACTATTGTTGCTGCTGCTGATCCCATTGGCCTTAGCTCTATTGCTGAGTCAACTAATGTTGAAGAAGAAGATGAAGATGAAGATGAAAATTAATACATTTTTAATTCATTAGTTGAACTTGAAAGTTTGAAACAATGATACTTGAACAGTTGAACTTGATGTTATGATTTAGTTTTAATGTTTTGAATTTGAATCTTTGATGTTGAACTTGAAGTATATGATGGTATGATCACGATTCATGATGCTATGATTATAAGTTTATGGTGTTTTTGTTGTTTAAATGTTGTTTTTATGATACTATGTGACATTCTAATTTTAACTCATGATTCTAGGCTTCATAAATATGTATATATTTTATTTTTTAAAAATTTTACATGTTTTTTCGAACCCGAACTTGGAACTGAACTTGAACCGGTAGCTTAGGTTTACACCAATACAAAATAACTCGCATGATAGAAAGCCCATATAGAAGTTGACCCATATTCTAATATCATAATTCCACTTGCAAGGCGTAGAGAGCTTCCAATGGTCTTTGACACTCTTATAAGTACATCCATGCCAAGATGGCTATCTATAAACTCTAGACCTATAATGTGAGCAATTTATGTCTTCAGAGATAATGATCAAGTTTTTTGTAGAAGGGGCCAAGGTTAGTAGGTTTAGATCAAACTATCTATGATGACATCCATAAGCAACATTGTAAATTTATAATTAAATTGTGGTGAAATGACCTTTAATGTTAATAGCGCTTTACACTTCAGAGGGGTGGAGTCATTTTCTAGGGACAATATAAACTGTCGTGAATTAATTACCCACAAAGCAGGTT
This sequence comes from Chamaecyparis obtusa, assembly GCA_027943335.1. Lineage (NCBI taxonomy): Eukaryota > Viridiplantae > Streptophyta > Pinopsida > Cupressales > Cupressaceae > Chamaecyparis > Chamaecyparis obtusa. The sequence goes on from BSBK01007563.1 coordinate 537,390, forward strand.
ATACTAGCTATTTTACAAAATTTTAGAGGTGATCGTAACAGCTTGAACCCTAAGCATGTGGTTAAACTCCCAAGGGGCACACAACCATGATGGTCGTGCAAACAACCATGATAATTGAGCATGTCTTCTCTTATTGGCAATTTGTGGACATTAATATTAGTTCTTTGTTTCATTCTTGGTAGCTCCATCTATTTTTTTCAATGGGATTATTTTGGTTCCTAATATGTGCTTTCTGAGCACCATTCGTACTATTATGTTCTAATTCTGATCAATGATTTTCTAAGGTGATCTTGTATCATGTAGAGCTCTCCTCTTGTGATCATGACCTGGTATTTGCCTTTGGCAGGCCTGTGCTGAAGTCCAAATTATAAACTGACTGTCTTCATAACTTTGGCAAGTGTTTACTGTGGTACTTTTTGTTGGAGCTTTGGTTAATTCTTCTGACAGAAAGGACTCCCTATTGGGCTATCAACTTTGTCATCCTCTTGCTACATGCTTTCCCCACTACACAACTGTCAATCCCTACGCTTTCCTTCTTGTTCAAGGTTGCTACATGTTTGTATGCTGTTGCTGCCTGTCTAGGAAATCTGCCATCCCATTCATGATAATGGCAGCAGATCTTGCATGCTTCACAGTTCAGATATACTATGACAGTAGCATTGCAATCCAAGCAGGTGGCTTAACTAACCTCGCTGGAGTTTCAGAGGGTTCAATTTATTGCAGGTATGAAGAAAAATTAGGGTTTTATCATTCTCAAATAGAAGAGTCCTTATTTAATATTTACTGAGTGATGGTATTAGTTAGTGGGTTTGGGGTTTATCATTGTATTTTTATGCATAGACACTAGCTATTCACAATTGTCTGTTCTCTTCCTTTCACTCTTGTTTGTATGCTCGCATGCCAGTGGGGTTTAGAGAAGTAAATGATGCACACTATCACCATATCCCTGTTCTTTAACCCAAAGAAACTGAGAAAGGATTCGTTTTAGATTGCTGTTTTCTGCTTCCTAGATCATAGATAACTTCCATGTGAACACAGTCTGCTTGTGCTGCCACATGATTTGATCAGATTTCAGCCCTTGCTTTCTTGCTTAGGCATGGGCCCCAAACCACAGATCACACTAGACCCTCTTGTGGCTGTTGCATCCCTTCTACTGTTCTACAGTTCTTGTAGGCCTTAAAACCCTTCTGTCCTCTCTTCCTTTGCGACGTGTTGTGAAATGTTTGTGTACTAGAAATGCCTTCAATCCATTAAGAAACCTTTCTTCAGTACACAGAACATAATTTGCACTCCCTCAGGGGGGAATACTGTACCTAGATCACACTCCAATCTACAATATGCATTTGAATTATTAAAGGACTGGAAAAACTCCCTGGAATCACCAAGGAAAGATAAAGTCAGCAGGTGAATAGGCTATCCAGGAGATACTGGGAATTGTACATTTTGCTAAGCAACCAACCAAGACCACCAGGAAGCTGGTAGATATAGCTAGGTAGGCTCAGAAAACATGTTACAAAAAACAGCATTTGTAGCAAAAAGTAAGACAATGTAATCTCCAGAAACAGGATCCATTTTTCCATGTAAGTTTGCCATAAAATACTAAGTAGTTCCTTCCTAACAGTGGTTCTAAGTTTTATCCCTTTGTAATAGAACATGTCAGATTGTATTGCTTTGAATAACATTACTACTCTTTCATGTTTTGTTAGTCTCTATATCAGTTCATCTCTAAAATGCGTTAACTATATGGCAGAGCTCCCAAGATTGTCATATCTTTATCAGGAACTAGAATTACAGCATTCCTACAATTCAAGCTGAAACCTTGTTATTTTCCAACCTCTTTATTGATTGGGCATCAAAAAATTGTAGCACGTTAAAAGTGAAGATAAGTAAGAACAAGATATAAGTTTCGTGCCAAACTGTACTGCAATTTCATTCCAGTCAAGCAAAACTTCCTCTCTGTAATTTCCTCGAACATAATCAAAAAATGCAGCAGCATAACCATTTTGTCTTTCCCGTCGTCTGCAAAGCATAGGAAATTCCTTTCCTTCAGGAATGCGCTGGTAATATAACCTGCAGGACAAAAATTACATTGAAACCAAGATTAACAGAATGAAGTTGTCACCTCGTGAATTGCAGGGTATGACAATGCATTATAGGAATTAGCAAATTTGGTTATAAGGAATGAAGTTGTCAGCCCATACATTGTAGGTTATAGCAATACATTGAAGTAAGCACTACTATTAACACAGAATATGGCCAAGCTGCAGAAAAAAATTTAAAAACTATATGGTGAAGTAGATGTTGCATAAAATCTACATGTGGCTGTAAGCTTAAAATAGACAATGTAAAGATGATCTGTAAGAAATAAATGTTTAGTCAAAATATAGGCTGAAGACTTGGAAAATTTTAAAATATTACATACATTGTCAAAGTCCAGAGTGGAAGAAAAGACATTGCCAACTATTAAATGCCACCATTTCTGCATCATGGAAGTTGTGCAAAAGTCCATGTCCCTCATTGGGCGCGTAAATTTTAAATGTCAATTAATTGTACCAAAGTAATTGTTGACACCAGACTTGAGGTCACAAGCACCACAGGAAACCAAAACACGCCAGATCTGCACCCACAATCACTGCCAGATTTGATTTTGACAAAGAAATAAGTTCTCGCAAAGACATAGGTCACACTGATTCTATATCTTGCAAGTCCCAAAGGTTGCATCCTTTAAGAGACATGTCACTTCTTAACATGAGCAGATTGGTTTGTTAAGTAAATCATATCTCTTCAAGGGTGATGTCCCCTTTCCAAAATAGAATTGAATAATAAATAATAATAAAAATAAATTAAATACAAAAAGATATAAATAACAAATAATATAATTACAAGTTAATAGAGAGACAAAATTGAAATAATGAATCTAAGGATCAATTCTTAATATTAATAATATTATGATGATAATGATATAATAATCATCAATTCTTCATATCAATATCTATTCTTAATATTACACTATTAGTCACTAATAATATGAAAAACAGTGATTTCATGAGTTTAGATCAGCATGACCATCAATTCCACCTTGACAGTAGTCATAAACAGCAATGATATATCTTATGAATGTAATGAACATTTACTACAAATGATCTAGAGGTATATAACAGTGATTATATGCATTGATATGATTGTGTTGAGGCATATCTACACTAACATGATGCAATGCGTTATCATATCATTCAAAGAAGAATGTCATCGAATACCAGTAATAATATTATCGTCCCAAAAGCTTAAGTATTATTGCTGCCAAAGAGAGCAGAATTGCTGACTGGAGGAAGAATAAGCAAGAACAATCATAAAGAATTTAATAAGATTATTACTGCCTAAAGTTAGAGTAATTGCTATTTAGTAAAGGGACTTAGATCAATCCAAAAACCCAAAAAAACAATTCTTGCTTGATTAACATCCATGAGGAAAGATATTAATCCAGTTAGAAGGATATACACAGTGGTTACTAAGATTAATATGGTAAACAATTTTAGAATCTAACAAGAACTAATTAATTGTAAATCTATATGAAGGAAACATGTTTGTTTGTAAAAGACATGGCTATTGGAGAGAACCCATTCCAAGAGAAATGACATTGACCCACCCGTTCATATTGAGAGATATTTATGAGGGATGGAGAAGAGGGAGATCAGAGAAAGGAAAAAATGGAATAGAATTATAATATACATCAAGGGATGAAGGAGGATAATCGATGGAAAGAGGAGGGAATAAGAGATTATAAATCCGCACCCTAAGGTTTCATGTGTTCACTTAAGCATCTCGGGATTTGAGCCTCAGGATTTTTTTGTGAGCTGTGTTAGTTAAAAGTAACTTTTGCCTTGGTTTGTGTGCCTTCAAAGGGTTGACCAACAACCTTAGTATCTGTGATGGCATCTTTGACCAACATTATGTTGGAGACGCATGGAAGTAGTGCATGATGATGATATTTGAATATCGATGTCTTGATAAGATTGTTTTGGGTACGGAAACACATCTTGCACCAATTGGATCAAACCAAGACAAATTTGATGAGCACAACCAAGAAGTTGTGATGCTTATCAAACCTTCTGTTACTAATGATCAACTCCCTCAGGTGCCCATTTGGCAAAAAAGAAAAAGAGATTTGGGAACTCTTGAAGGATCTTCATGAGACCTCCGACAAGAATTGAGCTTTATTTCTGAAGAATATGTTGTTTTCTATCATGATGGATTAGAAGATGTGTCTGCAGGAACATCTTATGAAGATCAAGAACATATGTGACCAGTTGGAGGCTATTGGCCGCAAGATGGAGGAAGAAGATATGGTAGTGATCATGCTGAAAAGCCTACCCCGATCCGACGAGCATTATATTGAGACGCTCAATATCACTTCTACTAGTGTTGATTTGAAGTTTCTTAATCTCTACAACAAGCTTTTGCAACAGGATAAATGGAAGCAACAGAAGCAGTGCTAGTTCATCCTCTACTAAACAAGTGGCCTTCACAACCAAAGCCTCAGATAAGGATAAAGGTAAACCTCGGTCCTTCCAACAAAAAGGACAAGGATAATCTCAGGATTCTTCCAAAAAGAAAAGCATCCAGTGCATCTACTATCATAAGTTTGGCCATGTGAACAAAGATTGCAGGAAACGGTTGGTGTCCGAGCAATCTAAACAGGGAGGGTCTCAACAAAAATCCCATGTTACTACACATTCTGATCAGGAGTCTACCTCCTATGCATTTATGGCCACATGCCCATCCAATCATAAGAAATCATTTGCCTAGCACATTGACTCTGGCACCTCTTGGCATTTCACACATCGTTAGGATTGGTTCACAGAGTTCAGGCCTTTCACAAATTTAGTGATCTTTGGAGGAGGCGAACAGTATATTGTCGTTGGCAAGGGCAACGTTCCGATTTCATCAAGAGGAAGAGATTTATTCTTTCTCAATGTATACTTTGTCCTCGGTATGGAGCTCAATTTGTTGTCATTTAGTCAAGTAATGCTTCATTCTCCACAATTGGATGTCGTCTTTAGTTCACACAAGTGTAACATTGTTGGCAAGGAGTCTCGCATTGTAGTCTATGTTGGTCTTGAGGATCATGGTCTTTATAGACATCTTGATATAGGTGATTCTCAGGAGCAGGCCATGGCAACCAAAAGTACCTCCATCAGCAATCTTTGGCATCAACGGTATGAGCACCTAAATATTCACTATCTCTCTTAGTTGGCTCGAGAGAATCTGGTTGTTGGATTACTTGAGATTCAGACACAAAATAATGGAGTTTGCAGAGTTTGTCAAGCTGGGAAGCAACATTGGAATCTGTTTTCAGATGGTGATGATTGGAGGGCATCCAAGGTCTTGCAGTTGGTTCATGCAAATATCTATGGACCCATTACCACTCCATCATTCACTAGATGCAAGTATTTTTTGTTTTTTGTTGATAATCTCAGCTAAAAAATGTGGGTATATTTTCTTCAACATAAATTAGAGGTTTTCAGCATGTTTCAAAAGTTTAAGGCCTTAGTGGAAAAAGAGTCAGGCTGTCAAACAGTCACTCTTTGATCCGACAATGGTGGGGAATTTTGTTCATCTGACTTTTCCAAAATCTGTGCATCACATGGCATTAAGCAGCAGCTTGCCACACCTTACACCCCTCAGCAAAACAGTGTTGTTGAGCACATGAATCGTACAATCATTAAGATGACTCAATCTATGTTGGAGCATAGAAATCTTCCAAAGAAGTTTTGGGCAGAAGCAGTCTATTTTGTAATTTATCTTTTGCATCGGTCCCCCACACAAGCCGTTAAGAAGATGACCCCAAAAGAAGCTTGATCTAGACAGAACCCAAAATCAATCATCTGAAGGTTTTTGGCTCTACAGCTTATGTTTGAATTGCAGATGCCAAGCGCACCAAATTGGATTCCAAGACTCAGAAATTGATGTTCACATGCTATAGTGATAATCATAAGGCTTATTAGTTGATTGATGTTGATAATGATCATCTCATATTCAGTCGAGATGTGGTGTTTGATGAAGAATGGGGGTCGTTTCAGCCTTCTCTTGTTTTGAGCCTCGAGGATCATCCTCCAAAGGCTACAGATTTGGATGTTCGACTTCCATTCAGTTCACCTAATGGGAGGGATTCAGATGACAGTGTACCACCTGCCTTTCCTCAGGACATTCAGGATCCACATCCAAAGATCCCAGCTGATGTTGTTGTTCCTGCAGTGGATGTTGGTTCTTCTACTCTCCGGCCTAAGTGGTGGGCCAAGACCATTAGTGATCTTCATGATGATGAACTTATTGAGGGTAGATCGGCTAGGAATAACAGCAAGCAGCATACCAAAGTCAACTTTTCTCTTATGGCAAACATTCACAGTATTTGTCAACTTTGCTCTTATGGCATACCAATCACATCTTTACACATTCAGTTTGAGCCTTAACTGACATGTTTAATCGATATTCTCTTATTATCAATTGAGGCTTATTTAATAATTGATCATGTGATCGGTATGATTGATTCCTCCCAATAAGACTTCAATCACTAAGCTGTCAACTAATTGTTGTCACACATATAGACGATTAACTTTGGCTGATGTCTCTATCAAAATGCTTAGCCCCCTGTTCTGTTGGCAACATTTATATCATACATTATTTACTTATGGAATCGCTTCCAAATATATTATGCGATTTCTGCGACTGATGTCTTATATCTATGGCTACCTTAATCGGTAATAGCACTTCTTCCTTTTATCACTGGCAAATCAGGATCGCTGCTTTATCCTTATCGATACCATTATCATGAATGGTGCTAGTCCTTGATTTCTTAGATGAGAGGACCACTGTTATTTTATATTTTAATTTTATTATTATTATTTAATTAAATCTTATTCTAGAGAGGGGACATTACAATCATAAATATGGAAAATATTGGAAATTCAGCAATCTGATTGGGAATGCATTCTAAGATTCCAATCTGTTGATGTTGGCATCACTAACCTTAGACATGGCTGTGATCGATGTATAAGGTTCCCACTAGTTTATCAACAGAATGAAAAAAGCAACATGTTTCCTATTAAATGGATGTCCATTTTAACGTGCTCTCTTTTCCTTACTTTGCTACAGAGCTGTTCGGCTACGGAAGGAAATAATATTGAAATTTCCAATTTTCATGATATCTGTTCTAGTAATGATGTGAAAACCTGATCGCAGATGAAATAGAATTTTAATCTTCCTAATTCTAGTAAGAGATCCTACTCCGTTACAAAAGTGTAATGTCCCCTTTTGGGATGGCCCTAAATCTTGCCCTAAAATCACAAACTCAATTAAAGCAAGAAATGTAATATAGTTAGAGTTATAAGTTTACCAATTAAAATGTTTTAAGCAAGATAAATCTTGGTTTAGGTCTTCCAATCATGTTAGACAATGTTGGAAATATAATTCTTAAGACCAATAATTTCTACAAGGTTTAATGTTCAAATAAGATATAAGTGCATATATATTAATAATCATCTTAATCCATTTAGATAAATCATGCAATATCTATGCTTCATTTTTAGAATTCAACCAGAATAGGGGTTGAATGAGGGAAGAATGATAGGGTGCCCAAAGCATCCCTCACACTAAGCCCAAGGGCAGATACAAAACCCCCCCTTGGCCCACATGTGGCAGGACGACATCCATCCAACATGGGGTGGTCTACCTAGTGGAGGAGGTCATATGTGCCCTCCCAACACATGTCACCTTATTCACCCGCCTATGATTGTGATTTCTCGTAATTCAATTCCAACAATCAACCATCGTAGAGGTTGGAGGAAACCACAATAGAACGCCCAGAATATTCCTCTTATCTAAGCCCAAGTGCAGGATACAAGAACCCCCTTGGCCCATATGTGGCAGGATGTCATCCCTCTTTTTATTTCCTTACTCACCTCCACATGATTGCTTGTGGGGAAATACGTAAAATAAAGAATAGCACTTCATATTATTGCCTATACAAAATATATGTATTAAATATACTACCACAATGAATACCACAATATTTACTATATCACCCAAGTTGCTGAATGAAAATGCAGGTTCTTATAATAGAGATAATCTGCTCTGAATCCCTTTCTCTTGTTCAATCTTCCTTGATGCCTTCCTTAAAATGAAGTTCTCCTTTTTATAGCCTTCAATTAGTAAGGAAGGGTTGTGTCCCTTCCTACGGCCATAGCCCCTTTTAAGAGTGGTGCCCTTTCACACCGTCCTTTGCTTCTTAACAAATTGCTGTTGTAAAGATCAGATAGCTGCCTTAATGAAATTGCTTCTTAACTATAGCTAATAAGTTAATAACAAATCTCTGTGGTAATCATGTGAGTTTGCTGCATTAATGTACTCCTCAACCATAAATAAAATCATACATGTATGTCCCTTATAGAAACTGCTGTGTATCCACCAACCTTTATATCAATGCAAGGTCATATCGGTCACTTTCTCTTTTCTGTTTGTTTGAGTTCAATTTAGATTTGAGAAAATTGTTAAGTCTTAGATACAAGACAATTTTCTTTTACTAAGAATGGTGCCAGCATTTGTTTTCATGGCGGGGTGTGACAAAAAGAGCTTTGTGAATGGTTCAATCTCCCATCAAAGTCAAATTCAATACTAAGTGCTATGACAATTTTAAGTGGAAAGTGGCACTCCCCTTCTGAAAATAAAGTCACTTAACCTATATAATCTGTTGACTGATTCCCAGGATATCCTTCACCGTGTTAACCAGGTCTAGTATCTTGATATTGATAAAAATAATTGGTCTGCATCCATTAAAGCATGTTGGTCTAAGAAAGTTGATCCTAAAAAAATGTTGCTTTAGATAGCTTCTATTGCTCAAAAAGATTTTTGTTGGTCCTCCCCACTGTCCCTTTTGTTGGTAACTGTCATGGAGATATTGAGCATATTTTCTTTAAATGTAAATTTGTCATTGCTAGCTCATCTATCTTTGTGTGTAATGTCTTGGGGGTGGGATTGTAGGAATAATGTCACTTGGCAGGAGAATTTGTGTAGTTATATTAGAGGTTTGAATGCTGATCTTAAAGTCTTTTGAATTGTTCTTTCTACTTAAGTCATGTGGTTTATTTGGAAAATGAGAAATGAGGACTTCTACCTGCATATAAGAAGATGACTTATATAGTCTACTGGTAGACTCACTTCTCTTTTGATCATTGAACAGGTTACATTGACATTGAAGATTCCAGCTTATAGATTTATTGTAATGACCCTCACTAGTAGGATCACTAAAAACCTCCGAATCTGACTGTGGCAATTTGTCAAACAGTTGGCATGCACTCTACGGTTTTGCTTGCAATGATATGTTTTCAATGTGTATATTGTTTTGGCATCAACTTTGCATTTGAGATAACAATACCAATATTGAAAAGTAATACAATTAAACAACAATGCAAAGTTCTCAAACTAGAGTATCAAGAAACCTTCTAATTCTGATTACAATTCTCAGAATATATGACTGTGACATGTAATAATCAGATTACCATGCAATGACCTTTTTCCATGCTATAACAATGTAAACAGTGCCCTTGCTATGCATACCAATCCAATACAATGATATATGGTAATGACTGAAAATAATGGACTGATTATATGACTGTTGCAATTACTGAGATATGGCAACAATTGTATGAACAGTCACACATAACAGTGACTTACAATGCACACTAATATGGCAATATCAGATTACAAGAACAATGTTATATGAGCCTAATCTCTGCATTTACCTATGACTGATCACAACAACAAAATGATACAAGAACAGTACCGTTTCAGACTTATATATCAATGACTGTTACATGCATTTTTGGCATTCAATAATATCAACAAATAACTCATGTAATGCACCTGGAAGCTGCTTCAATTACTTTGATTTGCTATGCTGCTGAAGACCCACACCAAGCAATCCTAACTCGCCCCCAAACTGCCCTTGAATCTCTGCTATGTGCTGCACACCACAGAGCCGTACCAGGCCGTACATGTACGGCTCCTGCATAAAATAATTGCAGGGTTTTTGACACTCCAAAAAGCTATGAAAAGGACCACCAGGGGTTTACTAAGATCCTCCCAAGAGCATAAAAATATTCTCCAAGTAGATTAGGAGATATGAGCAAATTATTGGTTCCAAACCCTGATATTGCAATTCTGAAAATGTGCCAGTTTGTCTTCAATCCTTTGCCAAATTAATTCACCAATGAGTAGATGAAATTCAAGACTCCTATGCAATCAATATCAAACCCTTATTCAACCAATTACAAACCCTCAATATCAAATTTTCAAGTCTGCTTTTTCGTTTTGCTTTTTCGGACCTGCTTTTTCTTCCTCTTGCAACCAAAACTCAAACCCTCAGGTAAATCTGAGGATTCCAAATAAGCTCAACATGAAATAGCTGAATACCACTTCCAATGTGCAACCCTTCAGAAGATATCTCACTTCCTCAGTTATGCAAATCCAAGGGAGTTTTCGTTCCCAAAGATCTAATGAAAATTTATAGACCAAATGACTACAAATTGCTCCAATATGGAAAAGTAGAAGAATCCTCAAATCGGCTTGTCCAAATGAATGCCCAAGCCCCCTATTTATTCACTTTTTGAGAAGTTACTAAGAACTTCTAGAAGCATCCATTATAAAATCCCATTATAATGCACTTTTATAATAATATAACTTTATAAAATAAAAAGTGCAACTCAACTTAAAATTATAACATGTGGGGCCCGCATAACTCATAATAATAAAAATAAGCTCTAAATCACTTCTCCAAGAGCAAATACGACCACTGATCTACAAAATGACTCTCTCCACATCACCACCAGTCTACGAGAGCCTGTGATAGACTGATCCAGCACGCTAAACAATGTCAGCCAGAATGGGGACATGACATTTATCAAGATATTGGATGAAGGTTCTGCCCATATATTGAAATCAGACAGTCAAGATGTAAAAAATTTGGCCCCAAGATCTGAGGAAGATTAATGACAGATATCGAAAGTATATTGATTTTAGAGAAAAAGTATTGTAAGTTGCATCAATATGAGTTAAAAACTGATGGTTTTGTTGCAGACCTAGAGATTACCTGTTAGAACTTTGATAATAGTGGTTGGAAGCGTATCTCGTCTCCTCTTGGGACTATTCCTCGTGTTCATCCATTCAAGACAAGCAAAGTTCAAGCGAGTAACAGGATGCAAAATAATGATGAAAATGTTGATAATGATAACAGTAAGTAAACCAAGTTAAGACTAGTATTTAATTTTTTGGTTATGAAACTTGATGCACTCAAGGATATATCTTTGGTTTGATTGTGATATATAGCCTGGTGGGGCTCTTGATGTGACTTCTTGCAGTCACATGTATATTGTATCCAGACTACTTTATTTTCGTAATCAAATATCAATTTTTTAAAAAAAGGTGCTCTTTTCTCCTCAAAACAAAATCCCTGAGGTGATTGTGCCATAATGATTTCCATATGCCCACCAAGAAGTCATGAGTGAGGAGTGAATAACAGGCAATGGGATAGCTTGAATAATTTTAATACCATGCAATATCAGACATCTCAAGTTATAATCACAGTATCAATCAAGACAAATGTAAATATGATCAGACAAATTATTAATGGTTCAAACAAGGAATGAAGATTATCTCCATATGTCATTGCAGCTTGTATCCTATCATGCTTGAGAATTGGTTAAGTTGTATATTATTACATATGAACATTTAGCAAGGATTTGTTCTCCAATGGAAAGTCGTGGTGGCAAAGACTTAAGAAAAACTCAGCAAAAATCTCCGCAACTTAAAGAATTGCTATAATTTCTTTAGAAACACTTTTCTTTTTTTGCAAAATTAAATGACACAATATATCCAGTTAATACAAAAGTGTTTTCTATTAAATTTGATTCATTTGAATATAAAATTGAATACAAAATCGCATCATCATGTGGAATCTTTATACAATAGTTAGCTGGCAACTATTAAGAATTTATGATGATTTCTTTTGAAAAACATCATCATAGTTCATAAATTGCGTGTAACAAATTTTACATCTTCCTCTTCCCTATTCTAGTGAAAACTTGGGAAGAGGTTCTAATATTTGCACTCCGTTGCAACTCCTTACTTTGACACTTAAAGCTATCTTTGTGGCTCTAACTCAACCAAATCAATGACCTCCTCTAATTTATTGTCAACCTTTCTTGTGCAAAGCTGAAGGTAGTGTTGTATTTTATAATAAAAATAATGGCATTTGAATCTTTGATATCGATAGTATGATACTTCATCATTGATAAATAATATTAATATTATGATAGTGATAAATATAATTGTCTAAGTTGTCAAATCTGGTCTCCACTCCCAAATCCCATCATTCTAATCGAATTTCTTATATAAGAAGAGGTTCCAATAACTAGCGGGGACGTAGGAGTGGAGACCCCAACAGGGTTGAGGAGCAGCATCCCTTGTGCAAAGTTGGGGACAACACCCCTAAGGGGCCAAGGGGCACCACCTCTCGTGGAGATTTAGGGGCAATGCTCCCAACAGGGTTGAGGAGCAGTGCTGCTTGTGATGGTATAGGAACAGTACACCTAATGGAGTCAAAGGGCAGCACACCTGACACCAAGCCCAATTAGGACCTTTGAAACCCCACAAAACTTCATGTTAGACACCATTTTCACAATTTTATCACTTAAGGAGAAATTAGGTATTTGGCACATTATTGTGAAGTCGTGTGAGGAAGTGCGAGAGTCGTTTATGCATTTATAGGGCAAAATTGTACCTTTTTTTACATTCTCACTTTTTTTCTTTGTTTTTCCGTGTTTCCCTTTTTTTATGCATTTGACAAGTTTTTGTCAAACTCGCAGAGTTTTGGATGAGTACTTGTCAAAAAAAACTGCAAGTACTGACCAGAAACTCAATGTGTCTTACTGGCGAGTTAACTCGAGGAACTGAACAAGACAAAAAAAATGGTGAGTACTCACCGAGTTAGCCAACTATGAACATAAATATGTATTTGCACATGGCACACAGATATGTGTGCGTATACATTCATACAAGCAATCAACAAATATATCTCTGCGCGTGTATGTATACTATATGACTTAAGAATAATATGTGTGTGTATATACTGTATACACATACAAATGTGAAGATATGTGTGTGCATTCAATTTTTGATGGACAGTGTATGCTTCAGTGTTTGGGTCAGATCTTAAAGTGGATTTTTCTTTGGTTTTGAGCTTCTGAAGCTTAAGTTGAATACGAACCCGTGCAACTAAACCTGAGTTTGAAGTTCAAATTGGAAGAAATTCTTGGAGCAGATAAGGCAACCCCTTGGGTAAACTGGAGATTACACCATATGTAGGAAAAAAATAACACTCCAGCTCTCTGGTAAAAGCCCAATAGTCCCACCTCTGCATAGCCAGGAAGGGTTTCCCGATGGCACGTTGAATCGAGGCACTATCTAATGTAAGGTTGGACATCCGATCAAATTTGAAGGAGCAAAACACTTTTCTTAATACACCAATAATGTTTTCTACATTTTGTTTGATGGGAAACGCCTAAGTCCAGCTGTTGGCCAGAACTCTGAAATGGGAATTACACGAACAAAAATAAATGCTAAAACTTTTCACTAGGCATTGCATAAATAAAAACTTCCGCATGAGATCTTTAAATGGCCAGAATAATGTATAATATCTAGATAAAAAGGTTGAACCTACCATTGACCCCAACGCTCTGGGGGAGTAGAAAACTCAGGAGGCATTCTCGATAGCATCTCACCCTCCAACTGTCGTTGTAATTGAGCTGTATCTTTCATGAAAGCTTCGGTATAATGATTTTCTTGTTCGAGATGGTGAGATACTGCAGGATCTTGGGCATTTGACATCCATTGGTAAGGATCGTGCCATGTTATCCCGTGGGCAGAAACTGCAACAGGTTCCTTCCTTGGAATTGGAGGCTTCGGTTCACTGAAGAATCCCCTGTATTGTGATGATCTTGAAGAGCTCCTCACAAGGCAGAACAAGGAAAAAGAATGGAATGGAAATGTGATCGCCAAATACTGCAGATTTCTCATTCTAGTCGTTTGCATTGAAATTCAGAGGGTGGTCTTGTGATTCGTTACTGGTTTCTAAAATCCCAAACAAGTTAGCATAATTCAGAGCGCATGCTGCAGAGTAAAACATGATCTTGCTCTTTTTTAATTAATTTGATTATTAATTGGAAAATTATTTTAAATTAATAATAATTTGATATATTAGATTTTTAAAATAATTTATATATTATATGAATATATTATATTAACACCTAATATATAATTTTTAATAGATTATAATTTTTTATATTATATTATAATATTTAGATTATAGGTCTTTCAATATTTAATTTAATTTCATATCACAATATATTATATAATAAATTTTTAATATAATTTAATATTTTAATTTATATTTAATTTATTATTTTTCCTAATTCAAAGAACTTAAGTATACTATTCTATTATAATGTTTTAACTATATAATATAATATTATAATAAATATTTAAAATATTAAAATATAATATCATAATATTATACTAAATGTAAGATATAACAATAAAAATTGTATATAAACTTTAGAAAAATGAATTTTGTTTAAAAAAATGTCAAACAAATAAATTGTCATAAAATATTTTTCTCAATTTAAAAACATAAAAATTTTTAATTTTATAATAATTTTTTTTAAAAATACTAGATTCTAATTGATAAATTATTTTTTAATCATCAATAACTTTTGTTTTGTTATATATATATATATATATATATATATATATATATATATATATATATATATATATATATATATATATATATATACATCTGTATATGTATATATACATCTGTATATGTATATATACATATACATATGTATATGTATATATATGTATATATATGTAGATATATACATATATGTATATGTATACATATATGTACATATGTATATATACGTA